>VXBZ01003927.1:262454-302345 GCA_013399135.1 Heliornis fulica
ACACACTGCTGGGTCATGTTGAGCTTCTCATCCAACAGCCCAAGTTGTTTGCCTCAGGGCTGAACTTAATGCAGTTTGCATGGGCCCATCTCTAAAGCCTATTAAGGAACCAAACCCTAAGGAACTGCACTTGTCTCTTGTCTTTACTTGGATCAGCTGTTTGACCACAACTTCTTTGAGTGTGACCACACAGCCAGTTTTGGGGGTTACAGCTGCCCCTTTCCAGTCACTGGGAACTTCACCTTCATAACTGAACCTTCATGGCGTAGAGAGAGACCCTATTTGAGGGTTGGCCCTTCTACTGTCTGTTGCTTATGGTTGGTTGTTTTCTTTTTTTTTTAGATAACTGACAACACGTTGATACAACTTTCTATACACTGTCCTAAGCTACAAGCATTGGTAAGTTTAACTCTTTGTTTATGAACTTTAGTACCTCCCTACACTAAACCCCTACGTGTGCACGACTCCTGCGGGGTAAAAACAGGCTCTTGACTCAGTAGCTAGAAAAAGTTCCTGATGTAGTGTGGTACTGTGCAAAATATAGCAGGTTTGATGAGTAAAAGAAGCAGATTACTCCTAAAACATTTATATGTATAGTGTGTTGAAGAAAAAATCAGATCAGCGAGTAAGTGTCAGAAAGTTTAATTGTTGTGGCTCACGCCCTTCATACTCGATCACTTCATCTGCCAATACTCAGATCCTTCACAGGTACTCTTAAGTGTTCACTAATGGTTTCCTTAAGGAGCATCACATCCTACATCACACTTTGAAGGAAGAGAACCACCCAGGGAAGATAAATGTGGCCACTCTCTAATCAGCTTTGCACCCTAGCAGTTTTTGCCAAGGACTACTTCTACGTAATAAAATCAGTGGAAGGTTTTTCTCTCGTATGTAGACGTTTGAACGTAACTGGAGAGGCTTGAGACATGTTCAGTTGTGTGCCCCGTTTGCTGTATTTCAAAGAACTGTTTTCTAGTGGTTGCTTAGATCTTCCAGGGTGTCAGAACCGATTCCAGGTGACTTAAGTTGGGCTGTTCTTCAGTTAAGGTGCTCCACAATCCCTCAACCATCCTTAGCAATGGGAGCTCCTGGATTTAGGGCCAGTTGTCCCATAAGTGTAGATTTGTTACGTGCTACTTCAGATCTATGTGGGAGAACAAGTATCTTTATAATCTCTTCTTAGATGGGATTAAAGGAAGGTTTGCTGCTTCATTAATTAAACTGTGTTACTATTAGTGTTACCCTCTGTTACTACGGTAGCAACATGAGGAGAGATGGATTTTTAAAAGGAGCTTGTTCACTGGTTTTTATTGTTGGGTTTTATTTTTGCTTATTAACTGTCCAAGCTCATTTCTGTACCGTAATTCTTAACGTAAAGCCAACAAGGGTTTTCCAGATGTGGAGCCACTTAGATGGGACATTCTGGTTGTTCTGTACCAGATGTGTTTTGGTATTGTCATCCCGATTGTAAGCAGTGCTTGCAAGGGATCTTTTGTACCAGTTCCACCAGTGCTTCACCAGAGCAATCATAAAACCTCGTCATTTCCATGTGCTTTTCTGAACCTGCTCCTGTTGGCTGGCCTCTGCGTGTCTCCCGCGGGCAGGGAAGTGCGGCCGTGCCGGAACAACCCCGCAGTGGAACACACCTTTTCTAAGGGAGCCAGGAAAACCTACTTCTGTACTGGTTTGGTTGTGGTATGTACCTTGGGTGTGGGAGCCTTCACTCCTCCAAGGCTGTGCGTGAACAGCGGTGGCTGAGAGTCACAGGGAGAGGAGGGACAGACCAGCACGCGCCAGCTACGCCGCGTGAGGTAACCGTCCTACTTCAGAGGTGATGTCACGTGCTGCTGACAGCTATAAAGCCTTCTGTGGCTGTGCTCTAGTGTATGTTGAGGTGCTTCTGCAGTTTAAATCTATATTCTGAAGATGCAGAAACCAACTTTGTTTCTTGGTGTTTGGAGACTTGGCAGACAGTGGAAATACACAACTATTAGACCACTTGCTACCAGTTGCATCGGAGTACTCAGACCCTTTATTACCGGACTAAGTTTCTGGTGAAAGTGTTTCACACTTGGCCATTCGGATTCTTGGAGAAACTGTGAAATGCTCACAATATTTGGGGAGATGAAAAGGCAGCTGAATTCTCCTGCTGCGCTGATCGTCTGTTGTTCATTATTTATCATAGAGTGTTATGATAACTGTTGATATATCACGCCGGTTTTGAGTTATACACAACATCTAATATGTTTTAACAAACCAGAAGAATTTTACTATACTCTTTGCTTTAAAGGTTTTGAGTAATTCTCTTCACCAGCTTGGGGTTATTAACACTTTCTGTAATAGGCTTCTCAAGTCATGAGAATCCGTTAGTGCGAGGTGTGTCTCAGTCGGTGTATGTGTTGTAGCTGTACATCCTGTCTTGTCCTCTCGGACCAGACGTAGCGTCTCAGGAAAGCTGTATTTTATAAGCTGCTTACTTCCTGGGATGGAAAACTCTTAATTAGCCTGCAGACTGCTGCCCTGGCTGACAGCTTCAGATAGCCTCCTGTCCTTCCTTCAAACAGTAGGTCTGTTATACATGTTCTTTAACCCTGCAAGTGCTGGTTGTCTGCAGCCAAAGTGGGTGTTCAGAACACGTAGTGAGAGAAAGTAGGTGTAGGAGAGAACTTATTTGAAGAGTCTATAGACTTGCAGAATGTAAATATAGATAAAACACTCTTGATTGACAGGTGAGAGCGTGATGTCTCTGTTGCCTTTTGGAGACAGCGTGCCCGAGTTGGGGTGTTGGGTGGAGTTACTGCCGGCTGCTCACGCTTGGTGAGCGAGTAAAATGAGTGTCTCCCCATCAGGCTGGGGGGGAGTTGCAGAGCTGTCCCAGCCTCTTCTCTGGCTGCTTGTGCAACCTGTTGAGCAAAGGAGGCGGGGAGACATGGTGGGGCAAGTTGTAAAGGGCAGGATAGACCCCATGTGCCTGGTAGCAGGCAAGAAATGCTCCCGACTTGAGCTGAGGTAAAACAAGGGCTCTTGGGCATCCTTGTCAGGCTGAGATAAACAAAGATAGATGTGAGGTGCTGTGTGAAGGGAAGGGTTACATGCTGGGTGTGGATGATTGGCAGGAGGTATTTTTGAACACTGTTTAGCTTGTGCCAAGTTAAAAAGCACTTTTAGATTGCTGCAAGGGTTTCTTTGTCAGTTGCTGTCCAAAAAAACCCCACCTAAACTGGTGGCAAGGAAATGCTACTTTAAAACTAGTCACCGTGAGATGCAGGTGCACGTACAGGCAGAGCACGGGGCTGATCGGAGTGGTGGAGTTCATAGATCCTGCCCATTTCTAGCGCAGAAGACTTGAGATAGTTGATTTCGCTGGTGGCAGAGAATGATTTTCAAGCCTCCTCTGAGGAGAGTCTGTTTTCTGTTATTGTCATCATCATTGCTTCTCCAAAAGTCATGAATTCCCTAAAGGAACGAGGAAGCTGCTTTATGGTGCTCCTTCCCACAGTGCTGCAACTTTTTCCATGCTCGTGAAATTAAAGGGAGTACAAAAAACTGTGCTGATGGAGAGCAGAATCTTCTGTGTGACTTTGCTGACAGTAGCAGGAAAGACCTGCTCCTGCAGCTGTGTGAGGTGGTGGTTGCTCCTTGGCCACACCAGCTGAGGTGTGAAGCGCTCAACAGTTCTGCAGTCATTATTTAGCAAATCACTTCAGTCTGATTGTTCTTCATCCGTGTGGACTTGCACAGACCTTCGGTCCCGGTGACACGTATGGCAGCATGGTGACTGACTCCTGTCAGTCGCACCTCATCTGTCCCTCTATGTTCTTGGTCATCCTTCAGAGCTGCTTTCTGGTCTGTTTCTGCCACGGCACATGCGGTGTTTGTGGCCGTCGGTAACGGAGGTGTGGGACAGTTGGAACAGAATTCCCAGGTTTGTGGAGAGCGAAGGGGCCTGAGGAGTTCGCCAGTGAATGACGTGTGTTTTGGGGCTCTGCTTGTTTTGAAGCAAAGTTCAAGTACAGCCCTTCTGTGAAGTGGATCTGATTTTAGCTGTGTGTTCTTTGTGACTGTTTAACCACTAGACTGAAGGAGATTGAAGATGATTCTGATGTTCAGAGTAGAGAGTAACTTTTGGCCGAGCAATGCCATTAACTCTTTGCTCTCTAATTTTAGAGCTTATCTCACTGTGAATTGATCACTGACGATGGGATTCTTCACCTGAGCAACAGCACGTGCGGGCACGAGAGGCTGCAGGTGCTGGAGCTTGATAACTGTCTTCTCATCACCGACGTGACTCTGGAACACCTGGAGAACTGCCACAACTTGGAGAGAATCGAGCTGTACGACTGTCAGCAAGTCACGCGAGCTGGGATCAAACGAATCAGGGTACGTGTTGGCCCCGCGTTCCGGCGGGAATGCCCAGGCTGGTGGTTGGGTATGAATCCTGCAGGTGCCCCAGGCCAGGGAGGATGGCGAAGCAGCGGCAGCGTTATCAGTCTGTGAGGTTATCAGTCTCTTGGGGAGTCAGCGTAGCGTTTCTGCACGAGCAGCAGTAATGGTCTCCCTCTGTTGCTAACTCGTGGCACTTCTTGTGCCCTTGGATTGATGAGCGCTTTTCTTCTGCCTGCTGTGTCCTTTTCGCACAGAGGCACCTGTGCTTGAGGTTTGTGTAGCGGCATTCATGAACTCTCCTAAACCATACACACACTAATGTGCAGAGCCAGAGGCAAAGCACATGGAGGGAGATGTCAGTTAATGGGTCCTGGGGCCGTTAGGGCCTGGAATCCAGCCACAGACTATTCTCTGATGTGCACTTCCCCCTTAGGTCAGGGGCCCCCAACCTCAGGGGTGACATTTATCCTTGCTGTTAAATTTGCCTGCGGCTCCGTATCCCAGATGCGTGTCCAAACCCTGCTCAGTTGTAAAGCGCATCGCCGGAAGTGACAGCTGTCAGTGACAGAGCAGTGCCTGCCTTGACGGGCACCTCCGGGCTGACGGGCGCTTTGTGGGGGGTGACACCACTGGTACAAGGAGCTGAGCATGCCCAGACAGCGGGGTTGCCACAGCTGGATGCGACACGAAAATTTGTGTCAGGAGGACACAGACCGTTGGGTAGGGCCGAGGGTTCCAGTGCTTTCTCTCCAGCTGCCCACCCGTGCTGCGAGCTGACTCGCTGGCAGTACCTGGGACATGCTGCCGCTTTTTAGGTTCATTTCTCTGCTGTTGTAACACTGAGTTTGCCTCCACAGGCTCATCTACCTCACGTGAAGGTTCATGCTTACTTTGCTCCAGTAACTCCCCCTCCTTCGGTCGGCGGGAGCGGACAGCGCCTCTGCAGATGCTGCATTATCCTTTGACAGTAAGTGCAGCCACGCAGAAAGTGGTGGTGGTGTCGAAGAAAATGGGACTGCAAGTCAGTGGAAGGAGTTGGTTTCCCGACAGTCCTCATGGTGGTGTTCGGTCATCCAGTTTTGTGACAAGAAAAGCGTTTTTTTTTCCAGGTAAAAAAACCAAACCTTACCGTAATGTGCAGCTGTGGATTAAGTTGGTGATGCTTTGGTTTGTGTTAGTAACTCCTTCCTTCTGTTGGCATGAGAACTGAAGTACCCTGCAAAATTCAGGGGGCAGTTCAGCACGGCAGCTGCTTGGTGAAAGTTCCTGACACTCAGAAGTTAATTTGTGTTGTAAGCACTGGTCAGTGTGAAGTTCTAATGGAACAGGGGCGGGTTGGGGGTGGAGCTCAGACCCTCACACCGATGCTCGACAGGTTTAAGGACAAATCAGCTTTAGCAGATGTTGACCAAAAAAATCAAGCAAGGTGATCATGAGCTCTTACAGCGAAGCAGCTTATACTTTTCCATGAGTCGGCTTCATGTTTAATTAATTACGTAACAGGACATAATAGGTAATGTCAAAGGTAAGATAGTACCTCAAGATAACTATATACATAGAAATACTCCTCAAGTTTTGGGACTTGGTTCAGTTATGTGTTAGTACAAAGCCTGCCCGTCACTGAAGCACGTTTCATGACCGGTGCCATCGGCCTTCAAAAGGGGCGAACGAAATCCCCTGTTGGTAGAGCCTGTGCCCTCTCTCTGAATG
Organism: Heliornis fulica; assembly: GCA_013399135.1. Lineage (NCBI taxonomy): Eukaryota > Metazoa > Chordata > Aves > Gruiformes > Heliornithidae > Heliornis > Heliornis fulica. Next base: position 268,551 of record VXBZ01003927.1, read on the forward strand.
GCCCTCACGCTCCTACACGCGGGGGAAATGCTGTTCCAGAGGGCGTCCCGTCACCTCCCACCTGGTGGTTTGGGAAAGGGAGAGGGAGGGGAAAGGAATTGAAGCTGCTTGTCCCGCTGGGACATGCAGGAATCAGGTGGGCAGATACAGCTGTAGGTGGGAGTTGATCCAAGCCAGACCCAGGGTTTTCAGGTGTGGAAAGGCTGACTCTTCACCTCGGGATCACAGAAGAAGCCGTCAACTTCTGAACAATAAGGATAAAATCTATCTATTAATTAACTCTAAGGCCATGCTTTCGTCCTTGATTTTTCAGTGCTAGAGGGTTAGACAAACTTTTTTTATATTAAGCAACTTAATTATGAGATAAACTGCTCAACAGTTCAGAAAGCTTTTTTGTGTAAGACTGATTGTGCCTGTGTATGTTTTAAGAGTTCAGGGCCTGTGTGTTTATTGAAAATTAATGGAAGTACCGGCTTAAAAAACAGTTGGAGAAGCTACTACTGGCTAGTACTGCAGTTCCCTGTCCACCCCCTCAGAGTTTACACTGCTTTTACAAAGGGGTATGAGCATTAAGAGACTTCCATGGGTAGCAGCGGCTGTGTTGTGTTCGTGCTTCACGCATTCACCGGGGACGGGGACAGTGACCTGAGCTCTCGTCGTAGCGGACGGATCGCGGCTCAGAGTGTGGTGTGTGGAGTTCTTTACCAAATAAGCCAAGCGGGGCTTGTTTCGCACCGTGGCGTCCAGTTCCAATGAGGTGCTGCTGTCACAGAGGGGTGTGAGCAGGTTTTTACCCTCAGCTGTACCGGTGACACCACTGGTACAAGGTGTGTCGAGATGTGTTGCCTCTTCTTGGCTTTTTTAAAAAACCCCAAGACCGTAATGACCCGTGTAAGTCTACTGCATTAAAGATGTACAAACCAAATGGAACCTACTCGGATATAGGACACAGTAAATAAACAATCAATCAGCTGATGTCACACCTGAACTCGTTTCAGTTATTTCGAGCGTTTTCTATTGAAGCAGAAGGTCGATGTGCAGGATGAACTACAGAGCTGGTTCACTCGCGGCGTTTACCTGTCGCCCAGGTAAGGTCTTGTGGGTTACCTCAATCTCAACAGCAGGATCTCGAGCGTGTGTGGGGGCGAGAAAGTAAACAGAAAGAAAGCACCTTTACAAAATTATTGAAAAACATTTATTATACTTAAATTGAAATGTGTACATCTTATTAAAAAACAAAAGCAATTTGCTGGTGCCATAATTTAATTCCAATTTCAAGTGAGCTGGACAAACTACTGTACAACTTTCAATATTCTTTAAAATTAGATATTTGGATACTTTCCAATCAAGGATTTTTCCACTTTTATAAAACATTTGGATTTGAATACGCTGTGAGCTGAAAAGACACGAGTGTCAGTTCAAGAAAGTACTAGGACCAAATGATACCCCCAAAGATGAACCTGTAGGCAGAAATGTTTAAGTACGTAAAATTTCACTTTCAGTGCAGAGAAAATAAAAAATAGGAAAAAAAAAAAAAACCCCAAACCTCTAGCTTTGATGAATTTAAATTTTCAAAATGCTACAGCTTTAAGAAGCTTTTCTGCTAAGCACTTGAGCCAGTTATGAAAGAGGGAACGAAAAAAAAGAAAGACTAAAGTTGCTCTGTTTACATGCTGTAGTAGTTTACGTCGAACACCGCAGCGTAAAAAGCAAACTATTCCCAAGCTTTTAAGCCCGAGATGAAGGCGGAACTTTTCAGAGGCACAGGAGGACGGCTGCGACACCGTCGCTTGATACCTTCGGAAATATCCCCCTCCGAGTACCTCACCCTCACCAGCTTGTGCCCGTGTCTCTGCGCGGGACACCCGGAAGAGAGGAAAGCAGAGGAACCACAGGGTCAGCGGAGGAGGCACTGTAACAGCCGTACAGTACGGGTGGGAGGGCGAGGAAGGGTCACGGGAAAGGTAAGATGATACTTGTCCGTAACAGCAACTACAGCAAGGCCTCTGCCTGCCGGGAAGGCGACTGGAGCCGTGTGTATTTAGTGTTTCTGAAGCGATTTATTGGTTGTTGCTGAAGGCTACGACGGCCCTGCGGTGCCAGCGGCTCATCCTCGCTCCTCAGCGTAATTCCACTACGTGATGGAACCCCACCTCTCACTGCCAGTGTTTTTAAACCCACAGTTTCACAAGCGAACTGTTAAACCCCAGCAGTGCTCCGCAGCCAACCTAGGAAACTAAACGTAAAGGATGCATAGGCAATTCTTCTCCATTAAATCTGTTAAAGCAAAACACGACTACTCAGTACCCCACAGGATTTATATTAATCCCTCCAATAAGGTACTATTGATAATGCAGTTTGCTGCATGCATATATTGCATCTGTCTAGGGCTTCTTCAAAGCCCTCTTCCGGCATTTACACTTCTTACATACACTCTTATACACAATTTACACGGGAAGCTGTTTTGACAGCTTTACTCTCGAAGACCCGACGACCTGATCACTATCAGCTTAACTAATCATCTCCACACAGATTAATATGTGCTCTGCTAACATCAAAAAATAAAAACCAGCGTAAGGTACAAGCAAGTAACAGACAAACTGGCACAGAAAAGGTAAATGCCCCAAAGTGAGTTTACATTCATCTCCAACTGGACACAGAGGACAGAAAAGCGAGGGAGCGCTCCGCCTCTCGAACCTGCATCTACTGGCCGTGATTCGCCTTATCCAGTCAAGGGCAAGCACCTTTGCTTACATTGTCTTCCATGCCTGTACGTAAGCTGTCATGGCGTTATACCTCTCATGAGGACACTTAGCTATGGCAGTGATAAGAAAGTTCACCTATCAAACAGCTCGTTAAGAAAGGTCATTTTGTGTTTTCAATATGAAACATCTTATACGGTGAAGTTAGATCCTAAGGGTTCTTTTGGATGATCTTCGTAATCTTTAGGCAGGACTTCGTTCTGCGTTGGAGCATCAGTCTAGCGGTTGTGTGGCATCACTTCAAAATTATATGGAAGCCTTCACCATTTTCAGCTGCAAGAAGGAGAGGAGGGGAAAAGCATCAGTGTCCCGTCATCAGAAGCGTAACCGTCACACCCTGGCGGTGACGTATGGGCTGAATTCTGACTGTGTGAAGAAGTGGCTCGTTACTACCGTGAAATACTACACGTGAACCGCGTGGGATGTGAGTAGACCCGCTCCTCAGACTGAACGCTCCCACACTCCTTACAATCCCTCTGGCTTGCTGTTACTCCTGAGCTCTTCCCACTCCGCACCAAACCCACCTCACGTGGCAGTGACAGTTCACGCCACAGCAAGAAGTGAACTTCTGCAAGCCCAGGTGTGAACCCTGAAGGAAACTTTTCACCAGCATCTGTTTTGTGATGCTTGACCTTAAAACCGGAAAGCCAAGCGGGAAAGTGTTTAAAACCACCCCGCACCGCGTGGATGTGATTCAGTGAGCTGGGATGCTGACTTTGACGCGCGGCTCATCTCCAACGCATGCGCAGCTTTTCACCATTTCCCACAAAACCAACCCACCAACAGTTTGGACCTGGACCTTCAGAGGAAACCCAGAGCAAACAGATCTTTGTAGTCTGTGGTTGTCTCGCTGGCAGCACCACCCCATGGCGGTGGGGTGCTTACTAGTGATGGAAATGAGATTTTACACTCAGTTCTGCCAACTACCAGGACTTGGGGAACGCTGAGCTTCAGAGGTCCCACTGCCAGGTTTATTATTTGAATTCTCCTGAAATTTCACCACTCTCAGCAATTACTAACAAGCCCTGCTCAGTAACTGAACTTCAAGCAGGGTTTGTTACTGAGTGCTGCGCTGGTTCTGCACTGAAAGCTGGGAGGAAACAGTCACAAGACCTGTCATTAGTACTGCACTTTAACGAAGGCTCCACAGTAGACTAAACAATTACAGTTTAGACTGCCAGGAAGGACACTGTACCTTTTATTGTGGTGAATAAGAAACAACTCTCATCTTGAAAGTTTTGAACCATCTGGGGAAAAAAAAAAAGAAAAATTAAGTTTTGAAACCCTCCTGATTATGACCAATGCCAAAAATAAATACATTAGATACTACTCACAACTTTCTATAAGTAGTTGCATATTTTTGGTTTTACTCAGCAAGTGACAAGCCTCAACAGCATGAAGCTGTGACAGGGTAGGGTTAGGTTGGATGTTAGGAAGAGGTTCTTTACTGAGAGGGTGGTCAGGCACTGGAACAGGCTCCCCAGGGAAGTAGTCACAGCACCCAGCCTGAGTTCCAGAAGTGTCTGGACAATGCACTTAGTCCCATGCTCTGACTTGGCTGGTCCTGTGTGGAGCCAGGAGTTGGACTCGATGAACCTTATGGGTCCCTTCCAACTGAGGATATGATTCTATGACTGAATTAAAATATTGTCAAACCCTGCTTGTTAATTGTGTGCTGCCCAGCCAGTTCAGAGCCTGTCACGGTCAGCTGTGGCTTTGGCACTCTGACCCTGTGCAGCAGGTGCCTGAACAGGCCCAACTCAGCAGTACAGAAGACATCCCGCCTTCGGGCACGTTCAGAGCAGACACATGCTGCAGCGAGTGCCTGGCATCGCAGAACTGTACCTGTTCAGGCAGAGGAAGAGCTACATCTAAAGGAGTCAGTCCTCTGCCCCTTTTCATGTACAGGAAAAATACTCCAGATGTCAGAAATACGGGGTCACATTAGAGAAGTGTAAGAAAATCCACCATTCTCTTCCATTCACAAACAAACTCTGTGCAGAAAACCAAGTTCCCCTTACCTGGTCGCTAACAAGAATGTGGATACCTGTGGGACCCTGTCTGTAAACCTGGTTGATCTGATGCAGAGGGATGTTGAAGGCCAAAGCAAGCTTGCGTGTGACTTCTGAGGCTGCCATCTCTTCTAAGTAGATTGCATGATAAACTACAAGAGAAAAAATACTTAAATAAGCGTGGTACTAATTGGTAACGAGTAACTATGTGGAAAAACAAAAAAAAGTGTATTCATACCCCAGCTTTAAATTATGTTAAAAGCCATAAGCCTTCCCTTTACTGTCCCCTGTTCTCACTAGGATGCCTGAACCACCAGGACCAGTGTGCCAAGGCAAAGCCCTAAGCACACCCCTTTCTACCGGCCCTGATGCCGAAAGCAGCTTCCACACTGGTTCCGGTACCGAAAGGCACAGGCAGGTCGGAGAGACTTCCCCTAAAGATGACTTTGGAAGCAGTTTTGGATGGTCTCTAAAGCAATGGGTCATACATCTGTCTGACACTGCTGCTTTAAAGAGGAATCCAGAACTTTCTTTTGGCAAAGGAAGCCTTTCTCCACGGTCTGAACAGATTCCTCACCGATCATCTCGGAGCTAAAGGGAGGGATGGGGGTGGGTGTGGATACAACACCGCAAAGGAACAGAGCAGTAGGACAAGCAGCTACTCAGTCTGATGCTGCACATACAGCTCTGCAGTGTCAGTTAACGGTGCTAGAAGCCCTCAGCAGCTCCGTGTTTGCACATTCTTCTGGCCCAAACGAAAGCCTGAAGACACCCAGAGGCAGAGCACACATGTGGCAGAGACAGTGTCCTGTTTACAGATCCTCCTCTGCCTCAGTTCTTGCATGGAAAATACACAACCATTATTCCAGCAGCAGCCTGTATAGATTCCAGCTGCTTGGGGAGGGAGGTCTCTTCACTCAAGGCCAAGAGGGAGAGAACAGTAATTTCAAATAGCTCCACTCTCTCGATTGTAAGGTTGTGGCAAAGTTGCACTTAAACACTAAGTTCCCACCTGTGATGAAACCACAGGGCGCTCTCAGGAAAAGAACATGACAACCCTGAGCTCATACTCCACATGGCTCTTTTGCCTTGTCCAAGACCTACCAGTTTCACAGAACCACACAATGTCAGGAGTTGGAAGGGACCTTGAAAGATCATCCAGTCCAACCCCCTGCCTGAGCAGGATCATCTAGATTAGATCACACAGGAATGTCTCCAGATGTGTCTGGAATGTCTCCAGAGAAGGAGACTCCACAACCTCTCTGGGCAGCCTGTCCCAGGGCTCTGTCACCCTCACAGTGAAAAAGTTCCTCCTGATATTAAGATGGAACTTTCTATGTTCCAGTTTGTAAACATTTCCCCTTGTCCTATCGCTGACCAACACCGAGAAGAGCCTGGATCCATCCTCCTGACACTCACCCTTTACATGTTGATGACATTAATGAGTTTCAGTTCAACTGCACAGAAAATGGCAGCAAAACCAATGGGAAAGACTCTCTGTCTGCATGTAGCTTTTGTCTGGTCAATGCCTTGGCAGTAAAAACACAGCACAGCTCATCTGAGAGCCCCTTGACTAATTACCATGTAACTAAGTTTTCTGGAGGGACTGAACAAAGCACTGGCTGATTTAACCCGTGGAGGATTTACGGTTCTGTTCATCTCAGCAGCCGCCTCCCTACGGTTCCTCTTCACACCCAAACCAGAAATCCAGGCTCGTCGGCCTCCCCCCCATCTCGTTCCCCTCTGCGCCGTACCGTATATTGCACCGTTGCTGTCGCCGTTGCCCGCGTCCTGTGTTTCCAGTTGTATGCTCCTCAGCGGCTCCTGGCAGACATAGATTGTTAGACGGGGCCGAACAGACCTGCAAGTCAGACACACCGCGTGTCAGGGAAGAGGCCGCCTGCCCTCATCCTGCAGAAGCTGACAGGCCACAGGCGCTCATCTGTTGCTTAGCAAATGTACGACGCCTCCTCTGGCTGACTAAAGGAAGTAAAGACACCCCTCGTGGCAGGTGGCCTCTCAGAGGCTACGGCCTTTGGCGGGAAGCTCAGCCAATCCTGAGGTCGGGACGCTGCTTGTTGGGATCTGGACTGTAACTACTGAGTGACAGCGACAACTCTCCTCGTAAAGGCCAATGGCAACAACCACTCACTGCAGCCGGAATGGGACGGAGGGGAGGGGGTGCTGGCTGCCTTAACAACACCTGGAACCTCCAATGGCCTCAGGGCCACTCCTGCCACCCCCAAGTGAATGTTTTTGTGTCTTGGCAACAAATCCAGGTGTTTTAAAGACATGGGCAGTGTCCCTGCAGCAGCACCAGCCTTGCAGCCCGCCTTCCACTCCTCGGTGCCCGCAGCCGGGCTCGGTCCCATAGGCTCTCATTGAACTGGCTGCTGCCAATTCCAAGACAGCTCTCACAGGGACCCATCCTGACGTGGACTGTCCCCAGACCTCCCAACTCTACGTTTGGGGGATTCCAGTAACTGAGAGAACAAGACCCACCCACACCCCCAGTGCTTTCAGGACGTTACCTGGATTTCAGTGCATTATATAGCCGAATTCCATCGGCCGGACCACAGATTTGTACCAGATCTTCTCTCGTCAGCTTTAATAAATCAGCACCTGGAGAGACACAGGGGGATAGGACAAGGATTACTCTACACCATCTACCCTTTGTCAAACAACCTGTGTGTTCATTTAAAGCAAGAAGAACAAACTCCACTGCTGGAGACATGGAAACCTGGCGGTCACAAACAAGCTGTGCAGTTTGGAATGTCACTCATTAGAAAAGATGGGCTTTCCCAAGGTGGTCAAGATCCCCTTGGTGACTGTTACCTCTTCAGAAAGGTACAAAGTCTGCAAGGCACATAATTTCTGTAGAGATGACTCCTGTATCCAGACAACGACTGAAATGACTAAGTTGTAACTGACACCTGAGACACAAAGTACAGAGCAAAGATACTTGATGGTTTCTCGCTCAGTGACTCACCCCAGGCAATCAACTAACACATAGTATCCTCCTTGTACTTCAATTATTACAACACATTCACTTGTAGGAGACACTGCTAAACGCTGGTGGTCAAGTCAGAACATCCTGCCTGTGGGTGAATCAGGTTGGGAGGCACCTCCATCCCAAACCAGGTCGTTTGGCGTTTTTTAAATGACCCTGGGAATAGGTGATCCCTGAGAACAGCTGCTTCCAGCACTGATGACACCCCAATGTTTTACTTGTTGCCAAGCAGACAAGGACTTCTCAGTTGTTCCTGTCACCCTGCTAACGAGAAGGCGGGGAGCACCCAGGAAGCTGGGAGGGGACATGGTCAGAACAGGTGACCCAAACTGGCCAGAGAGAGTATTCCATGCCAGTTACATCATGCTCAGTATAGAGGGTGATGGGAAGGGGAGAAGCACACGGCTTCTAGAAAAGGAAATAGCTAGAAAAAAACACCATCCAATGCAAACTATTTAATAACCAAAGTAAATTACAACAGATATGGATTCATATTGTTCCTAGAGAATTATTTTCCCCACACAAAACATCCTCCTTTAACACATAGATTTCAGATAGAAAAGTAAACTACAGATACCTGAGAAATTTGAAAAAAGCCTTGTATAGGTAGAGAACCTATGCTTGAGCAGCCATTGCTGAGTTTCCTGGATTGTGGCTGAAGGGTGAAGCTGCTGTAAGAAACAAGATTGGATATGATAATTTGGATATTAAAAAGAAAAAAAACCCAAACCATTAAAATAACACCCATCAGTTAAAGGCTTCCTCAGTATCTATTCATTTTGAAGTGTGTATAAAGCAAACATTCTGGCACAAATATTAGCAAAGATCAGTACCAAAGAGCAAACACTCACATCTCCAGACCCTTGAGAGGTTCCATCTCCTTGATGATTTGGGGAGGAAGAATTGCTATAGATAAAAAGGTAATAATAATAAAAAAGTATTAATAGGACTTTAACAAACAAAATATTCAAGCATGGCTGAAAACTAACTTGAAATTTCCAAAACAATGAATATCACTAGATACAAATTAAAGACAAATTAAACCCTGCAAATTAATCCACACTTCTTTATGCAGGGCATCTGGTTCCTGTGCTTTTTATCAACTGGAGAAGCACTCTGCCAACACTCCCAGGAGTTATGTGGCCACTTACCTGTCTTAAACAGTGAGCAAGGAAGGGGGAGTAAAAAGACAAGGTAGACAAAACAACACTGCAAATCAGTCCTTGATCACCCAACTTTGATTACACCAGCTAAATTAATACTGCAGTACAAAATGTTTGAAAACCTGGTACAGCAAGTTTAGTGCTGGGGGGGTTGTTTGTTTGTTTAATTGGGGTGCAGACAAGAAGCCTACCTGTCTGGGACACTGTAGGTATTATGTTGAGCAGAGGTAAAAGTTGGAGCAGGAGTAGGACTGTTGTTTACAAATGTTGTAGGAGTATCAGGCCAAGGTGAACACTGAAGATAAAAAAAATAAAAAAATAAAGATGAAGTTTCTCTTGACAAGCCTTTTCTTTTTCACTCTGATGCACAGTTCTTTCATTTAAAACCAGGGGTTTTGTCCACAGAGCATTCTGATTTCTTAATTCCAAACAAACATTCCCTCCATCCAACATACTGCACGCAGATACTCCCAGTAAAAATCAGTTTTCTCATATCTTGTTCTTTCAAAAAGACTCCTATTTATACTGCCTTCTGTTAGCAAAGTGAAGGTGTTAGTGGTGGGACTTGACAGGAGACCTGTACAGAATACTCAGCTGAAAACAAACCCACCAACCCCGAGCCATCTGCTGACAAGTCTCCATTCATCCTGAAAGGGACGAAGGGGCTGCTGAAACTGTGGGTACTGTGACCTGGCAACGGGGTCTGTAGCACTATGAAGGCAGATTTCCCCTTGTGGACAACCCTCAGGTATCTGCCCTGGCAGCAGTGAAAGACAAATGGAATTTTCAGTGGAAATCTGGTGGTTTGGTACTTTGTATTAATTTACTGCAGGGCTAAAGTGATGCTTACACACACTGCTTGCTTTCACCTGCTTGGTACACTGGAAATTTTATACACAAACTTAAGCCATCAGAAGTACATAGTGTATAGAAATAAATTATATATTATGAGCCAGCTGTCCATGATATAAAAGCCCTACAAAATCAGAACAGCCTTCAGGGTTTCCAATGCCACTGCATATTCTGTATTTTAAAGAAAAATAGAGAAATAAAGGGGTTTTGGTATGTTCAAAGACAAACAGGATTAAACAAAGTACACTCAGCTAAGTAAGGCCCTGCCTGCTGAAACAACACAGGTGTTGGATGCAGTTACCATGCACCAGCTAACTACCCTCTACAGAGATTGCCAGAGTTACACCACAGCCTTGCTGAGGATGGGGGAGGATGAGAGAGGGAAGCAAGTATGACCTAATAACGTGTTTCAAGATCTTGAGTGTTCAAAGACCCTTTCACTATCTGGGGGAAACAGTAAATGAGCACAGTATCAGCCACCATCTTCTGTGAAGCAGTTAACAACATGTCCAGGCTGGACTCCAGAGTCTCCACTCGTCAGAGTCAGTCTGGAAGTGCCCTAGCATGGCACGTGCCATTAAAAATTAATAATCCTGCATGTCAATATCTTAAAAATTAGGAAATTCTTCATCTGCCTGAGATCTGATTTGAAGCAGTATTTTTGCTAGCTGCTGCACTGCCTCTGATCACACAGAGCCACCCTTCACAAGACAAACAGTGCCCTCCACACCACAGAGTCACAGAATGACTGGGTTGGAAAAGACCACTGAGATCATCGGGTCCAACCGTACCTGTCCTCTCCTAAACCATATCCCCAAGCACCTCATCCACCCATCTGTTAAACCCCTCCAGGGATGGTGACTCAACCCCCTCCCTGGGCAGCCTGTTCCACTGCTTGATAACCCTTTTGGTGAAGAACACTTCCTAACATCTAAACTGAACCTGCCCTGGTGCAGCTTGAGGCCATTTCCCCTTGTCCCACCAACCTGTCACTTGGCTGAAGAGACCATCACCCACCCCACATATGCTCTTATATGGCCATCTAGTGCTACCCACTCTTCATCCTACTCCGTACACTCTTCTCCAGCTCATTTTACTGGTAATCTCAGGGATGTTCTCTTACAACAGGTAGTTAAAACAGGCCTTCATTCCCTGATGATGTGGTGCAAAGCCACGATTTTAAAATCAAATCTCAACATAATTTTAGCTTTGCTCTTCTGAAATGTTACTTTTCTTTAGCTTTCTGACATTTTCTCCCTAAATTGTAACACAAGAGGTCTAACTGGACATAGAGGTGCAGGCTGTATGTCCTTAGCCACTATTCTTTACAAGATAGTGCCTGACACATGTTTGAGATCGGGGCAGAGAGGAAGGCATTGCTGTCAGAGAACAACTGAGCCATTCCCAAGGCACTTCTGTCCTTCAAACAGCTGAAGCTGCTCAGAACAAACCTGGTTAAACACAGGAAGAGGCACATCTGAAACACTCAGGAAAGAAAACCCCAAGCCAAAGCACACCCTCCCTCTCCTGTAGGACACTGAGGACAGGCTGGCATTTGCACCTGTAATGGACAATGGGTGGTGAGTTTCCAAAGTTGATGGGTTTGAGGTGTCACAACCAACTGCCCTCCATTACTGCTGCCCTGACACAATACTACTGGTACAGCTGTACTTTGGAAATTACACCTTAATTGCCAAATGGTGATTAATTCTCCAGAAGGAGATAACTATTGTGATCTCAGATCTTTAACATCTTTCTGCACAGGACAGAATCACAGAATATAGTGAGTTGGAAGGGACCCATAAATGAAGTTACAAAGTGCTGCCCAGCAGTTTTACTAAAGGAAGACAGGAAATCTTTCTAAGCACAACTTTTCAGTAGCATTTAAACACTGAGTGCTCCTAATTGCTGAACAATTGCAAAATCTACCTAAATCTGCCCAAATTCATATCTTACAGGAGAGTAAAACTGAATTTGGCAGAGAACCCCAGACTACATTCTAATACCAAACCAACAGGATAACAGAAAGGTTGTTCTCCAAACCAGACATTACACCTGGACACACAGCATCATCTTTAGAGAGGAACCTTTTAAAATGGGGTTCTTGCCCCACACAACCAGTTGTGGATGTCAAAGGAAAGATCTTTTGCTCATACAGACTTCATGAATGTAAAAGTATGAAGTCATCCACATCAAATATCCTGTATGGTACTGATCCTACTATAGATAGAAGGTATAGAAGGATAGAAAGATGTAGGGAGAAAAAAAAAATTAAGAAATGCTATTAGCTTACACTACTAAATTGGTTTTGTTCCTGCTCCACTTTCTGACTCTCATAGCTGCTAGAAGGTTTTATATTCTTAATTTCAGTCACTTACAGAAAATATTTAACTTCTGCACCAATTCCTCATATGGAAAACTCTACATTCAAATTATTTCAAGATCTATACCTGGAATTCTTCCGACTTCCCCATGCCCTGTAATCAGTTCTATCTGCAAAAAATGACCATTTGACCAAGTCTGATCAAACTGCAGCTTTACAAATTGTAGCTTGTGACATACATAGAAATAAGTATCAATTGTCACCATATAAATTTATCTCTACAGAAAAAGTCAGAGGTCCCTTAACAAGCAGTTGTAGCTACACACCTGTGTGTTTGGGAAATACTGAGATACATGCTGCAGAAACTGCAGGGAATGCACCGAATTCTGACACATCAGATGAATAAAAAGGAATAAAGGAGAAGTACAGCTAGGTGGCATTATTATGGGAACAAATGAGAAGGAAAAGACAGGTGATGGTGACTGGAAACAAAAATTCTCTGGTTCTTAGAAAAGGAGAGCAGAGCAGAGCAGCATAACTATTCAGGAAGGATGCTTTGTACTGTGTTAGAATTCCTTATGAATTAAACTGGAAATAAGATATCAGATTGAATGTATCTTGAGGGAAGCACTGTAAGAAACCAATCTGTCCAAATCAGACTGCAGCCAAGCTAAACTGGTAGAAATCACACCAGGGAAAGAACTAAAAAAAAAGGAAACAAACCCAGAAATACCCAGCAAACAGGCCATACTCCTGGAGAGGCAAATAAAAAAGGCAACATACAAAATGAGCTACAGAGGACAGAGACAGCCCTTCTAACAGGTAGGTGTAGGAGGAAGCCAGCAGTTTTAAAAGGAAGAAAACTATAGATTGGATCGACCTCAGTTGCTGAAATACAAGAAACTATTTCTGGGCATCTAGCAAGCAGCACTGGCTACCTAACAGCCAACACACTCCACTTCATCAAGAAAAACACACTCCAAACAATCCTGTTATCCCTCTGTAATGGAGCCACAGTTCCTAGAACACACAACATACAAGATCCATCCAAGACATAATATGCAGTGCCCATTCTCCAAAGCAGGTCTTCAGATTTTGTGTCTAACCCACCTCCGTGACAGCTGTACCACGTACACCTGATCTGCCTATGTGAGGAAATTCTGAGAACATCCAAACCTTCTGATGGTTACACCTGGGAAGATGGCTTTCCAAGGACAGACCTGCATGAAGCAGAAACTTGCATCATCCCCCTGTCTGTATGAGGTGGCTCACAAGGATAAGCCTGGTGGCAAGAGAGGGCAGCTGATGAGGTGGCCTTCAAGCTGTAGATCCGACATTTATTTTCTAGATCAAGCCAACTGTCCATTCAACTTCAACAGGTAAAAACAGTACTTAATGAAAGTGTAATGACTGGTGAGGTCCCACACTGAACAGAGCACAACCAGTGATTCACAGCATCTTGCTGATTCTAATCATTTTGCTAATGGTAAAAATCATTGTCATGATGGAACAGTTCATGTGTTAAACCTGCAGGTGATACCAGCTGGCCAGGCTGAAAGCATTTCATCCCACAGGAACAGAATTCAAAATGGTCTTCAGCTGTCCAAATGGTCTCAAGGTAGAGTTGCACCGAGGACAAACACAAACCAGGACAGTCAGCTGCACAAGTAACTGAACTGGAAAGCTGTGCAGAGCTGCTATTCCAGAACAGTCCTTCATCCCACACAACATGTGAAGAAATAAACACACATGCTCTCTACTTTGTGTCCTCTGGCAAAGACACTGGAAGTCCTGTACTAGCTGGCCTACACCTATTTTTCTTTGCCATCATCAAGGTGATGGTCCCATTTGCAGAAGCTTAGTATTTCAAGACATGGTTAAGTAAGGAACAGGTTAGGCAGCTCTCAGGTACCACTGGCTACAGTTTGTCCTAGTCCAAGCGAGGGAGTTGTCATGTATTTTAAAAATATCTTTTTCTATTATTCCTCCTGTAAGCAATAATCATACAATTAAGTACTTCTAACAACTGAATGACAGCACAGGGGGTGGGGGAAACCAAAAAGTAGAAATCCCTTTAAAGGACCAGCTTTAAAAGATGCTTCAGGTCTGTTTTCTAAACAAAAGAAATCAAGTCCTGTTTTCTCCACTCTATACCTCCCCCTGCCCCAAGGCCACATGGAATAAAAAAAAATGTCTGCACTGCCAAAGAACACTAAAGGTGCATTTTAAAAGAAAGAAAGAAAGAACCCAACCACCAACCAAGAACAGCAGAAGGTGAATTTTGACAGCTCAGTGCTTACAGTAGTTTCTCAAGGCAAAAAAGATTTCCTCAAAAGAACCCATATCACTTAATACTGCTTGTTCCCTCCCACCCAGTTACACAGTTTAAAACAAGAGGCATACATACACTGAAGTATTTTATAACCTAAAATTTATACACCACTTTTCACAGGTCATAAATACAAACTAAGGAATGTCTGAGGGACAAGCCGGTCACTGCCCGAGCGCTGCTGGGGAAGAGCTGCCAGCACAATATGGCTGCTTAAAGAACAGCCACACAACTGTCTTCCAGTCACAGCATCAGCTGACATTCCAACCTGCCAAATGAAATTTGCAGGATTGTTCTGCATCTGAAAAATGTACAGTCTTGTTGACCTTCCCCTTAAGAAATGGCATCTAAGAAATCTGAGGCGCTGACCCTTGAAAGAAAGAGTGCTCAGGGTTCTGTGGTGGTGTGCTCCCCTCTCCCCTTGGGCCTCAACTCCTGATGGGTGCATCTGGCCTACACTGGACTTTGGGGGATGGCAGCCATGGGGCAGCCAAGGGCTGTTTGGAACACTGACCCTCGTGCCATGCTGGTATGCAGCCACCACACTAAGTCAGGCATCTGGCTCAATGACTGCTGGCCAGCCCAGAGCCCGCTGAGCTCTCCTGCACGGCTGGGCTGCAGGCCAGCATCTCCCCTTGGGCAGGGACACCTCTCAGGGACACTCCTTGAAGCTGAGAGATTCCCTGGTGCAACAGATGCTCAACCTGACATCACAGCTCGGTGATACAGAGGATTGGTTGTGCATATATAATCCTTTAGACATAAACAATCACATCAGAGACAGGGATTAGATCCAGCCCCACCCAGAGCTGAGGAGGAGTTTAGAAGGCAAGGGGTCCTTTCTGACTCAACAGGAGGGTCTCCCTGACAGTTCTATCTGACCATGTCTTCTCTGCAGTAAATAATCAAAGGTATTTTGCCATCAAATCTCGTTGAAGGACTGTTGCACTTGCTATCAGTGTTTAATCACTGGCCTACATGAAGAGGGTCCTCTTGATCCCCTCCCGAGTGAGGCGTGTGCTGCCACCCGTGCCAGCTACACGTTGGGCACACGCAGGGTTGGCCTGGACATGCCCCAGAGGTGTGCTCCTCTTCTGACCTGCATTACACCTGCCTGGAGCACAGCCTGTAGGTGGCTACGGGAAAAGTCAGGCTCTAATCATCAACCCTCTACACGGCCTTTGAAAAACACTGGTGCACACAGAAACTTATATTGAAAATAAGCACAAAACACTAAATCCCACTGTTCTTACTTCCACTAATTACACAGATACAGGAAAGCAAACAGCTCTTTTAATTTAAAGTCGAGTAGTTGGAAAGCTCTTGACTTTTAAAGGTTACACAGCCCCTCTGCAACAGTTTTAAGTGTTAGATTTAGGAAGGATTCCTTTGCTGAAAACAAACATGGAGCAATTGGTATACACAAAAGCGAATAAAATCAAGACACAACAATTGAAATGTTTTTACTTTACAGAATGGAAGTTTCTCCTATATCTAACACTGCACAAGGTATCTTGCACAATGAAAAGGTAAGCAGAAGTCCCTTACACTGCCTCGCTTTGCCAGAGAATCACCGTAGTCTGCTGGCAAAGTCCGCTTGCTGGACTTTTTCTGCTCATGTTCAACTGCATCTTCAATTATAGGCTCAAGCCTCATCTGGACAAACACCAAAGATTTGGATCAATTTCTTTTCATTATACAGTGAGGAAAGATCTAAAAGTCTTTTAAAACCTTCTGAAATCTTTAGAAAGCTGCACAGAACTCACTGATGTTTAAATAAAAAGAAAATGCAAAACTCTGCTGAGGCTCTGGCCTTAAATTCAGTAATCTCCAAAAAAATGCATTTTGAAGTTCAAATTTGGCAGATAATTCTAGAGTCCCCCCACTTTTTTTTTTTGTTGTTCTTTTCAGCTGCAAGATTTATAGATCTGTACCAAAACACTTGGCTCTAGGCTTCAGTACAGTCAGTGAAACAGTGTTCAATCTGAGTGTGCTTTAATACAAGCATCTATCAAGCATCTAAATGAAATTTTAGTAAACAAAATTTAACACTGCTGTTCACTGCTCGAGTTCATCAAATAAAGAGCTTATCTTTGTGTACAACTAATTCTTCCCCCAACCCTTCCAAGACTGCAGCTAAGTTACAAGCTGTGTATCTGTGTACTTTCTCCTCAGTAAGCAGATGCAATTCTGTTACCTCTGTGAGAACTGTGGTGTCATATGAAGGCTGATACTTTTCTTTTTCATGTGCAGTTCGCTTTTCCATCTTTTCTCTGTCTGTTTTCTGTTTCCTGTCTGCTCCTTTTGGCTAAAAATGAACAGTTACATGAACAAGAAAGCAGGTGGAAAATGGTTTTATAATTGAAATCTGATCTCAGATCAGAAGTCAAGCAGTAATAAAGATGTCCCCACCCATCTTTATGGGAGCTTGTGAGAGACTTATTAAGGATCCATTTCCTATTGTTACCTTAAAAACTTTGATTTGACAACTGGCTGAATGCAGGTGATCTGTATATTCTCCATTTTCAGTCTGTTTAAAGGTGTCAACCTGAATCCTAAAAGGAACTCCTTTCTCTCCTCCATGTTTACGGGGGGTAAATTCAGTGCTGATACAATGTACCTGAAAAAAACACAACCACCAAACAACAAGGACCCTCAGAAGTATTCTAGACATGGGTTTCATTACACGTTATCAACCTCACCCATATTTTCTATGGACAAATAACACATCACCCAGCCTGAGGACAAGCTGCATAACTAATATTTTGTTCCATTTTCATGCCCTCATGCAAATAAAGCTGAAACCATTGTATTTGACACAAAAGAGGGGAAAAAAAAGCAAGCTTGTCACCAAAATCAGTACAAAGAGCAAAGTCATTATAGATTCTTATTAAATGAGAACTCACTGGATCTTAAGAAAAATATACTGGATGACAACTACATCATTAATACAGCAAAAACTTTTCCAAGATACTATTGTCCAGCACATTACAGCTAGAACAAACTGCTCAGTTACTTGTAACAAATATTACCAGAGCTACAGAAGAGTTTGTAACATCATGTGAAATCTGGGCATTTTCAAATAGGTGCCCAGAAGTCAGCAGACATTTTAATCAATATGTAATTGCCTCAAGTGTTCCATCAGAACAAAGATGGGGTTTGTAAGCTAGAAATACCCATAAAAGATACTCAGGAGAAAACCAACTCAACAGAACTCAATCTTTTTTATTCCCCAAGACCTCAACAACAGAGCCCCATGGACTGTAAACAGATGCTTGAAGTGTGTTAGCAGTGCTGCTATGCTGTCTTCTCTAGCTTTAGAATAAGGGAACTATACATGCAGAGTAAGAATCAGTTCCATTTTCAGTCAGTCTGTTACCACTTCTTCCAAGGAAGTGCATAAGCAATAATAGTCAACAGCTTATTTCACACTTCAATATGACTGATTTTTAGTAAGGATTTGATTTTTAACAGAAAAAATGTCTTTGTACTACAGAAAAGTTAGTTTACTGACAGTATGGAATTTAACCTCCTTTGGCAGCCTCAGTAAGAGGTGCTGCTACCTACAACTTCAAACTTTTTATTCTAGAGTAAAACCAGATCTGACCTAAAAGTAAGCACAGCTTTCCTCAAATTGGTTTTTGAAAGCCTTTTATTGAAACTCTGTTTAAAGGATGCTTTTATAAACCCAAATCAAGTTGAAAAACCTAACCAGGAACCCTTATAGAAATATGAACCTGTTTTGACAAAGCTGGTATCTAATGGCTATCCCACAAGTAGGAAGCTTCACAGTGCAAATATACTACTGTTTGTGACCTGAAAGGCACCAAACACAGACATCCAGTCAAGTAAAGTTTCAAACCTGAATAAAAGCAGATGTACATTTTGTTGGATCCCACAAAAATTCAACTGCATTGAGCTGGCTTGGATTTGTCTTGATATCAATGACTCCAACAGACATTGGAATATCTATTAAAATAAGTAGTATATATTTCAAAAATATTCTTATTTGAAGAAAACACTACAAAACATATTAATGTACATTTATCATCACCAAACACACAGGTAGGGTGGAAAAATGAGGCTTTGGTGCCTTGACTATAAGCCCAGAAACAGTTTCTTAGGTCTGATCTGCAGAATCTTAGTAGATTGAGCATGTGACTGAATGCTCAAGGTTTGCAGGTATTTTTTGATCCCACTTCCTCCCCACCACCACCACCCACCCACAGCCTATGCACCCAATATGATCAAGTTATGCAAAATACAGAAACCACATTGGTGCCATTTCCACAATCTCCTCATTACTGTAACATTCAGAAATCACAACTAGAAAAATTACTAAATGGTTATGGCTGCAGAGTTGTTATCTTACTCCTGTAGCTCTTAAAGGTTTTGAAGAACGTGAAAGTAGTAAGAACATCTATTCAGATTACACCAATTAAGCCACACATGGAAAATCAGTCTGTTTTTTCACCAGCCCTAGCAAAAACATGACTGTGTTCAATTTAAACCTGGAAAGTGAATTTCATACAGTGGAAACAAATAGGATTATACCTAAGTCGAGAAGTCTGTCTCCAGGGCGGTTCCATTTCCAACCTTCTAGCTGCTGGTGCTCTGTATATTGCAACCTTCTGTCGTGGAACACAACTCTTATAATACTCTAACAAAGAAGAAAACCAACATCAGATGAGCCACAGTGTTACTGTAAGCTTAGAAACAGCCTGAAAACACAGTGCTAGCACATTCCAAGAGACACAGCACCAATAAGCACATGTTTACAGCAGTAAAAAATTGGCACCCATTGGTATCCCCAAATATTCTACAACACTGAAACAGGATGGAGCAATAGGAGATAATTGAAAATGTGGTGCAAAAAAGATAATTATATCTGATTTCATATATTGAAGATCACTACAAATGACACACAGTGAACTGAGCAATTCTGACAGCACAGAAACAGAATGTGTTAGGCTGGAAGGGACCATCTAGTCCAACCCTCTTGTTGTAGAAAATAAACCCAAAAGACTTTAGTTATTCTGAAAAACAGCAATTACAGTTTGATCACCTCTTTCACTGGGAATTTTGAGAATTTTTGTAGAATATTTTAAGAAATAAAATTTCATAGTATTTATAACATTATTTACAACAAATACATTTTCATTAATTGTAAGAAGCTAAGAAAATTAGCTATAATAGCAATTAGCTAAGAAAACCTTTTTTGGGATCAGTTCTGCTATGCCTCTGCTCTTAAGTCATATTAAAGAAAAGTTTCTATTCTGCTGCATGAATAACCATACAAAGCCATTTGTTATAAAGAAAGGGAAAAAAATATTCATTAATTGCTCCTGAACAAATAAACCACAGACAAAGTTTTTAAAAGCCTCTTTTTGCCCAGTCTTACTCGTATTAACAGTGGATAAAAGTGTTAAAAAAAAAAAACCAAACAAGGCCTTTAAAATGAAGTGCCTCCTCAAGAAACAATGCATTTCCATGGTTTTATTTCAAAGGTAACAGAAAGCACATGTGTGTGTACATGCACATACAAACATACTGCTCCTTTTTCACTGTAAACTCACAAGTTCAGTATTTGTAAATACCTGCAGCCACCTTAACCAACTTGAAATGCCTTACTGGGATGAAGTACTGGGATTTGCAGTATTTAAACATCCAAAATGGAAAATCTGTTACTGTGGGATTACAATGCATTCCTATTTTAAAGTTTGACATTGCTTTGTCCTATTTTACCTACCAAATGGCTCATCACCAATCTAGAAACCTGTAAAATTACAGCAGAGATTCCCCCAAGCTACAAGGAAATAGCACCCTAAGGCAAAAAACAGTCAACATGCTCATTACAGCAAGTCAATGTGCCAGGTTATAAAAGGTTTAATTACAGAACTCAGAAAACCCAGTTCTATACTTGTGCTTCACATTTCCTGAAATTCCCTCTGAAGAAACATCCCACAGACAAGTAAGAACAAGGCACAGGGCAGCCCAAGTTCACAAGTTATATAGCCCAAAGTAAAGATTTGGCCTCTCACAAGCACAATGTTCTGGTGTATCAGGACCACTGTCAAAGTGGCTTTAATTGAAGTATTTTTCCTTCTTCTCCAACATGTAAGATTTTTCTCCACCAGTTCATTTAATTTGTAGCACACATTGGACATTTTTCAGTCTACCTCATACTTCATGTGGTAGCTCAGATCTACAGTGCCTTCTGCTAACATCAAAGCATAAGGAGACAAATCTGAAATTAGGAACAGGAGCTCAGCTATGGAACAAGCTGCTCCAGAAGCAGCAAAATCAGACATCTGTTTTTCCTATAGATATATCTCCTGTGTGTCCATATTTGGCTGTTACAAAAACCATTGGCTGCCTCAACGTGTCTTCCATAACAGCTACTCAGAAACAGGCTCCCAATGCCTCGCAATTTCCTTCTGAATGATCCTCCAGCTTCCTTCCACATCTCCTCATCACTTGAAATGGAAAACAAAATGACTCAGCTACAGACAGCTGGGTATCTTAAGCTTCAGATGAAACAATCCAGCCTTCACTACACACAAATACTCTGTACACTGGGTATGCACAGTCCTCATATCCACCTGTCGACAGTCATTAGGAACGAGTACCCAGTGACAGCAAAAAATAAAAATCCATAAAATCTAGCCTGCAGATTGGATTCCTCTCACCTAACTTTAGATATCTAATTTTGAGATCACTGTTACCACAGCTTCCTTTTTACTCAGCAGAAAGACACAGGCACATTTAGAGGAGATACATCTCATCTCAAAATAGATCAGACAGCAGACCTCATAAAGGGTACATGAAGTGATTAGCTCATCCTGAGTGATCTAAAATTACACTGAAGTAACTCATTCATAAATCAGGAGATGCATACATGTTTATTATTTTCATTTCTAGTAAACCTGAATAATTAAACAACAAATCCAGGCATTGGGTTCCACTGTCCCTATTTTGACAGATCAGCTGATCCACCTCTCTCTGTCAGACACGGTACAACAAAAGGTTAAAACCTAATCTTTTAGTATGCAACCAGCAGAGGTTTGTCAGTAAAACTACCCAGGGAATGCTGCTCACCTTCACCAGCTTTCCATTGATCTCTGGTATGTCTCCAGCTTTCCGATTATCAAGCATCCGTATTTCGTAGGACTGACCTTTAAAGAGAAAACATTTGTATCAGGAGAAGAGGCACAAAGCTCTTCTGTCGTTAATGAACCTGAATTAGCTGCTAAGTTGCAGTTCACAAGAACACCAGTTATTTTCTTCTAACAGTTCACATGAATACCAGTTATGTTCTTCTAACAGTTCACAGCACAAGAATTAACACAACAAAGCGAAACTTTCTGGTCCCTTTGAAAATATGGATACTTCCAAAATAGAAGTATTTCAATTGACATGCACTGTAAGTACTTGTTTGGTGGTGGTTTGTTTCTTTTTCCCCTCTGAAGATGTGTCTTCCCCCCTGAAGAAAAACTCACCTTCAAAGCTGAAGCTTTCTGAATCTGATGAAATGCAACATACTGAGAACCACAGACTGGTCTTCTGAAACCAACTTCTGAGAAGTTTCTATACTCTTTATACAAAATATATACTATTCTCCCATGTTTAAGTTTTACCCACTGCCTCTGTATGATTAGTAGGCTTTGTACAATTTCAGGTACACACCTTTAAAGAGCTAGTTACTGATTATTTCAAACAGGTATGTTTCTAGTCAATTTGATAAATGATTATGCTTCACAAGAGAGAAAGCTAGAAGAAATGTATTTGAACTAGAGGCATTTGTTTCTCCCAAGGTTAGCAGCACATATTTATTTGCAAAAAATGTAGAGTTAAAAAATGGAGCTAAATAGATCATTAAAATAGAAGACAAAATCAATTTCAAGATGTTCACTAAGATTAAGTGTGTTAAACTCATCTCCAAACTACACCTGGGTGTTTACTACATCTAAAAGACATGTATTAGCGTGCCTTACAAGCTGTCATACCCCTGCACATTATTTCTTCAACTCTGCTCTGCAGACTGACATTACCACTGGCTACAGACTGCTTGGAGGTTTTTTCTGTAACACAATCAGCACATTTATGTCTATGCTCGGCACTTGTACAGGCTTCTGAACCCCAGGCAGCATCTGATCACTGATGATCTAAATCTATCAAAAATGAAATGCACCCAGAGCAGCTGAGTAAAGCAACACATCATTTCTTATTCTACACTTCACAGGAATTCCCCCCGCCTCATATATATGAGAGCCATATATATGCTGCTTTCTCTGGTGTTTCTTGGACAGGAGCAAGGCAATACAAGGTACAAGGAACGTCGACTGCTGTTTAACACTGAAACTGCAGTACCCACTCTCACAAAAATCAGAGTGGCTGGGGTTGAAGGGGACCTCTGGAGGTCATCTACTGCCCTGCTCAAGCAGGGCTGCTTTGAACTCCTGGCTTCTTTTACTGTTTGAGTTTTGGCAGGAGCTCCTTCCTTGCACACCCATTCAGGCCTGATGGTGTTTCCACCTGACTCCCTGCTCATCAGGATCCACTACTCTTGAGGTTGGAGGAGGTGATCCTTGAATACTAACCAGCTTTCTTGGGCCTCTCTCTCTGCTCCAGGACCTTATCTCACAGGGCCCTACCAAGCAGATCCTTACAGGGGACAGAGTTTGCTCTCCTGAAGACTAGCCTCACTTTCCATCCTGATTCCTCCTCTCAAGATCCTGAAATCCACCATCTCATCATTACTGCAGCCAAAGCTGCCTTCAGTCTTCAGATCCTGAGCAAGCCCTTCCTTGTTATAGGAGATAGAGCAGAGCACCTCTCCTCACTGGCTCCTCTACTACTTGGGTCACTGACACTCTCCAGGAAGCTCCAGCATTGCTGATGCCCTGCAACAGGGTGGATGAATTGCCCCTACAAAGGCCACAGCCTGCGAATATGAGGCTACTTCAGCTTTTTATAGAAGGCCTTGTCTAATTCTCCTTCCTTTTCATCCCTTTAAGGCACATCCTCTGTCAATCACTCAGTGCTGCTGGCAACTCTCTCCCTCCCCTGTTCTCACTTCAGAGCCCTCCTTAGGTGCTTCTGCCCCTCTCACCGAGGTGGATCCCACGTCTCTCCAGCAGCCCTTTGCATTCACACAACTGCAAGCCCAGCTGCACTGTGTAACCCACCCAACAAATGCTTCTTCCCTTCAGAAATAATTCCCTGCCACACATTCTCTATGGACTTATTTAAGAGATTTTTCTGTTAAAAACAACCCTGCAAACCCCCAAACAGCCAACCAGCACCACCCCACGATCTGAACTTCTAGAATGAAGGTGAAAAACCTCATCACGTGAAATATTCCATTAGCTCACAGAATACCTCAAGATGAAAGGGACCCATAAGAATTGAGTCCAAGTCCCTGCTCCTCACAGGATTACCTAAAACTAAACCATATGACTAAAAGCATCATCTAGATGCTCCCTGAACCCTGAATGATGCTCTTAACTCTTTCAATTAAAACAGACAGAGAGTAAAGTCAGGGCTTGCTTAAGTACAGCCTTTGGAAATGTCACAGACGAGGCACATGTTCCTGCTGATTCCAGCACTCCCAACCCAGTAAGCTAAGACAACCCCTGATGAAAGTAAAGGGGGTGTTAGCTCTCTGTGAAACTCCCTACTCACAACCCTCTTGAAAATTATTTAAGGGAAGACACTTTCCAGTAAGGGGGCTGAACTAGAAACCAGGTAACTGAAAGAGATGGGATTAAAATTATTCTTTTTCTAGAGGACTTAAACATATGTGTCAGTACAACTCAGTCTTGAAAATTGCAACAAAAATGGCCAGAACTATTTTGATTCCTATTTTCATCTAGATTCAGAAAAGATATGATACCTTCTTATGAAAGGTATCACAAAATTAATTTTTTACTCCAAGTTTTGGGGTTTTTTTACATATATGTATGTTTTTTACTAACAGATAATAGAGATTTCAGGAATAAATTCTTAATTTTGGCACACATGTACTGTCTGTCTGAATTCACACAGAAGTGAAGCTGGTCAACTGGCTCTTTCCATATTTATTTAGAAAAAGGGTATACCAATGCCTTGGTTTTTCAACATGAGGAAAAAACTGCACACTTAAGAACAGAACAACCTCTTTGCAAAATAAGTCTTTATATTAAAAGAGATTTTCAAGGAAAAATGGAAATTATTACAGTCACTTCAGACACTGACAGTTAAATGGCAAACTCTTCTCAGAGAAGAGATGGATAGCAAATTCTTTCCTCCTTCAGCTTGCCACCTTGTGTGGCTCCCCAGCACACTGAGCTGACCTTCCAGCTTCGTGTTTGGTCTGGGAGGCGGCATCTTGGCATCGAAGACAAAGTGTGTTTCTACAAAGTTTAGTTTAGGAAAATTCAAAGTTGTTTTTTTTTTTAAACAGTGCAACACACCTTGCTGTAAGCATGCTGCTGCAACTGTACTCTTCTCTCCAGAAAAGAAGACTTGAGGTACAAAAACTGGGGGGTGGGGTGTACACCTGGCTAAGCAAATGGCAGAACTACGAGACCACACACTACAAATCACCTAAAGAACTTCCATTATTCTCATGAGTCAAAGAGCAAAGTAATGCTTAAGGCATATTTGTACAGGTTGGATACTGCAAGAAAAGGCACTTTGCAACTCTATCCACATGGAAAGCTGAAAATGCTTTGTCATCATGTCCTATCAAATTAGATACAGTGTGCTCTCACGCATTTCAGGGGCCCAGTACATAGTTTAACACTTCCAGGCATGACATGCAGCACCACAAGAAGCATTTCAATTTAGGCAAAAAGGCTATCCTGTCAAGAAAACACAAATGTAAAATGTACAAATTCTGTAACCTAGTAAAGCAGTTAAATGGCTCACTGAGACCAAGGAAAACCTCACCAATATGTATTTTAACCTGTGTCCCCTTACTGCACACTAAGGTAACATGCTGCTGAGGGAAACACATGAGCTAAAAAATTATTTCTAAATAGCACCAAAGTACCAAACACATGGCAGGATATGGAAAAGAAATGGTGAATGTAATTTGTATTTTAATTACTGTTTGGTTTGGAGTTTTTTTTCCATGCAGACTGTACTGCAGTATTGTGTCTAATTACAGTGCTGTCTATTGAAACATTTTGTGACAAAGTCCACAAAGAAGGGGTGGGGGAGTATATAAATCCATTAATATGGTCCAAAACAAATTGCAAATTGTTTAGAGTTCAGAATACTAGCCAACTGAACTTAGGATACCAGTGTCATTTCCAGAGGTGAGGGAGCTTTTATCACATGGCAATGACTGCACTCAGATTACTTTGCCCAACTGCCAGTACCCTCTGTAGAGGGAAAACTGATTTTTTTTTAATGTAAATCAACCATGTGCTATGAGGAAAAACCACCAAGACTCATGTGAAATATTTATTTAGGTATTTTTTGATAAATGTAGACAGAAAGTTGTGAAACACACACAAACTTTAAACATAACTACAAAGGCAGCTGCACTTGTGTTTATGTTTCAAACATAATCCTGTTCTGGGAAGATGGGTATAGCTACTCTGAGAACAACTGCTGTGTCCTCTGTTGTGCAACATATTTTCTTTAGAGATTGGTATTTTAACATTTATTACAACTTCTGGGGAGTGTGCATACCTCGTGCAAGCATCATCTAATTAACTTGCTCTTATCAACCAAGGTTAAACAAGTATCTTAAGCTATTATTTCCTTAAGTTTGTCTCCTAAAAGTTCTCTTGGCTTGATTTTCCTGGGGAAGGAGAGGATGGAGAGGGGCAACACAGTAGAAAGAAAACCAAACCAAACACCACGAAAAACAGACTCTAAAGTGGAAATAATGACAGACTGCAGCTACAAATCTGCAAGTTGGAGAAAACACTGCTACTAGTAAGGTATCCAAACTCATTTTTTATATTCATTTATTTTGGATGTATCCACATGTATCAAAGACATTAAACACAATTTCAATTTTAGACCTGTACCACAAGCTGCATTCAACAACTGTTATGCCCTCAACATATCTATACCAACCTTGGTTCAAGTATGTAAGAGTTTCATCATATAATTTTACTGCTGGAGAAGTTGCAGCACACATAACATACTGGAAGGGTGGATGTTTGGTCTCATTTTCTTGTGGAAGGCTGGAATCTTCCTGCTTGAAAATAGGCAGTGCCAAAACATCACTGAAAAGAACAAACAAATAACTCTGAGAGACTGCTGGCCATGTTTTGCCTGAAGTTAAAGAAAAAAAAAATAATTATTTGCAACTTCAAAAAACCCCCACAGTGGAATACACAGAAAATTGTGTCACACAATTTACTAGTAAAACCAATGTGAACAGTATCCAAAACATTTTCCATAAAAGATTTCAGGCTAGGATATATAACAATGCTCTGGGAACCAAGCAGACAATAAAGTTGTGCTGATTTTCTGAAAATTTAATCTGCAGTTCTTGACTCCACTGGAAAAATAAAAAAAAATAAAAATCAAGTTTACTCTGAACTTTTCACCTGACAATATCAGCAAACTTGCCTAACACATATGCAGCTGAGAGCACTTAGTTTCTTCTCTGAAATAATGTATTCCCCAAAGTTAGTTAGATACACTGTGAAATTCTTTCTCCCCATCCAGTATCATTGTATCTATAACCTATTCTTCTGATACTGATCAGAATTTCACCCTATTTCCCCCTGTGCCATCCTGGGGAAGAGAAACATCATGACTAAAGTGAAGTCTGCAAAGGGAGGGGTGGGGGTTCTGTTTTAAGAGCTGTTTTTACTTCTCACTATCTGACTCTGGTTTCTGTGTGTTTCTGTATTGTAGTGTAATAAATGAGAGAGTTTTCTTGCCTTTCTTCTGTGTTGAGTCTGTTTTGCCCATGACACTAATTACAGAATGATCTCTCCCTGTCCTTATCTCCACTCCAAAGCCTCTCAACATGTATTTTCACCCCTGTCCAGCTAAGAGGGGACTGATAGAGCGACTTTGGTGGGAGTTTGGCCTCCAGCCAGGGTGAAACCACCACATCCCATTTAAGAGAAGCAGATGCTCTTAAAACACTTGCATTTATATAGACAGAAGGAGTATCATATCCAGAGGTAGGCCAGATAGGTTGGTTGACTGCTAGCTGAGGATGACTCAGAAGAAGCAGATGCTTCAAGCCTTGATGTCAACCCCATGGACTCACGAGTAAAGGACAGCCCAACACAAGAGGGAGCACTCTGACAAGCAGAGAGAAGCATCCTGCCTAGACAGGGCTCCTGCTCGTCACAAGCTCTGGCACGTAAACCAGCAGTCAGTGTGTTTATGAAGAGGAAGTTTAAAACGGAAAGAACACAGAAACAATAACAATGTTTAAAATACACACAGAAGAGTCCAAGTACAGCAAAGGCATGCAAAGGATCTCGCCTCAATAACTAACCTGGGATGCTCGACTCAGCTCTGCGCCCACGTGACACGCAAGAGGGACAAGAGAAGTCTTTCGTGTATTCATGAAAACTGTTTTTCAAGCCTTATTTTCCACCCACAATTTAAAGATAAAAATACATCTGATTTAACTTCAGAATGTAAGCCACGGTCAACAGACTACTTCAATTAACAGACAAGGCACTGGAAGTCAACAAATACAAATGGAAGAGGAATTCAGCCAGCTCTACGCTTGCTTCTGCTAGTACTTCCAAAGCAGTAATGACTAACTGCCACTGCAGGAGAAAAAAGAAAAGGATCCAACTCCCCAACCCTACAATTTAATTGTAAAGAGAGGATAATGTGCATTCTTAAATGCCACCATTCCAGAAAAAAAGAATTAAAAAAAATGCTCCAGCAAATCTAAGAATCTTCATTTATTTTTCCCAGACAAAACCATACATTTTTCTTATAAAGTATTCCTTCTGGGTGCTAGTACATTCCAAAGGAAAAGAGAAGCCAATGCAGATTAAAACTTGGGCCTAGGCCATCTTTAAATAAATACAATTTCAAATATATTTTAATTTGTTCAGTCCAAGAATTAAATATCAGTCTTTTGAAACAAACACTTGTTCCCAGCTGAAAACAGATAAAGACTGCAGGCAACTAAAAAAAGTATTTCAAATAAAGACTTTAAAGTATCAGTGACAAAGAAATGTTAACAGATTTAGAACCCACTATTAATTCTTCATTTAAAAAAAAGTATCTTCTCTGCCCTTCAACAAGGAAGCTGCTCTGAAGTGACTGGTCTGTCCTTCAGTCACCACTGCAGAGCCCTGAAGAGCGATGAGTTATGCAATACCCCTGAGCCCACAGTTCAGCAATGCAAAAGGTCTTCTGGGCAACCCCAACAAAGACTTTCTGCCATGTGAGCTGCTCCGTCCCTACTCGTCCTCTCTACCAAACACTGTTCTGGGCTACACTAGGATCTCTATCAGCTCACAGTACAGCCCAACACACAACTGAGAGGGGCAAAAGCAGGTGCAGAGAAAACCCCATCCTACCAAACGTACCTCAATAATGAGTTGAGCCCATCTCCCTCCTGAGGAATTAGGGAAGAGGTTGCTAATGTCTATGCTTACCTAGGAAATCATTAGGAACACGAGAACACAAAGGGCATTCCTCCCAGTTCTCTGAGGCCAAACTCCCCTGTGGTTTATCCTTCCATTAGTTTGAGCAGGGATCATCTGAACTTCACGGGGACACACCGCTTCCTACAACTGTCCGCTGCTCCCACAGCACAGCTCAGGAAGATGTCAGGTGTACTCACACTTCAGAGCAGAAAACCATCAGGAAACAGACATTTAGTGTTTTCAGTAGTCATCCTCACACTGTTACACCTGCTCTGTTCCACCAAAAACAGGCAGTATCTCCAGCACCCAGTCTGAGGTAGCCATGCTACAGAACTATTAAAAAAAAACCCAACAGGGTCACAAAACAAATTAAGGACCTTAATTTGTTTTGTGACCTCGAAGTATGCCATGAACGAGTATGTCATCAAAACTCAAAGTGACATTCCATCAATCATCTGCCTTATCTGTCTTCTGCATTGTATACTTTTGGGTGTGAGTACTAAAGCATCCAGGAACATGCAGGTCTTTTGACATTTTAAAGCACAGTTTACAAGGACAAATACCTTGAGAAAAATGTTTCTTGAGCAGTAATTGAATTAAGAGTTGTGATACAAAGCCAGGTTCTGCACCTGGCTGAGGAGGTCTGAAGAAGCCATAGAAAGATGAAGGGAACAGGAAAGCTGACAATTCCTAACACTTTCCCTGTGTCCACAAAAGTAAGTTTGATAGGAGAAGAGAGCCCTGGAAGTAGTTGCAGCAAAACAGCTTTCTCTGCTGCAATTGTCAAGAAGTGCAAGATGAATGAGGAAACAGGTCTAAGTGTAATGCTGTTCCTGGGAATCTTTCAACCCATCATAGGGAAACTCAGCTGGTTAAAGGCTTCATCTCATGGGGAGTCTGTCACAAAATGCAAAACAAAAACCCACCACCAAACCCACAAACAACCAAAGAACATCTATCCCACCCAAACCCGTGCCTTCCTTGGTACTGAAGGCACCAAGGAAAAGCTGCAAGAAGAGTATTTATTCACAATTACACTCCCTGGTCCTCCACCAGCTCCTCCAACACAGGGAGGTCAGGCAGCTGCTTTAATGCACAGCAGCTATAGAGTAGGGATCGCTCCTGAGCTGGAGTAACACGTAAAGCATGAATGAGGGTAAACTTGCTCCACTGCTCTCACTCCTGCACATCCACCCACCGTGAGAGGTGACCAGGTAACACAGACACTGGTTAGCCAACCTGAAGAGTCTTTTCCTTAAGAATTAAACTGGCCTCCTTGACCTTTTGAAGCACATTCATGTACTCTACTGGGAAAATAAAAGTGATCTAGAACGTGAGGTTTATCTTTCAACATGTTTTAGCTGTGTTAACAAAGGAGGTTTAGGCTTGTGGATTTTATTTTTCCTCAAATATCTATTTCTTGAGAGTTAGTTATGTATTTGAGTGCCCACACAAAGAACCAAACTCCAATTCAATTCTGAGCAGTATACAAAATTTCATTTTACAAAGTCTAGATGTCAAATTCTTTCCACAGTGCAATACATAAAAACAGACCACCACAACAGAGGCTTTCAGTGTATTCTGCAGAAAATATTGTGTGCATCTTTAAAAAAATAAATAAATCAGGATACCTTAAGCAAGGACTCCTCAAAAAAAAACACCCCAATATGACCTGCAGCAGTCTCTCAAGAGTGGCAGGAGTTAATGGAAGTATAAACAGTCATTCTGTCTGTCAGAAGGTAAGAGCAGCTGCAAGGAAAACAGGGCCTGAATGAGATGACTCCATTTTTTCACTTCTGCACATCAACTAAAAAGCTCAGACAATAACTGTCATGATGTGATCATAAAAAAAAAAGAAGTATGCCATGGAGTCAAAAGTTGTTAAGAGACATCAGCCACCTGCTCTTCTCCTCATGAAACTAAATTGTAAGACAAGAGTCTTAAAACTAACAGACCACCACAAAGGCTGCTTCAGCCTACATGTGAGAGACAAAGTTCCCTCTCCCCATCTAAGTCTCTCCACAGCACAGTGTCTGTGGAGAAATTTCAGGTTGTAACCCAGAAATACATACCAAAATAGCTAGTCCTGAAATCAAGCTCCTCAGAGACAGGCTTAATTTTTGACACTACAAATACCACTGAAAGCATTTAAATAAATCCATATACTAAGCTTCTAAAATTGCACATAATTCACATAAAAAGGCACTTGCACTTAATGAATTAAATAATTTATTACATGAAAAGCACAATTCTGCTAGAGAAACACCAGCCCCTTTCCGAAACTGATCTTTTCAGCTCAGCTTCTATGCAGAAGCAGCCCCCATTTTTAACAGTTCATAGCAACAATCAGTGGTTCCCAAAATGACACAATTCTTGCTGTGTTACAATGGGTACTATGACAGATCTGTAAGACATACTATTGAGAGTCTCAAATCTGTATCAATAACTGAAGTTAACAGAGATACTCAAAGCTCACTAAAGGTACCAAGTTTCCAAGGGGGGTGTTAACACACCTGACAAATTATCAACAGAATGGAATTTTGGGTTTATAGACAGGTTCTTATTGCATGAAAAGATGTCAGAACAGCAATCAGAAAAACTGGGTTCCAAGGTTTTAAGGAAATGTTAGGAACTATTTAAAACCACATGAATTTGCAGAGAAAAACTGCCCAGTTAGCTTCCTTTTCAAAACCCTACACTTAGTGCTCAGTGGACACGAGCAGTTCTCTTAGTAAGAATGAACACAAGAGTAATGCTGCATATTCCACTTCAGGGCACTGACTGATGATCAGCTTGGGGAAACATCGACTATGTTATATACAACCCTAGCAAGTGAAAGGGTTAGGTCTAAAAAAATCCAGAGGCATCTTGCTGGGGGAGCTCTCCTAGCATACTCCTCTAGGCAGTATTTCTATTTCTTCTATCATCTTTTTTTTTATTGTAAGGAAGTGACAAGGAATTAGCTTCTACTGGCACACAGAACGGTGAAAGAGTAGGATCTTCACTCTTTATGCTATGGCACTTAGTTTTCCCCTAGCACTGAACAGGCCAAACTTTCCCTAAAGTAGAAATGTAAGTAACACACAAAGTAATTAACACTTGCTGAATCCAGCACATATTCATTCCAATTAGACAATCTCTCAAACTATGTGTTCAGATAAAAGCTACAAATAATACTAGTGCGTGTAATAAAAATGCTTTCTTCTCATCAAAACCAGTGTACAACAAAATTTAAGACTGCAGTAGAGCTTAGCTTATGCAACATTAAGGGATGCTTTTAACTGCTACAAAACTTTTTTGTGAGAATTCAAAATATCCAAATAGGCAGGAGTATGGAGACAAAATACCACTTGGAATTGCTGCCCATTGTAAAAGGATGGTACAAGCAGAAGAAACGATCTACACGACAACAGTAAAGATTAAGATCATTAACCTTTCAAGAAACTAAAAAGCATGTGTTACAGAAGGGGCAGAGAAACAAAGCCTACATAAAGAAAGAGAAATCTTTAAAAAGTCGTTCCAGTCAAAACAAGACTTCTAATTGTAAAAGGTCGCAGAAAGAACTGGATCATGATAGAGAAGGGCAAACAGTTCTGGAACTGGAGTGCACATACAGGAAAAGATAACCAGAAATCAAATGTTGCGAGGCCATCCAGGCAACTGCCACAGAGCTGCTGAAAAAACTGGCACACCACTTTGCAGGATGAATGTTTGCCTTGACAAGGGAAGGAACGGGACATAAGCGAAATAACATGCAGACCATCTGAATACGAAATCAGGAGTATTTTCATGAAGAGGGATGAATCGCCTTGTTATCTGCACGGGCAACTTGTCAAAGTTATTAATAAAAAAAAAAGAAAATACATTTGCACACAAAAGAAAACCCAAATACAAGCAGCACCACCAATCTGCTGAGCACACAATCCCAAAAACTAGCAAAAGGGTTGGTCCTCTCCTACTCAAGCTGAAACCCACGTTTATAACTTCAGAGACACTGCGGTTCTCATGCTTAGCCTGGGAAGTACTGCCCTAAAACATATGGAATAGCCAAAACTCGCAGTGGCCTCCATGTTTTAGGCAACCTTGAGAGAACAAGTCTTCCATACAAGCTAGACCAGCAAATGTATCAAGCACCACTGTTTTACTGCTCCAGACTCTCACTATATTGACTAATCCTGTTGAAATCCTGAGCCTAAAATGTCTCCTGGTATTTCCAATGCTGTTTCCCTTTGTCACACCAGTAAGTCACTCAGGAACCCACACCTTCTGCCCAGAACTTGAGACAAAAAGCACGGTTTTACCTTGAACTTTGAAAAAAAAAAAAAACCCACACCCAAACCCTCTTTAAACCCTTTCACTATAAAACCTGGAAAACAATCAAAAAAGTAAAGAAACCATCGAGTTTATTAGGAACAGAAAGATTTACAGGGCAAGGAATAAATAAAAAGCCCCAACTCACAAGGGCACACACCACAGAGAAATGCAAAAGAACAGACTGATTAATGCACAGCCATACTACTACCCTATTGACTATGACAGCGTTTACTCGCTTGAGAGAAAGAATAATCTTTGTTTAAAGGTTAAACTTCTATCACTCGTTACGAAGCAGCGGAATTGTTTCTCCGAGTAGAAGAATCTCCACGTTCTGAAACACAGGGTCTCGTTACGCAGCCGACGGCCAGCAAAAGGCGATTTGTAGGGCACAGATTATTACACAGGCAGGGCAAAAGCATCCCCCGGGCTAAGCAGCAGCAGCAGCCGC
>VXBZ01003927.1:305597-410338 GCA_013399135.1 Heliornis fulica
CCCGGCGCGCTTCCTTCCCGCGCCCGCGCGGAACGCCGGGAGGGCCCTCCCCGGAAGTGCGGGCTGAGCGGAACCGGAAGAGCGGGAGGCAGAGAGGAAGCGAGGCGGTACTTCCGCCCTGGGCTCTGTGGAGGACTGCGCGTTCCCTGCATGTCTGAGCAGGGGAGGCTGCTCCAACGCTGCTCCGACAGCAGCCACGGCCTTGCCGGGCCCTGCTCACAGGCTGCGTCACTCTCAGACCGCAGTCAGTGATCGCAAGGAAACTGGCTCGCAGCATCTGCCTTACCTTGAGCTGCATTTTTCCAGGGAGCACAGAGGAGCCTGCCCGAAACACCCTAGTACTGAGAAACACTAACTGTCCCTTTCAGCCACTGCGGCTGAAAGGGACAGTTAGTGTTCCTCAGTACTAGAGAATCATAAAACTTGGGCTGGAAGAGACCTTTGAGATAATTGAGTCCAACCACAGCCTAACCCTGCTTAATCCACCTCTAGACCATGTCATGCAGCACATCATCTATACATGTCTGTTAAATCCCTTCAGGAATGGTGACTCCACCACTGCCCTGAGCAACCTGTTCCAATGCCTAACAAATCTTCTAGTAAAGAAATTCTTCCTGACGGGTAACCTAAATCTCCCCTGGTGCAGTTTGTAACCATTTCCTCTCATTGCTTCTTACCTGAGAGAAGAGACCAACCCCCGCCTCTCTACACCCTCCTTGCAAGTATTTGTAGAGAGCAATAAGGTCTCCCCTCAGCCAATCATTGTAGGACTTGTGCTCCAGACCCTTCGCCAGCTTAGCCATCCTCCTCTGGACATGCCTCAGATCCCAACACCCTTCTTGTAGTGAGGGGCCCAAAACTGCACCCTGTACTCGAGGTGCAGCCTCACCAGAGCTGAGTAGAATCACAGAATCACAGAATTGTAGGGGTTGGAAGGGACCTCAAGATCAAGTCCAACCACCCTGCCAAAGCAGGTTCCCCAGGGCAGTTTAGATAGCAATTCTGTCCTTTCCGATCGTAAAATACTGCATCCAGCAAGGATGCTTAAGTCACCCATGACTTCATGTCAAGAAAGGCTTTCTATAAAACCCTCACTTGCTAGTTATTCAGAGGTTAATGATTAACATTTCTTAATGAGTTTTAATGCTGCAAAAGTGTGAGGTCTTGCACTTGGGCTGGTGGAATCCCAGACATACGTACAGGCTGGGAGAAGAGCTCCTTGAGAGCAGCCCTGCTGAGAATGCCCCAGAGAAACTGAACATGAGCCAGCGATCTGCTCTTGCAGCTCGGAAGGCCAATGGTATCTCTACCCTCTCTGCTCTGCTTGTCCCTCTGCTTGTCCCTCTCTGCTCTGCCCCCGTGAGGCCCCATCCGGAGTACTGCGTCCAGATCTGGGGCCCCTAATTCAAGAAAGATGTGGAGCTCTTGGAGGGGGTTCAGAGGAGGCCATGAAGATGATCCAGGGGCTGAAGCATCTCCCCTATGAGGACAGGCTGAGGGAACTGGGCTTGTTCAGCCTAGAGAAGAGAAGGCTGCGGGGTGACACCTCATCACAACCTTCCAGTACTTAAAGGGAGCACATAGACAGTGGGGAAATCTGATTGTGCAAATCTATCTGCATGAATGTGTTCTAAGTACAGTTTTACCAGGGGGTGGGAGAAGGGACTCTGAGACACTCCCTTCTCATCTGCTCTTCACTAATGCTGGCTGATGTCGTTCCCTGAAGCCAGCTGCTGTTTCTGCCAGAAGGATGTCCTGGTGCAGGACTGAGGTGTGATGCTTCACTAAAGGATGAAGCACCGAGGGCAGAGCCGAGCAACTTGATTGCTATGACCAGACTGAGGCCTAGTGCCTGAAGTGGCTTGAATCCTTTCTGCCTACGGTCATGGGCCTGAGGGGGCAACCTCTGTAGCTCCTCCTGAGTCCACAACCCTTCATTTAAAGAAGCAACCTCCTACATTGTATTTCAATACCAAAGCACAGATGCATGCTGTCATCCAATCCTAAAAGCTGGATGTGTGGGAAGAGTGACTTCAGAGTGGCTCTTGGGTAAGGGTAGGGAAACAAGCAAATACTAGGAAGTGATGAGGGAAAACAAGGCCATGATGGAAACCAGCCCTCAGAGAGGGCAGCCCTGAGATAAAAAAAACAGGAGGGGACACACCTCCTCTTGGGTGAGCAAGGGAGGACTGGAGGTGGGAGTGGGCCTCTCGCTCTCCCTGCTGCTGTTTGGTTCCTTTTGCACTGGGAACTGTACATGTCACTTGTGTACAGGATTGCATCAGGGAACTCTAGTGCCCATTCTTCATCTCTGGTTTACTGCTTGAGTCAATAGAAACAGCGCTGTGTTTGCTACATACTCGGCGTTTGCCAATCTAAACTTCAAGTCACCCTGACCTTTGCATTGAAATGGATTCATTTTATAAGTCGCCACTGCAGTTGCCTTAGGTTTGTGTTTCAGAACACAAATATGGCCTCAATTTCTTTGTTATTTTTAAACCTAAAACTTGAACCCATTTCAGATAAAACCATGCTACTCAAGAGTTCTGCATGAGCAAAATTATTGTTGTGGTATAGTGTGAGACTACCAACATACAACATGCCCTATCACAGTAGATGACTAAACACTGCCATGCTTACATATGTTGTATTCAGCCAAAAATTAACACTAAAGCTTAATACAGAGAGCAAATGACATTATAAATTGAAACTCAATTAACATCAAGGTTTATCTGGAATCTGTGAGCTTAGGTCTTGTCAAGCCATCATCATTTTTAATTATGAGAAAAAATTGAATACTGTACACAGATAATATTTTAGTCACAAAGAAGTAAAGTTGGTTCATAGTGCACAGGAATGTGCTGATGCAATAAACTATATGTTGCATCAGAATTTCAATACAAAATATTTAATCAGTGTGCCTGGAATGGTAATGACAACAGCCTATAGTCCTGATCCTGAGCTTCAGCAGGTAATCAAAGTAGATGTGAAGCATCAGGGTATTCCTATGCCTGTATTACTTCTTATAAACAGTTTTTATCCACAGACTGAGAGTGTAATTTGAAAAAAAAAAACCCAAAACCAAAAAACCCCCCACATCTATGAGTATGATATTATGGCCTCAAACTGCACCAGGGCAGGTTCAGATTAGATATTAGGAAGAAATTCTTCACCAAAAGAGTTGCTGGGGTGTAGAACAGGCTGCCCAGGGAGGGGGTTGAGTCACCATCCCTGGATGTATTTAACAGACGGGTAGATGAGGTGCTCAGGGACATGGTTTAGGAAAGGACAGGTACAGTTGGACTTGATGATCTTAAAGGTCTTTTCAAAACTTGTGATTCTGTATCTAGCAGTAAAACTCATGTTATGAGCACACACATGTACAGTGACATGGCTTGTAAGAAGCGTGGAGATGCAGCAAAGCAAATCTCAAAGGTTCAATGGTCACCGGTCCTACTCGGGAACTTGAACTGGTGCATGAGCACAGGCTCTGCAGTCTGCATTCCTGTGCCTTAGGGCACTATAATTATTATTTAAAAACACCCCCATTCTTTTCTTACCGCAGGTAGCTGCTGTTACTGGTGGGATACTGGTGGTGGTGATAATGTTCAGGCTGGCTGTGCCAGAAGAGCATTTTGGGATGAGATGGAGCGTTGTGCTCGGCTAGGAGATGGTCACTGCAGTGATGGGAGAAAGAGAAAAGAAATACATACATTCAGTTTACAGTTGCAGTTGGGACCCTCTCACACCTTTATACACAGCTGCTGTCAGCAAGTTTGCTGGTGTCACTCTCTCCAGAAGAGGTGGGTAGCTGGAGTCGTGGCTGGTTCCCCCTGCTCCCCAGCCTTGCTGTGCTGTTAGCTGCCTCCCAGGTGCACAGCTTGAGGTGACATCAAGTGCACCTCAGACCTCACCAGCATCCCCATTGGTCTCCTCCTCTCCCTCCACACTGTCAGAGCAACATCGAGCAGAGCTCTGTGTTGTGGAGCCAGGAGAAAGAGCAGTTTAACGATATCTGTGCCTCAGAGGGGCAGACAGACCGCACACACTGCTCAGAGCACTGCAGCCTGCCTGGCCGTGACTGACCCAGAGGTGGAATATACAATGACCTCTAAGGCAAGCAAGATGCCTTCTCAGTCACATTCAGTCCCATTTGCCTGTTCATCCAACTTCACACTTACCTTCTTGCTGTCAAACAAGTCTTAAAAATAAACAATGAAGAAACAGACCGCAGGAAATATATTTACTCCAGCACCCACCCACCCACACACCCCTCAAACACATCCACCCACATAAAGGAAACATCTATTGGGGTGCAAGGATTGGTCGGTCCTTCTGAGGCTTCAACAGCCAGAAATAAGAGGGGGCACACACCCAAAAACCTCCTCTGAAGGTAGGTACCTGCAGAGGGCACCCATTCTGCTGGGAACGGGCAGGGCAGCACCGCTTAGCTGGCGGTGGGTCGTGGGGGTTTTTTAGTGCCCCACGCACAAGCATGGGCTGCTCATGCCCTGCAGTTCCTGCTGTAAGAAGATACTTCTAGAAGGTATCACAATATTGTGTCAGCAGTCAAGCTGTGAAAATCAGAATATCAGAGAGAGAGCTTCTAGAAAACAATTCGATTAATTTCTAATGAAGTGACAGCAATAGGCAGAAGTAAAAAAAACAAGTAAATAAACAACATTGACAGTTGTTTTGTGTTTGTTTATAGCTGAGGCAGTTCTCAAACACACCATTCTCATTCAACACCAAACACCACAAACAACAAGCAAAGGCCAGAATAACGATAGGAGAGGAGCTGTAAATATGGGAAGTGAAAGAAGCACCCAGGTGATGCTGACAAGCATCGGGGCTGCCTGCACAGTGCTTCTGAGAGATGGTTCTCTTCCAAGAGGCACCCGGGTGACTCAGGGAGGCCCTCACAGCACGGACCCGCTTCCGTGCACAGGCTGATCTTTGCTCCAGCAAGGAGGAGAGCTGGAAGTCTTTCAAGGTTATGTTTTCCACTATATGTAACTGCTTAGTCTTCATAAGCACCCTCCCGGCAGATCTGAAGGGCTGCACCACTCCCAGTGATCACTGCTGCGTCTTATTTAAATAATTAATTTGATTTCAGCGACTGTGGAAAAAAGAGTATCCAGCTTGCTCCATCTGCCGGCAAGTTGTAAAATAAAATCACTTTGTCTCAATCCCTAGGTTTAGGCAAAGGTGTCAGCTTATTTTAAATATATATACATATATATACACATGCACATATACACAATACATACCAGTGAGGGTACCGGCCTGGCTTTACCCCGTGTGTTCTGAGCGGGGATAGCGAGAGGTTACGTACTAGGTGTTGTACCTCAGATTCCAGCCCCTGCTGTCATTTGCTTGCCCAGCTGTTAACAAAGCCTTGACCCCACCAGGTGTAGCAGCAGGGCATAGTACAACACAGGGGCATCCCAGCAGACGTGCCCAGCCAGTGTCTTAATTTGATTTTACACGTATTACGGTTGTGCAGACTACAAATCACTGAGTCATGGCCTATCTCTGACAAGCCACTGCCTCGAGGAGATCGAGTGTCTGGTAGTAGGGAAAGGGTGAAACCAAGGTGGCTGTTCTATCTCAGCTTCTAAATACTTGCCTATCATCACAGACAGTGGCTCAGGTGAGCTGTGGGTGCCACTCAAGAGCATGGCCACGACAGCTGCCCCTGCAACCTGGCACATCCCACTGTGACCACCGTTCCCGACGGCGTGGAGAAGCAAAGCAGAACCAGATCTTGTGCGTGGGCTTCCATGCAACAGCACTGTGGAAGAAGGAAATCTGCCTCTTCCCCCCACCTCCCGGGGCTGACAAGACGCTTATCACTTATAGAAGCTTTGAGGCCCTTGTATGGAAAGTACTAGGCAGAACACGTAGGAAATATGTTATTATTCCATCTGAAATTTAACACTACTGAAACAATAAATATTTCTTTTCTTTCCTTACTTCTCCTTGCAGTCTTGTGCTTTGGCTGGTCTTTCTTGCAGATACTGTATGCCCAAACTTCAAACAGGGTATAGCTTAGTTTTTTTCAATCAGGAAAAACCTCCCAAGTCATATTTAATCCTGGTATTTTGCCTCATGTAGCACTGTATATTCCCCACACCCACACCTGCTGCCCTTGACTAACCTCTAGACATAAAGGTATGTGGTTACACGGTCTTGCAAGTTTGGGGACAAATAAGGTGAGTTTTTTTACCTTGCACTGTTTATTGTTAAGGGGCTATTTTTGTTTCTTGCTTTATGATCTGCCCAGTAAGTACTAAAACAGATCTCAGCAAAGGAGCATTGTATACACAAACAACAAAGCATTATTTATTTAAAACATCTCTTGCTTCAAGGCTTGTGTATGGCATGCAAAGTCCAACCTGAAATGTAAGGTGGGGAGGGTAATGTTTTGCCAATGGGTGGATCTGCACTCAAGTACTTAGGCACCATATGCCAGAAACCTTCAGTTGTTGGATTTTTCCATGAGCAGCATCCAAAATGATAAGGTCTCCTAAGGCATCCTTCTAACTTGCTAATCTTTTTTTTTTTNTCTCTCTTTTTTTTTTTTTTTTTTTTAATAGTGATCAGACTCCTCGCTTCATTTTGTGATTGCCCTTTTGGGAACTACAGCAAATGACATTAACTGTCAGTTGTAAGACACAAAAACTGTTATATACACAGAAAGTCATCTTTGCTCTTTGTTTTTTAGCAAGTCATGATTATTCTGCTGACAACAATGCATGGAAAACAAATCAGCTACCATGCAGGACACTGTAAACTCAGTATATATTTATATATTCTCAAACTATTTAAAGGTAGTCTTTTCTTCTGCCCAGTGATCATTTTAGTTGTGCTTAAAATGCTAGGTCAGAGTAAAACCAGAAGATGTATGTATGCAAGGAGCAATCCCCTACATGCTTCAGCCCCAAAACAGAGAAAATGGAGCTGTTTTCACATGTCCTGTTTGGTCCTTGGACTCTTTTTGGTTGGGTAACAATTGCTGCCCAATCGGGTAACTTTGGAATGAAGACACCTGTCAAAGCAGACACCCGTGACCCTGTCACCTAAATCACTCCAGGAGTGAGGTATCCATGTCTAGATGATACACCTGGCTCAGATGGGCTGTGAATCCACCACACGTGTATGTGAAAGGAGCTGCACGTATTTCTATCCCTTCCTTGTATGCACTTTTGAACATACAACCTGTCTCCTGTATGAATTATTAGTGGGAAGGAACTTGTGGCCACTACTATAATGAACTTGAAACACTGACAAGTAACAAAGAGAAGGAAGGAAAATTGCATATTGTGCTAGTCCCCCCTGCTACCTGTAATTCAGTTAGACTGTTTTGGACATCTTATTCTGGACCTACCTAACATTGGAAGCACTGTAAGGACTGCTGCATGTACCAGTCCTTCCTCTGTGACATAAAACTCTCGAGAAGCAGGGCTGCCAAGAAGAACAGAGAAATGAGAAAAAACAATAGGACACTTTTGGTAGACCACCTAAATTCCAGCAGAAATCTTAGCCACAGTTAAGAGCACAGACTCCTGGCAACACATCACAGGGGATGTGACCCTGTGAAAAGGCATGTACAGCAGTGCTGAGCACACCAAGTACTTCAGCAGCTCCCTTCCATCACTCTGACATTTGATGTGCTTGGGACTTCCTCCAGAACCTTCTTGATGAGGCATTCGGAGAAATAACTTCCTATGTAAAGGAGAAATAAATATTGCTTCCAATGCCTCAAGCATCAGTTCACAAAGACACAGGTTTGGCTTTTCTGAAGAATGAAGGATCAGCTCCTTTCTCCATGGGATCTCTCCAATAAATCAGTATTTGGCTCCCTGGTAAAAAAAAAGTCTGATAGACTCCATCGAAGGGTGCTACCGCTCAGTAACTTATTCCACATGGTCATTTTCCTCATGTAACCTACTTCTGTACCTAAGAGGAGGTGATCAATACAGAGGTATGAACCAAGCAACAGATGTCTTCCTGATTTCACATCTTATGAGATGGAGGCATAGTAGGTATTACCTTTGCTTTCTTCTGTTGCCTTGTAGGAAGGCTCCAAAGCCTGCAAAGAAACCTCTCTTATGGAGATCGTTTGTAGGCAAACGGTTAAGCAACTCGGTTGCTTAAAAAAAAAAATAAATCAGTATTTGGACTCTCAAACTGCTGCAGTAATGTAGGTTTCCTGCATGCTCTGACAGGGAAAGGACAGCTCAGTTCCTTGTCATTCCTAGTGGACAAAGTCCCTTTACGTGGGGTGGCTTCAGTACTCTGCCAGGTCTAAAGTTTTCTGCTGTCTTGGCGATGCAGACAAAAACCTCCAGCATCACAGTTTTCCTCTTAATTCCCAATGCAGAAAGCAAGACATTCTGTATTCCAAGGAAACCCCCTTCCCAAAAAGATTGCAAACCACAAGGGATCTTTCTAGGCTTTTCAGAACAAGAGCTACAACTTAGAGGGGGGTTAAATTAAGTACACGCAGAATACGAGGAGGAAAACAGGATTTAACAACCCTGTTGCTTTCAACCTCCTTAACAGGTTAAGGTAAAAATCTCCTTTCTTACATGGTTCAGAAGCAATGGCTCATTAACAGCCTTCTGATCATACCAGCACTTACTCTGAGGAAGACTTTTTTTAAAGTTTAAAGGTTTTAATTAAGTTTCATGTGACAATTTCTGAACAATCAGGTAATATCCAATTAAAATTTCTCTTTTTAAGCAAATAGAGGCTATATAAACAGTGATGCATTAAAACTCCTTAGGGAAAAGTGTAGCTTCATCTGGGTAAAAAACAGTTCAATTGATTAGTTGGGCAACATTGCCCCAACTGTCATCTGGAAGAGCAAAACTGTATCAAACACCTCAGGATTTCTCTACTGTAATGACATTTAACATGGTGCAAAAATTATTTATCCATAGCAGCTTAAATTCTGGTGAAAGGATGAACAACAACAAGCCAGAGTCACTATTTTTCCAGATTAGAGGCTTTTGGACATGTACACCAACACAGTTATATTTCAAGTGCATTATTTTAGATCAGCAGATAACTTGAGCATTTTAAAACATGCTAATCTGTAGCTCCAATGGAAAAAGACACATCCAGTTTCTCCTGAGGGCCTGCACTTCAGATGTTTAAACCAAGCTGAAATCAGCTTCCTTATCTTCCCTAGTATGTTAACATGAAGTACATATGCTCAGGCTAAACAAACTGTGCTAAAAAACGGGTATGGGGGTGGTGGTGGTGTTGTACTCCACCTCCCACTCCCCAATGCAGGCAGACCCTCACACAGGAATGCATCCAGGTTGGTCTTGAAAGTCTCCAGAGAAGGAGACTCCACAACCTCTCTGGGCAGCCTGGCCCAGGGCTCTGTCACCCTCACAATGAAAAGGTTTTTCCTTACATTCTCATGAACTTCCCTATGCTCCAGCTTGGACCCATTGCCCCATGTCCTATCACTGGCCATCACTGAGAAGAGCCTGGATCCATCCTCCTGACACTCGCATTATCCTGGAGTCCTACCTGTAAATAAACAAACTTCTTTAACTGCACAGATTGGGAACCCCGAGGTCTTAAAATCTACTTTAAAAATAATGCAATATATAAACACATACACAATATTGATCAAGAAAAAGTAACTTGGATTCTTTTCACTTGCCAGACTAGCACAATTAGTTTCCCAAGCTTCCCACGTTACTGGCAATCTTCCATGTGTTAACAAAAGAGAAAGAAAATTTCCATCTCTTTGAGAGAACATCTATAATACAGAAAGCAAGCCTTTAAAGCATAAGCCTCTGAAGGGTTGGAAGACTTAGGAAATGTAATGGTGGAAATGCAAGAGGTTTCCTTTAGAGAATACAGTGTGACTACTGACTTTCGTTGTACCTGGGAGCAGCCCGCAGCTGCAAACCTCATCAGTTTACTGTTTGAATCGGGAAGAGAACCTCAGGTTTCTTTCTGGAGACAAACCCCCCCATTTCCAAACCACCCCTTTACTC
Organism: Heliornis fulica; assembly: GCA_013399135.1. Taxonomy (NCBI): domain Eukaryota; kingdom Metazoa; phylum Chordata; class Aves; order Gruiformes; family Heliornithidae; genus Heliornis; species Heliornis fulica. The sequence goes on from VXBZ01003927.1 coordinate 315,623, forward strand.
TCACCACATTTCCGTGCTGGATTTTGTGTTTGTGTTCGCCAAGTCCTGACCAGCCACAGGGAAAGTCACCACAACAGGCCACACATTCTCACTCCTTCATCACAGGGAGCGAATGGAGCACCACTCAACAACTTTATTCCTCAAGATTGTTTCTTCTATGAGCCCTCTGTCAAAGGGACAACATCATATGCAGAATTTGAATCCTTTTGCTGAACATTAAAACTGTGAGCAGTTTGGGCCTGCATTCTCACAGGCTTTTTACACGGGCCTGTTTGTGAAGTTACTCAGATGTTGCTCTGGGACTCAGACCGCAAAGAATAAAGACAACTCAATCTGTTCCAACCTTTATCTTCAAAAACAAGCAAGCAACCAAACTCAGGAAAATGTACATGATCAGCTCTCCTTTCAGGTTACATTGACTATCCCAGCTTCCTTGCCAAGACTTCAGCTGAACATCACGCGGTAGGTACCCAGAATTCTTTAAAGCAAATGATAACCAAGTCAGAGACGCCCAAGACAAGCATTTCCTCTCCTGATTCTGCATGTAGCTTTTCTTTCCTTCTTCCCCCCCCATTTTTTTTAAGCCCAAAGCCAACATTTAAGAATTACATTTCAGTGCTCAAATGACCGCAGTGCCCTATCTTTACAGCGTATTAGAACAAAAAGAATCCTTTTCTGAAAGAAGGACAACTTATAATTGTCCTAATTTTCACCAGATCTTTATGCCAATCCATTAGATAAACCACTTGCAGCAGGAACATGAAGCATGACCAGTTGCTGCTCTTATTTAGCTATTTATAATATAGGAAATGAAGGCAAAAAAAGCAACGCAGTGAATCTGGTAACTGGCTGCAGTGGAAATAATTTTGTTGCCAATTCTTATATTCTGATGTAATGTAAACAGACTCCATCCATTACAGCAGCCCCACCTTTGTTGGAAACAGAACTAGTCATATTGTAAGTAAAATATTCATTTAAATATATTGCATTTAGATTATTTTTTTTATACATGGGATATCCACACTAAGAATATTTAAAGATGGCCTAGAAGCAAAACTGAGGGATAAACTTTGTGTAAATATCTTCCTCCCTTTCTACCTGGAGCAAAACATTTCAGTCATACAGGGGATAAAAACCATTTCTTTCTGACCAATTTTTCTTTATACATAACAAAAAAAAATCACATTAATCCAGAATATATACCTCATGTTTCAATAGCTTATTTTTTCAGTATGAAATAGCATCTTCAAAAAGATGACAAACAGCAGTCACCTTGAAATGATCCTCTGAAAATAAATATTGCCTGCAGAAAAAGCAGGAGCAACATACAGGACTATTAAAGTTAGAATTTGTGCAATTTTTTTTTAAGTAATCTTTTGTATAATCAAAATGTAAACTACAAGATCCTTGACTGAAAAATATTTTTGAAATATTAAAAAAATAAAATGCAAACAATGTACAAATAAATGAAATAGCAAACGAGACCTGCCTAGATGAAGGAAAGTGGGTGTTCACAAAGATTCTATTCAAATTTTTTTAAAAAAAAAACAACCATTTTTGTGTATATTCACAGCATGTTCTCAAATGCCAAGTCAGATTTGGTAACAAGATTATATAAAGAAACATCATTTGCACACACAAAACATGAAGATTAAGGTAATTACTTTTTTTTTTTTTAAAACCAATGTTGCATCACATTTATAGTTTTTCTTATAGCACGTGGTCAAATAAAACAGAAAACCAGAATGTATACATTGCTAATTTTTAAAGTAATGTTATGTACATTTTTATTGCCAGTATATGCACAATGGTAAGCATAGAACTATAAATACACAACGTAATTAAACAGTAGAAAACAACAAGGATGTTACACAGAACATAAGGAAAGAAAGAGGAGATACTATTTTCTTGATGTAGCTGCTAAAAAGGGCTAGCGATGAGTTATGAGAGTCTTGGTTTTAAGTCTTTACATATATTTCTACAACTTCTCCTCCAAATAAATCTCAGCAATGTCATCGCTTCTTTAACGAGCACATCTTTACTCTTTCTAGTCCATTCACTTCAAACTAAAGTGAAAACAACCCTTCATGTACCTACAAGCACCTGACTTAGAATTGGTCTCAGTTTTGCTTTTCAGGGTTCTTTGCAAGTAAAGCAAGTAGTTTTGTATGATATTTGGCTACAGTGATGAAGAATAGAATTCTGAATACACACTGTGACAGTTTGGAAGGAAAAAAAACAAATAAAAAAGATTCTGTAAATAGTTTTTCTACCGGGTGCTATGTGCAGCAGCTCAGTCAAAAAGTAGTCACCCTGAAGAGGTAGAGAGAATTTTAGCCTAGCATAGATCATCATCCTTGGCACTGCTCTTTTCTCTCTTATCAGGATACACTTCCTACAACTAGACAACATCACAATCAAATGGAAAAAGTCAGGAAAAAAAAAGCTCCATTGCTCCCAGGAAGGGCACTGTTTCATCCCAGTTTTCAGTTAATTAGCTTGCTGCTTATATCCAAGACCAAAAAAAAAAAAAAAAAAAAAAAAGAAGATAAAAAAAGAGGAAAAAAAAGAAGAAAAAAAAAAGAAGAAAAAAGACAACATTTAGGGACACATTTACTTGATCTTTGTTCTCTTTCATTATCAAGTTCATAAATACAAAGAACCATTATTCACAATAAACTACCTCTTTTTCAAAAATGGAAAAACAAACCCTGGAAACATTTCCACACCTTAATCCAGATGGGTCTTGAGGATGCTATTCAAGAAAACCATGCAAATAATTTGGTGCAGCTTTACCAACTCATCCAAAATATATATTTTTTTTTCCTTTTTTAAATTAAAAGGTGGCAAGATACATAGTATTTGTGACTATTCCCCCCTCCCTCCCCCACCCTCATTTAAATTCAGTGCAGAAACTCTTGGTGCTTTTAGGAAGGTAAGGAATAAATAGTTTTCTGCACAGCTGTCATAAAATCCCATGTGAGTTACAATACAAGACTACTCGTTCCAGCAATTAGGTTGAGAGGAAACATTCTAGTGATAAATACATACTGAGCATGCTTGGGCAGAGCACTCCATTCTGAAGCATCCTGCTTGAAGAACGAAAGGTGACAAGGATGGTTCACGTCCATCAAGTGACCATTAACTCTGCTGCTACAAAGCAGACTGCCACACTACCACCAGGTCGGCAACGCTACCCTGAAAGGGCCGTCTTCCACACGAGGAGGTACTGGTTGTACCAGTCCTCTACTGCTCACACTAAATTCTTATTTATGCAACAAACATACAACCAATGAACAATATCACTTTTACAGAACTGGATCAATCCAGCTTTTTTTTTTTTTCTTTTTTTTTTTTTATAGGCGTATTTCTCAATCTCCAGAATATCCCAAACAAGCTGTAAATAAGATGATGAACCACCAACAGAGTGAACGAGTCTCACTGCAGTTGAGACTAGTTCAGCCTTGTTTCACATCACTTCTTGTTTCTAGCGAAGGACATGATACTCAAACAAAACAGCAATAGAAAAGTAACGTTATCTGCAGCTGGATAAAAGCAACAGAATTTATATTTTAACTTCTGAAGCTTAAAGCATACCTTTTTAATTAGCATTTTAAAAAAAAATCGTTTTTTTTTTAACACAATAACACTGGCAAAAGTTAATGGGAAGACACAGAAGATTGCGAACAGGATAACTGATGGATTAGATTATTTTGAAATTTTATTCTGCTTTGATCAACTGATGTTAATACTGTGTTTCCTTGGATTTGGAATATTTCTATTGCAACAGTCACATGCAGGCTGAGGACAGCCGTTGGTTAAAGAAAAAAAAAACAAAACAAAACCAAAAATAAAGAAAAGAAAAAAAAAAAGAAAAAACCCAAGAATAAAAGTTCTAGAAGTTGTATGTAAGAATTTTCCTTTCACTGAAGAGGGTCTTGCCCTTGCTTTAGGAGACCTGGTTAACTCTTGTCAGCTTCATTAGCTTTGTCCAGACATATCTGCAGCTGTATCTCCTGGTCCAGAGCCTGTTTGTGCACGTTTGATGTAAAGGTTCAGTAATTTCATCTGCAAATTCAAGCCAGAAACACACTTTGTTTAGTGTTTGAGAGCTGTACAGACTACAAGAATGGTACAAGCAAGACATTAATTAACTTTCTTCTTCCCAAAAGCAAAATGATATTTTGCACTGCTTATTCAAAGGTAACACACTTGCCAATAAAAATATCAAACACAGCAAAACTTGTCAAAAGGAAACTGCCCAAGCTTCTTTAAGGATATGAAGAGAACAATCCAAGGTAGCTAGATTAAAACAGATGGAATATTTTCCTCAAATTACAACGCTGTTCTAAACAAGGTATATATTTGGGGTTTTTTAAAGTTATGATGAGATGTTAAGCCTCTAGTTAAGAGCTGTTGATGCTGGTGCTTAGTGAAGTTTCCAATACTGTCTAGAATCTCATTCAACATAATCACTGCCAGTGAGTATTTTTAAGATGTAACTGTGTTATTCTGATTTACACAAAATCAATTGTCCTGTTTTATTCCAAGGACAAAGAGATTTGGAATTAACATACAGCTGTTGGTTTGCATGCAAAAATCCTATATAACACATCTCAATAACATCATAAATACCCTGAACTGAAAATGACCACAGTCTGATTACTATTATTAAGTTAGAGATACTGAAGGAAGCCAAGTAACAAGGAGGGAGAACAAATAAAACTGCTGTATGTAACATCTATGTTTCCTTTATTGCCTTCCAAGCAGAACTTGCAAGTAAAACACAACGTGATAGGAAAAGCCACACTGACTATAGCCATGGATACAACCAGTACCTACACCCACTAAACAGCTGTAAGAAACATAATTAATATTTTTCTTAATGCTAAAGTTTGTACACTCACACTAAGATCCATCAGTTTTCAGTTTTAAACATTTTATGACAAAGTTACATTAATCCTCAGAGGGTTTTGGTAGACCTGATGCTCTCACTCAAGCATATATTTTTATGAAACTTCCTGGCAACTGCAACCAAAATGCAAATGCACACATGCAATTATGAACTGAGATTTCTTTAAATGGTATCTCTTTTACTTACTTTACTGCCAGTGAGTTGACTGAGATGTGGTTTTAGTTCATCACCAATTACTGCATGAATGGCTACAAGGCAGAAAACACATGCCTTACGAACACTGCTCTCTGAATTATCATAACCCTAGAAAGCAATAAAATTAACATTAATACCTTATCAGTTAATGATTAAAAGCCTCAGAAAGCTATTTACTTATTTACTATAATAAACACATTGAAGTCTACAGTAAATTAATGCTAGTGTAGCCCAATGACGCATTCCAACAAAAACCCAAACACGAAGCACGTACTTGGAAAGCAGGCTGCTTATTAATCACTAATTGATAATCATTTTCCAGCCTGAAATTAAAACCCACACCATCCTGCTCGTAAGTTCCACTGAAAACAAGAGCTGCTGCCACGCAGTAGGGGAGTATATGAGAGAGATTATACAGATGTTTACTCAAGCAGAAGACCAGTCCACTTAGAGCTTCCTCAGCCTGAAAGAATTTAGTCTTTTAATGGCTAAAGATTCTTTTGTTGACTCTCATCTCATTCTTTAATGATTTCTGTTTGTTTTGCCACTTGGCCAGTACCCCATCCCTGGCTGTCTCACTCTCACCCCCCCTCCACCTTCCTGCAGATGTACAACCGGGTCACACCCATTAAAGACAGAAATCTGCAGAGTGCAGCTGCCAAACTCTGAAAAGTCCTTATCCATCACATACAAATTTCTATATCTTAGCTCTTGATAAGATGGAAAAGAACTTATTTTTAAAGACAAACCTCTGATATCCTTGTGTTATTAAATTTCCCCAATCGACTGCTGCTTTCCTCTTGCCTCTCCAAGTGACAAACCCCGACAATTACACACTAATGCCACATGAACAACTGCAGACCAAGTGATTACAACTTGGAAAGAGAAGCAAACAACCAAGTACTATAACTAGAAATATCTACTAAGCTTAACTGTAACCAGTACTTCATATCCTACCCAGATTTCCTTTGTGTTCTAACCACAGTCATATTTTAGCCACCTGCCAACCAAAGAGTATTTTACCCACTATCCAAGTTATTTTCCATCAAAGCAGCCATCAACTGTCAGACAAACAGAATCCTTGAGACCTAAATTATATTATTTGTAAAAACCTTTTTCAATTTTTATATATACACTTTCACATTTTTCTTTTCCCTCTTTTTCTAGTCCCTCCTTACCTGTATTAGACCTGGCACAATCTCTGGTAAAAGCTGAGTAAGGGTTTCTTTAGATACCCTTTCTATGACTTTCGTCTGCATTTTGATTGCAGCCAGATTAATGGGGTAATCAGCAGTTTGGATAATTGGACAAAGAACTTTGATGCACTGATCTGGGCTAATGGAAGTGGCCAACATGGAAGCAGCTTCTTCAGCAGACCTCACCACCTATCAAAAGAATAAATAAAAGGAACAGTGATTTACCCAAGAGACTGCTAAGCAGCTGAGGACACACCACGGGCACAAGAGAGAAAATTCACATCTGATTTCTGTAGTAGCTCACACCTTTCAAGATCAGTGTGTACACAAACCTCCATTTCTCTCCATCCTTGTCCCCTTTACTCTCTCACTTACATACACAATGCCAAGAGAGAGTAGCACTAATAAGAGAGGGGAAGATGGGGACAGTGTAATAAATACAGTATATGAAACAAATCAAATGGGTGCAGGGAAAAGAAATGGGTGTCAGATGAATGACAAAACTCATTGGTATGGGAGGAACTGCAGTCCTAACTTCCAAACTGGAACTCCACAGGAAGTTCCACACAGAGTAAGTGCCCTTGCATAGGAAGGGCAGGGACAAGATGTACTCATTGAGTAACAAACCCGTGTTCTTTCTATAGGATCAGTGACACTGATGTGAACTATTTAACACTGGTTACTGTAGTGTTCCTTGTATCTACATGCATTATCCTTTATTGTCCATATTTGCATTACAAATACTTCTGAGCAAGATTACAGTTACCCTTCTGCTTCTGAATCACCTCACTATTCTTGGCCACAGCCAACTCCTCCCTTGGGTATGTTCCTGCATGTTTCCCTCAGCCACATTCAAAGCCACTCTCTCACAGTGTGCAGAGCTGGCTAAAGAGAGAAGAGGTGAACAACTCTTTGCCATGTTCGGTTCCATCTCTCAGCCATGAACCATAATGAAATCCAACAGCTTGTCGCAGAGCTCTAGGACACCTGTATCTGGATTAAGTTTTTCCTTGTGTGACATCTTCCATCACTCCTTGAAGTGCTACAACAACACCTTGTTGGTTACTATGTCCTCTTGGACAGCACCAAAGGCCATTGTTAGTAGGCCTGACATCACACATAGGAGTATAAACCTGCAGTTCATTTTTCCATTGCCTACCTGTGTTAACCACTAACAGCTGAATACTCTGATCATTAAACAAATCACTTCCTCAGGAAGATCTATTTTTTAAACTGTTTTTGGGCAGATGTTTCTTTTTATAGTCATCTGTCATAACCTGAAACATAGAGTAATTGATTACTAACCTCCTTATGAGGATCCTTATGTGCTTCTAATGTCTTCATGATTGTAAGCTCTGCGTAGTTCTTAAACCTTGCTGGCTGGTTTCTTAGAATTTCTCTTAGAACTTTCAATGCCAAAGCTCTAATTGCATGCTAAAGATTAAATATTAAAAATAAGCAAGTTACATATCTTTAAACACACATATGTTCATGAACATCTGTTCAGTAACAGAGTTTTTGATAATGGAAAAATATCAGATTATGCTCTATGCATATATACAGGATGAACTCAGTCGTTCAGAAAGCTAGAAAATAATCTTCAGTTTCTCACTCTTCCCAGTCCCTCTTTTTGCAGATAGTTCAGGTGGCATGTCATAAACATGTTGCTAACCTTAGTTATCTACAGTACCCAGAAGTTGCACAGTTTTACTCTTCACAAGTGCAGATAAAACTTTTACCATCACATCATGCAAATACATTTTGCAAAACCTTTTTACGTATTTTTAAAAATAAAAAACAAGTATTAGTACCTTTTAGATGCTCAGTAATTTCAAAAGCATGGCCCTTGCTCAGAACAATCACATAGAACACAGTTGCTTTCCAATAAGCATTACTCTATTTTAGAAATATCTTTTTATCTGCTTTGCCACACGAGATGCTTTGATATTCTAGACTTCACCAGAGGCTATTAAGAGATAAACTTTGAATCCTAGTGAAAAATGTTTCTTTTAATCTATCATGTGAGAATCAACAAATAAGAATACTTCAGAAAAGTATCTATCATTGGTGCCCTTTTCACCATCAGGGCATTCATGACATTTTTATATTACCACAGTTATTTTGTTCTTCAAGACTACCTGGAATTTGTACCCTTTTTAAAACCCATGCAATTTTCAAAGTTACTGGAAGTAAACCACGTGCCTTGTTAACATTCTTAAATGGATCAGTCTGAATTTACCTCTTTATCTCCAAGTGTTTCTAGCAGCAAAAGTAATATTGTTTTGAAGTGCTCATCCCAAACACCAAAGGACTCTTCCTGAGTTAACTTCATGAGTTCATACAAGGCAGCTTTTCTTTCCTCAACTCTCTCATTATGGTTTGATAACTCTTTCAGTAACTCTGCAACCAGGTCAGAATGGTCCATGGGAGGCTCTGCCAATAAGGAATACACAAACACACTTCTCAGATCAGGGCAAATTAATATTAGTGACTGCTGTCCAAATGAAGGATATAGTCTAGGATGGCAAACTGGCTCTTCTAGGATCTACACCCCCCCTTTCCCCCCAAATTTGTATGCAAAAATTACTTTGGCTACTACATATTCAGTGCAGCAAACACTGAGGAGCAAGCTTAAAATCACCAAAACATCCCTACAATGATACTGCAAAATGCCTCTCAGTTTATGGCAAGTTTTTATGCTTGGAATACACAAAATAAGTACTCTGCATCCTTTAACACCTGATCTGTACATAAAGATCCATCTTTCCTCCCATACAAGAAGATAAATTTCTCTCTTCATTATTATTACAGAATTGCTTAGATTTTTAAAAGCCATTGTTCTGCAGCACTAGCCAGGCTGCTAACACAAACAGGGAAAACCCTAAACAACTCAAGAATGGTGCTTGGTACAAACCAACTCAAGTAAGAGCAAACCATGGCCATTAGTCCCACTGGGATTACTGAGAGCAGCCACTACTGGACAGCTCTGGATTTTGGTTTTGATTAGAGAGGATTTCATTATGATGGAAAAAAGCATTAGGAATGTAACCCATATTTGTAAACACTGGACTGTAAACAGAGAGATCTGCTAACAGTCAGGAAATGTTAAAATAGTCTTAATGAAAGTATCAAGTTGTTGTCTTAATTCCATCACCAAGACCCATTTATCCTTTAGGATAGCAAAGTGGATTGGGGTTTCTTTCCTGGGAAACAAAGGTTGAAAATACTGGTGTAAAATGCAAATATTCCTGCACTGCTTTTTTTCTAAAAATATTCCATTTATTATAAACACATGACATACATTCTTCATCACAAATTCTACTGTGTTATCTACTGAGAAACTATAGCCCTTGAACATCTTCTGCTACTGCATTCAATAATGAAACTTATAAATGCTGTACAAAGCACCACTGCAAAGCCTGGTTTGGGTGGGAAGAGACCTCAAAGAACATCTAGTTCCAACCCCTGCCATGCACTGGGACACCCTCCACAAGACCAGGTTGTCCAAAGCCCCACCAAGAAACAGGCAGAAGCTGAATACCATGTATTGAGTATCTTACAAATCAGACACCAGTTACCCTAAAGACCACACTGGTTTTGTACCCAGCACTGCTCTTAGCATTCTGTTTTGCATGAATAATCAGGAGCACAAGCACCAGCAAACAGAACTTTCTTTCTGGCAAGTGCTTGTACTGCCTCTGTATTAATGCATGCTTTGAGGCTCTCTAAACAGATCCTTAATGTTTGCCTAAAAGACAGGCTGAAATTGCTTTAAGCAAGCTATTAATTAGTACAGATGAGCAAAACAGACAATACCTTTACAGAAGCAAGATAGTGACTTGTATTACTAGAACTACTACACTTGTTCTAGCAAGCCATGAGGATTATAATAGCTGTAGTAAATCCTGTTTGGGGGAGTGTATATTGACAGATAATTAGTAAAACTACCCGTATCTGTTTGAATAAAGTTATTTTCACTGTGGAAGTATCAGGATAAAATAACTGGTAACTTGAACACAAAGAGGGAAGGGGTATAGAGAAGGCAGAAGCTATGTCCATGCAGGAATAATGGTAGGAAGGAAGCTCCATCACTGGAGGAAATTGCTGGAGTTCCTCTAAAACCTATAGACAACCAAGAGAGACATGCCTTATTTTTTCCATTGTCCATTTTTCCAACCTCTATTTTTGATTCCTCTGTTTGACTTAGCACCCAGTGCTTCATATCCGTTAAGACAAGACATAAGAATGGAAAAGAGTGAAAGAAGTCGTAATCAAAGTTTGCTCTCAACATTTCTTTTTCAGGTAAAACACAAAACACAAATGAGGAGGTACCAGGTACAACACCTTTAAATTAATTAAAATGCACACCGAGGTATAAATATTTGATGAGCAACTGGCTCTTCTCAAACCAATCAAATAATATCAAACATGGTGGCTGAAAAAGCCAATGCAGTACAAAACTCAGTGAGTGACTTGCAGGGTGCCTGGATTATAGTCAGATTTCTGTGAATAGAGGAGGAAACAAGGGATGTCCTGCTCAAGCCTGTGCAGAGCCTGGTTCTGTTTGATGCTTGTTAATGCTACTGAAGGAATACAGAGACCACTTATATAATCAGAAGATGACTTTGAAAGCAGCTACAAGCATTCTGGAGAGTAGGTTAATTATCAAAAATTGTAATGATAAATCAGGGGAATGGTCTGAAAGGAAACAAGACTGTGTTAAGACAAGACACAGATCAGAGACCTTAAGTCCATATTCAGAGTGTCAGGCATAAAGGAAGACATTTGAGAAACTCAGTCTATGGAAGTAAACTGAAATAAGCTTCTCTGAAAAGGAGCAGTGGTTGTCAGACAGACTGTGGACTGCTCTTAAGCAATCTGGAAGAAACTTAGAAAGCCAGGTTTCCTTACACTTTAAAAAAAGGGCATCTCCCTTGGTGGGGGAAAAAGCAAAGTGGCAGAGATTGGAAGATTCAGAGTAAAAATATTTCAGAGTATCAGCCTAAGAGAGGCAACAAACTCAAATGGCATTGTGGGGTACCCTGTGGCATCCCCTCCATTGGAAATGCTCAACATTTAGACAAATTGTCTGCAGAATACATGTTCATGCCTCCATGCTGTCTACGGGACTCCGTCAGCAGCCAAGGTTTTCCCATCCAGGCCTGCATTTCAGTGTCTTTTTCCCCAGCAACACAAGAGGTTAGCTGGGAGTCCAGTAAAAACTGGACTTTGTGTCTTTAACAGGTGGAAATTGTGTGGAGCTTTGGAAAATCAGTATCTGACATTCTGAAAGTAACACAGAAATGACAGAACTCACGTGGTATAACTGAAAACTACAGCGAACAGGGGAATGAATGCAAGTACTCTGTTGAGATCCATTACAGAGCAGACCTAAACAATGCACTGCACTCCTCCTCCAGCCAGGACAAACTAATACTGGATGGGGATGCTTCACTCCACCCAGTTTTTCCAAAACCAGGCCATGCTGGTGCAGCAGACTGCTTTTGCTTTAATGTAAGGTCCAGAAATATTTGTCAGACGGCACAAAGAGGCTTATTCCATGTAACAGCATGAGCCCTGTGACACAGAATCTCCATCATAAAATGGCTCTGCACCTGGATGACAGAGGTATGTAAAAATTTGCTTTGCCTCTCAATCCTTTGGCAGAAGATAATTGGTCATGTGCCTCTTCACTAAGAAAACAAAACCAAATGCCCCTCACTACTGCTGAAAAATGTTTCATTTTCAGCAGTTTCTGTAACACATCTTTGCTGGATGACAGGAGCAAAATAGTCAGAAGGGTGAAAATTTATTTGTCCCTCACCATTAATACATTTGTTTACTTAATTTGTACCAACAATGAATATCACACTATGAAAACCACTTTTTCAGCTAACAATAGTAGTGATACTTTGGAATCTTCCCAACATTTAGATATAAAAAAAATTACCCAAAGATATACTGAGAAATATTTAAAAAGCTCTAGAAACCTAGAAAACAGTCCAAGTTCCTTGATTTACACAGGCTAAATGAACCTCCTTCCTGGCAAAAGCTAGTTTTGGTTAAGAGGATTTGTTTGGGGTTTTTTTCTTTTTTTTTTTTTAAAGAATGTTTAGTCAATAGAAAACGCAAATGCCATGTTTCAAATACAAATATATTACTAGCAAAATACTTAATCTTTCACTTAATTCCCAAACTGGCTTGATCCAGTTTTTATGTCCTTGCTGTAAATCTTTTTTTTTTTTTTCCTCCCTTTACATTTCAATCATAGAGCGATCTGCTAAGTAAATTTACATTGACAATACTGCTGCAGGTTGTGCTCCCAGAAAGTATACAGCATAGTTCCACCTGTGTCTCATTTTTACCTTTAGTCTCTGCAAATATCAAGTAATCAAACCATGTCACTCAAAAGAACTGCTACCAAATAAACTAGCTTGAAATACAGTCTTGGTAAAAACCTCTTGAAGAAGCAGCACTGGTGATACATATATTGCTAATAACAAATTCAGGAAGTGAGCTGTGAGATAGGAAATCTCATCATTTTCCTTCTACCACAGAAGGCAATCTGAAGCTTACCATCAGGAAACTGCTCTGCATCATCATCAAACATGGCTTCCTTCAGAGCAGATTTATTGAACGAACTGATGCCATCAGTGTAATTGTAAGGGTTATAATCTCGTGAACGCGGCGATGAGTGGGGAGGCATCGTGTTGAGTAATGAAGTTTTGTTATCAAGAGCTGTTCGGCCTGTATCACTCACACCGCTTCCTGCTCGTAGGTCTACTATTCCAGAAGCACTGCAAATCTGCAGGGAAAGAAGTATCACATGAGGGTATGAAATAAGCTCACTTTTCATTTAACTACATTACCAATTCATCTATGCAGCAAAAACTTCAAATCAGCCTTCATATAAGAAGTCATAGCAACAGTTCACTGAACTTTGCTTTCATTCAAAAAGATAAAAAACCTCCAAAAAAGCCAAGTGCACACGGTGTAAAAAACATTATGAGGTACAAACAGCTGTCAGTATTTTACCTCAGTTTGATACACAGTAGTTAAAACCATGTTTAAGCATATAAATGTTTGGCAAGCTCAAATATGAGAGAAGTTCCACAGAAACATAAGTCAAAAACACTGCATGTAGCACTGAAAAACCCACAGATTTTGTACAGAATACAATAAAAGCTTTGAATAAAAGCATGTATTAAGGTGCAGACCTCTCTAAAATTGAACTCCAGTTGTTTTGCAAGATAACCCATTCATAAATTGCTAACATCTTAAACAAAGCCAGCACTACTTAGAATTAGCATTTAAAATTCCAAAATGCAGTTCAAGACTAGGACCATATTTTTCCATACCTCTAAAGTAATTCACGAGAAACATTCCTGTTCAAAAGTTCTAACACACAGACCTACTGAAAAAAGTTACTTTAAAATTTGTAACAGATCAGTCATTGACCTGGTTTTCTGACACCAAGATGCACATTGAGCTCACTCACCGCATCGCCATCATCTTTTTTGGAATCTCTTTTTACAGGCTCATTCATATCTTCCTGACTACGAAAACTGAAATTCTGAATGGCTTCAGTGACTCCACGAAGAGAGCTGTAAATATCTTCAGAATTCATGTTTTCAGTGTCATAGTCAAATGCACTGTGGGCCACAGAGAAAGACATGGGAATTAAGATGGATTTATTTTGTGACCCCATATTTTTAAACAACATTAGCAAGGAACTACAAAGACTCAAGAAATACTATAAAATGATTCTTTACACCGATTCCTAAAAGGAAAATTATAAAATCCATTTTGCTGGCAACAGCAGTACCCCAAAATTAAAGACCAAAACACTTCTGTACTCCTACTTCTTTTAGTTTCTCCAGTATTTGACCTTGTTTGACGACCTTGCTGACCTATCATTCGTTAGAGACAAATACTTCCACTCCTTCTCTCACTAATTCATTTCCACTCTAAGGTGCACAGCCCTTTCCCACCTCAGGTCAGCTCTGGCACCTGTCAGACCCTTCTGAGAAGCTAACCAGTTGACAGCACTGGGGTACTCAGGAGGGAGGGGGGATTTATTTTTCAGTGTCTGTCACTTTGTGTGACATTCACTCCATGCTTTCACTGTTGGTGTTACAATTTTGTATAACATGTAATGAAGCCTTAGATAAAGAAACGCAGCAACACCAGCCTACATTACCTTGGTGACAAAGTGTTCTGTGATGTATTGGTTGGGGAAGTGACAGGACTTGACCAACTTGCTGGGGAGCGTGGAGTAGGTCTTGTTAATGGACTTCCCATTGATCCCTGGAAGACACGAGAAGAGATACTCCAGTAGGACTTCAGTTCCCCTTATAAATCATTACTGTATTTTCTAGTGCCCACAAACATTTATAGAACTTCTGTTTAATTTCTTGGATTGGCTAACCAATTACTAGCAACTTCAATCAGGTCCAACTCTGAAATGAGTAAGTTAAAACTATTCTTAAAAAGCATATTCATACTTATTAAGTCACTCAGAAGCACCAGACTTACAAGGCATCATTCTTCAGAGGAGAAAGAAAAGGCATTCCATAAAGCATGATACTGGCTACTAAGACAGACTTCTCCATGGGACTGGGGTTGCCTCCCCTTCTCTACCAACCTTCCTGCTGAGGAATACAGCTCCAACAAAATAACTCTACTGAACTGGACTTATGTTCAAAACTCCAGTTCAAAACTTCAGAAGGAAGAGCAAGAGAGATGCAGATACCTGACCACTGTTGCCTGTATTCCGGAGATGATTATGCAGCAGCTTTGTGGCTCCATCCTGAAATGTTTTTGGTAAAGCACCCAATAGCATTGTAAACTCTGGAGTGTTGAGTTCAAAAAGGGAAATCAGCACTGACTGTGCAGCCTGGAAAAGGAAAACACAGACTGAAGACATTTCTTTAAAGTTTCTAAAGTTATTTCATCAGCAAGGGACTCTGCAATGAATGGTAACCATGAAATGTGACCTACGTCTTGATCAGGCTTGAATGAAAATGTTAATAGATGTGAAGAAAAGCAATTCCCATTTGCCAGTAAGCTGGAAGTTCAGATATTGATAAATCCAGGCACACAAGCAGCAGCTTACACTTTGCACATCATTCTAACATGAAGTTTTTCAGAAACATGCTCCTCAAATCCCCCACTCCCAGATCCCTGTCTACTAAAAAAAAAAAATGTACTGAATGAATTCACAAAAAGGCTTTTTAAATTTGTTCAACTTGCCAGACCCTTTAAGAGAGGAATGGAACCAACTAGGCAGGAACAAGCTTGCTTTCCTTTTCCTGACTTCTGCAAGTGGCAATTACAGCTGATGGCACAGTTATCACTTCAGGAATTAAAAACAAAACAAAAAATGCCAGATATCCTAATTTGGAATGAGACAGACTTGATTTTGAGTTGTGATCACAGCACTTTATATTCTTTATACTTTATCCTACACTCAAACTAGTTAGTTACCCTTCCCCACGTCCTGTATCTTTTTTAAAAGGCAGAAGAACGTCTAGAGGAGTCTTTTAGCCGAGTACCTATCCTGAAGATGAAAGCTGTTAAGAACAGTTATGCAGTCAGAAATATTACTGGTCTGTAGTCTACTATACCCTCAGTTTTAACACTTCATCTTTCATGTCATCCTCATCCTGCAGCATGTCTTACCACACATAATTATCTGATTGAAAAAAAATAATAAATCCATAGCTCTTTACTGATAAAGCAACACATTAAGTTACACAATGGATCAGTTACCTCTAGTAAAGGAATGTTGACAGCATAACTTAATGTTTGTGCAGTCTGATGAATATTCACTGGATAATCTGAACAACTTGTCAACATAGCAACTAGACACATGCAATGAAGGGCTAGGGATTAAGTTCTCCAGAACTGTTTAATAGTTTATTTGTAGAATGAAACACAGATGCTGAGATTAACCACCTATGTCTAGTTTATAGAGCTTGCCATCAAGGTCTGCC
Organism: Heliornis fulica; assembly: GCA_013399135.1. Lineage (NCBI taxonomy): Eukaryota > Metazoa > Chordata > Aves > Gruiformes > Heliornithidae > Heliornis > Heliornis fulica. The sequence goes on from VXBZ01003927.1 coordinate 331,924, forward strand.
ACGCACTGGAGAGAACCAGTGCCTCGTGCTAGACAGAACGATAGGCAGCTTGCTTAAGGAGCAATGCACTTCAAGCAAGTAGTTTAGAAAATTCTTTTAGACATTTATTTCCCCCCTTTTGCTTCCAGAGCAATGGACTGTAGCATTTTTTAATTAGAAGTGGAAAGCCAAGGTATGTGTACACATACCAGCACACATCTTAGTATTAAATTTAATGACAAAACCCCTAACATGTCAGATTGCCACAAATTATCTCTGCACCCTCGTGACTGGCTGGTTTTTGTAACTTTCATTCCCTTCTCGCTCGGACAGCCTTCCCTTCACGTCAACACCCTCAATGCCCTCTACAATCTGTCTTTAACGTTGCTCTTTTCCTGATATTTCTTATGGTCAGTCTTTTAACAGAAATTCCTACCAGCCAAAATCAAAAATAAATCCTGAAACTGAGCAAGGGCTTGGGAATCACCACCTTCCTGTTATTTCCATTCCATAATGCCATGTCTATTTAAACCAACAGTAAAACACCACCACAAACAGTCCAGGGTCTTATCAGATACTGTTGAGTATGTCCAGAATGAAGCTCAACTTAAAGCATCCAAATTTATATTGACTCACAAAAAGTTTCCAACGCCACAATGAACCACTTATTCTCCTTTCAAAAAACCATCTGAGAATATCTGGGAATATTTGGAGTGGTGGTTCTCCTCAATATAAGCTCTCTTGAGATTTAAGACCAGTTACCCAGGTAACATCACTAAAGGTCTGCAATAAAGATTTGAAATACTTTGTTTTCTTAGAAGAACTCTAAAAAGATTCAAATTCTTTTCAGAAGAATTCTCATCTTAGTAGATATCCAAGTTGTGAAACAGAATTTTACCTTCCAGAAATAAGTTCTGTGTCACTTTACTGCACTAAGTGCCAAACTTAAGACTAATAAAAGAAAAAAAAGATTTTTTGTAATACTTAGTACTGGAAATAGTTTTACCGAACCCGCCCCCCCAAATCAAACCCTAACTCATCAATTGCACAGAAATACACTCAGCAAAAACTTTTTAAAGAAACTATACTGAATGTTATCAGCTCAATAAAATAATTAAAATGAGAAAGCTTGTGATAGCACCCTGTGATGCCTGTTAAGAAAACAAAACTTTTTATACTGCCCGAATAACTTTTTCGCCATTTACTGATTAAATGTATTTTCAAGGTTTATTAAAGGCTTTTGGCAGTTAGTTAGCTGCCTCTAACAACTGTGTTATGGAAAGAAGAAATAAAATGAAAAAAAAAATCATATAATTAAGGTGTTCCAGAAGATAAAACTCACTGCCAATTCTTTCCACGATTCAGTTACTTACTGACATAAAAATGCTTATTAGAAATATGAACCATCAGATAAGACAACTTGCCACGTGTCTCAGTACTAAAACTTTACTGATGTAGAAGATAGTGCTGCTTCAATTCCCCCTCCTGTTTTATGCTCTTACACATGTCACTAGGCAAGAAAAGTCCATAGAATATAATCTATTGCTGCTTTCTCATACTCATCAAGTTATGTAAGACAGAAACATTATCTCCATTACAATGTCTCCAATGGTTCTGGGGTTTTTTGGTGTTACATATTACAAATATTCCAGGTATCAAGTAATTGTGGAAATTATTTGTTTTCTTCTGCTTAAAACCTATGAGGCAGGGTAAATATGTTTGTTTAGCATTCAGAAAGTGTTAGCAAGCTGACAATGCGTCAAAGACAGAAGGACTGGTGACAATTAGAGCAACAACAAAACTCTTAATCCATCAAACTGCAAACAAAATTAAAATGCTCCAATAAAAAATACTTTTTATATCTGGAAAGCCTATTTAGAAACTATTTCTGTATCTGGAAAGCCTATTTAGATAAACTTTCCCCAAAGACTGCATTACAAGATTGCTTATGGTTATTCTGTATATACAAGGGATACAGAATAACCATAAGCAATGTACTATGTAGCTCACAAATAATTTTTCATTTCACAACAGTTACGTAGAAAAGAAAGTTTTTTGGAACTGCAGCATTACAGGAACAACCCTTTGATAGCACCTTCTTAAAGCACAAGCTTTCTTCTGCAAAAGGATCAACAATTATTTACCTATTGTCTGTTAAAGAGAAAGGATTTTAAAAAACCAGAGAGATTTAACTGAGTTTGCTATCAAACTTATCATTCCTGTTATGAATGTGCACCCACCACAGTGGGTGCTCTCTGAAGTAATACTAAAACTGTAGAAAATGCCCACTGAAGAGTTTTTCAGTGCTTGAAAACAAATTATACCTTGTATTATGAAACATAATCTCAACAAATTACACACACATAAAAGTAGAACCTATACAGAGTTTCAAGATGTGTTAATTTTAATTTTTTGCTCAAATACTCCTGAATATATAATTTTGGCAGAGTTTTTTTCATCAATGTTGATACTTCATAGAGAAAAATTAGGTGTGCTTGCTGAGAAGGATATAAAAGTACTTTTTCACTCTGAAAGAGTAACTTAAAGCAAAATGCTTTTGTTGTTATTGTTACTGTTCAGGAAAGTATCATTACCTTTTCTGTTTGCCCAGACACTTGGCATGTACTGCAGCTCTACCCAAACATCAGCAAACTTACCTTCCTAACATCTGAGCTCTTCGGTTCTGTGGTCCAGGTGATGATTCGAGACACTGCTAACCTGGTTTCACTTGAATTTACAAAATCTCCTGGATCCATCTGTTGTGCAAGAGTCTCTATGTATTTCAGGATGGCAACTTTGACCTGCAGAGAGAACCAGAGTCAGGTCGACAATAAAACTGGTGTGCTGCAAGACCAAGCGTGCTCACAAATTAAGCATTCACTCCTTAAAATAAAGATGACTCCCTCCCCATTTAAACATCTTTTCAGATTTGATACAAAACTCTATGCAATAAATCAAATTACAAATGGATATAGCATTTCAAGAAGGGAGTTATTCCACAAAAATTCAAATATTAATAGAAATCCTATATGTTACTGTTAGCAACTAAGAGATACATAAATCATTGCATATCAGAAGTTTGTATTTCACAAAAAAAACAACACAAAGTACACAGAATTTTTAAGAAATAAAGAGTTATTCTGAATTAAAAACTTTTTTCAAGTACAAAAATAAGAAATGAACATCACCTGATGAACTAGTAATCAGTTCTGAATAGTTCCTACCATGTAGTTAACACTCACCATTCTTTGATAAAACACCAGAGTTCAGCAGTCAACCATCTTTGGGGATAAGCCATAAGAAATTTCCTACTAAATACTAAAAAGGAATGGAATAGACTTTCTCCAAAATACTTGCAAGAGGTCACATACATACTCTTTGGTTTTGGTTTTTTGTTTGTTTGTTTTTAAAGATATTTAGAAGATGGAGACATCAATTTACCAGGAGGATAGAAAAGCTGCTTTACTCCCTCATTTATCTGACCAACATCCTCCTACTCCATTAACTCCCTCTACTCCTTATGCAGAATTACTCTTTGACATCCCAGATTGCAGCTTCTCCCTCGTTTCTGCAAAACAGCACAGCACTGGGCAAAGGTTTCTATCTCCCCTAGATACCTATTCTCCTCTACTCCTACTACTCCAGAGATTTGTCACACAAAAGCAACAGACATTGATTTAAGCCACCTATCTGACTTAGCTCTTTTATTTCCATTAATAGTTATTGCAAACTAAAATACCTACCAGAAGGGAGACAGCTATGTCCATCATAATCAGAATAAAAAAAAAAATTAAAAAAAGTAGTATTAATTGTTCATGGCTTGGGGTAAAACTACCTAGAAATTTCCTTTGGTCATCCAAACTTGTAAGCTATTGAAAACTCAAGATGCACTAATTGACACACACTGGTGACAGCTGTCACATGGAGACTGATGATGAATCAGTCACTTCACTTTCACAGCAGCTGTTGAACCTTGACTTCTCCAAAGTTATACAACAACTAACAGCTGGAAGTTTTCACCTTGTGTAAATCAGTATCAACAAACACAGTAAACCCCACACTGTTTGCAAGATGCTTTCCAAGGAAAAAAACCTCACAAACATCTCTGCAGAAAAAAAAATAAAAAAAAAAATAGGCTAAACAGTTTTCCAAATACAAAGTAATAAAGTTACCCCAGCACTATGATTTAAATATTTACAGTATCACACCTTAAAAAAAAAGAAAAAAGTACTGTTTGGAACAGTAACAGAACATCCAGATGGAATTCTTACAGAGAAAAAATTCTGGGATCCTCTATCTGTGAGAGCAGTATTATTTGGTGTTTTTACTACTCCCAGAGTAAACTGCACAGATTTCTGAAAAGATGAGGGCTCTCAGGAGACAGAAGAGCACTGAACAGAAAATCAATGGAGAGAGATGGCACTGAGAAAGCTTTTCACAGCAACACAGATACCCAAAGTGAAGCTATCTTTAAAAAGACAGTGGTTTTCATTAATTGCTTTTGAGAGAAGAAATTCCAAAAGGAGTAACCTGTGCTCAAAGATAATGTGACAGCACATTATCTACTGCAGTAAAAAAAGCCCCAAACAAACCCTGAAGTATGCTCCATAACAGCAGCAAATTTATTTACAAAGTACTTCTGTCACTGTTCCTGCTAAGTATGTACAGAGTTGAGATTGAGAAATAACAGGTCAAACAGAGTCCTCTTCAACAATCCATTTAATCTCTCAGAGAGGAGATAAACCATTTTTGACTGCAATGAAAGCAGCTCCAGGAATTCCTATAGTAAGTATCTGCTGTTGATCTGAAACCACTGTCTGAAATCATTTAATACTGTCTTTTTTTGTTGTGTTCTAGGCTGAATTTATTATACATTTGCTGGACTATAAACAGAGGCATTTTTTTCTGTAGAGCATAACACAGAGAACTGGTTTTAGTACAGCACTATTGTAATAAGTGAAATACACATCAAGTCCCAATTAGCACTATTACTCACATAAAAGATCAGATGTAGATGGAACTAAAGTGCTTCATAAACCTTTTCCAAAAATAATGAAATAACAAATTCTGTCACAAAAATATGCACAACTACCTCCAGAGATCAAGGAAATCCTGCAAGGACACTCCAGAGACAGTGCCAGAAGGCAAATTGCTTTCCTGTGCTTCTGAAAACTTTGAGATTTACCTAGTGTGATCTGCTGCATGAGCATAAGAAAAAAAGGAACTATTCATGTAACAGGAAATAAAAAGAAAAAAAAAAAGAAGAATGTAGAGAAGCTGCTTTATCAGAGTAAATCCACCACTTGCAGTGTTTTTCTGGGATCTGAGAGACTATTCTGCCTTGCTCAGACTGAACACAAGGAATCATGCAAAGGGACCTTCAGCTTGTCAGTCCCAGGTGTCTGTCCCCAAGTTACTGGAGGATACTTTACTGGAGGATACTTAGGAGTGACTCCCTCTGCCACCATTTAATCAAACTACTAAAACACACACTGAAGATTAATCTCTGTGAAGCTGTGTCATTGGTTGGTCGCTTGGTCTCCCTAAATTTTAATACTTAAGGAAAAAAAAAAATCTGATCAACTGCAGCAAAAATCTTTGTCAACTAATTAGTATTACCAAATGAAAGAATTGTTCAGAATTTTGTAATGAGCTTTAGTCACAATGCTAAAATCAATTCCTCACTCAATGTGAGGATATTCAACCTGAGAAAAGGGAAAGTGACGACCTGAAGTGTATTTCAGGACAATACTCATCCTTTGGAAAGCGCATGTTCTGCACCTGCAAAAACAACCTTAAAAGATTGTCACCCCATCTAATTAGACTCCAGTGCCCATCCATGCAGTTGGCACTCTAAATGCTTGACTTTGATTCTCCAGGATGCAGCTGTGTTTGAAGCTTAGGGATGATGATGATGGCTTACTGTAAAGGATCATGACTGTCTATCACTAGCACGTGGAAAGCAGAGGGGGCAAATTTCTGACCTATCATCCCTTCTTCTGTCTGTCTGTCTTTAGAGATGCTGAGAAATCTTTCTCTGATTTTTCCTGTCACAGTGAACACGGTCTCTCAGTCTATCTAGCCCAAAGGCACACTCTGCAACATTCATCAGGGTAACAACAAAAGCTGAAGACTTTAAGAAATGGAGTAGTGTCTTGGGATTATCAACTCATGTTAAGACATCTGGGTGCACTGAGGATAGGACTTAAAATAGGCAAGAAAGTAAATATTAAATAAATACTTCTGCAATTTATGTTCAACTTCACTGCCTGGATCCTGAGGTTGTAGTTACCTCAAAGATGGAAGTAGGTAGATACCACTTTATTTGGGAAAAAAAGCTTACCTTCTTTCTCTTAAAAGAGTTACATGATTTACTGTCCCAAAAATGCATTTTCAGTACTCTTGATTTCATTTCAAACTAATAGGTGTTCTATGGAGGAAGTTTTACCAACAGTTTGATTTCAGAAGCCTCTCAAGTACTGGAAACAATTTTCAGAACACCTTCCCCTTAAATGTTTCAGATTTCTTAATTCCTTCATGGTCACATCCTGAAAATTCCTCGACCCCAAATCAGCCTAGAAGTAGTCCAAATCTACTTTATACACTTAGAAACTCAAATGATACACATTTATCAGCTATACTACCATACAGGAAAATAACCCAAAACATCAAATTCACCTTCCCAGGCAGGAAAACCACGTAAAACAAAACCAACCCAAATTTCTTCTGAGGATTTATTTAAACAACAAACTGATTTTTACTACCTCATTTGCTGTCTTTAATAAATGACAGCAGTCCCTTATTAACACAGCTCTACAAAGCAACAGTGGTCAATGTATCAACTGTCCTTGAAAGCTTACAAATGTTAAGTTTTACTGTATTGTAGACAAAAAAGTCATATTCATGTGACTTTAGGTTCGATAAAACTTGGGAAGAGTCATATTCTTGCACAGTATCAAAGTATGTAAAAATATTTCGTGCAGGATAGAGCAGAAAATGCCAGTTATATGCTTGTTATTTCCCCATTTACATCACTTGTAAATATTCTTAGGATTTGACACATCTATCCTAAAATCAACTCTCTTTGGAAGTGCAAATGTACTTCAGAACACGTTTTTACTTTTCAGTTATACTGACAGGTCTATGGATTTATGTATATGAGATTCTCATGTAAAAGGTGTGTCATTATAAAGCTACACACTGTTTTCAGATAACTAAACATACCACAAAGGGAGTTGATTTTTAATAAAGTAACTCAAGATCATATTAAATTTAATTCAATTAATTCAAGACCTATCAGGCTGAACACAGAAAAAAAAATATATATATGAACTAGGTAAACAGGATTGGGAAATCACAAACATAAAATCAGACAGGACTTGATAGAGTGAGTTTGCATAACCAGCTTTGATGTTAGGTGGCCACATTTTTGTTGCTCATTTTACTGCACTGTGTTTTTATTAGACCTCTCTTGCAGCAAACAGTCCCATACTAGTGAATTTTAAGAACTGAAGATCTGCATGCTTAAAGTTTCTCGCAAAGGTTAGTAGCGGCATACAAACGCATTCAAATAAAAATTATTTGAAACACTGTAAGAGTTTGACATAGGGTTAAGAATAAAGACAATAATTCAGACAAAAACCTTTGAGCTCCAAAAAGAGCGAAGCTGGTCCTGTAGTGCTGGCTTGACTGTCTGAAAGTTTACAAAAACAAAATCCACTAATTGAAAAACCTTTTTTTTTTTAAATAAGAAAAACAAAAATAACAATCCAAATATTAAGGCAAGCAACTGTCAATGTATCAATGAAGATTTTTGTTTGCAATGCAAGCCTGAAAATCCTTACCTTCAGGCTAGGTGTTTGGGTCTGGTCAACAGTAAATCTCATTAAAATACTGAACTGGAGATCATTTGGAAAAGATTCTCTGCAAAACAAACAAAACAAATCACATTGTTATGTGATATTTTCTTTCAATACCGGTTGAGAGTGCAAAATAGGCCCTCAATAATAATACAAATACAAAGGAATGATATCATAATTATATGGTACTATTCTAATATGGAACCCCCAAATTATTATCTGGCAGTACTCTAAAAGGTTATACCACACCCCATCCTGCATGCTGTCCTGTTCCATTCCAGCTGCCTTCATTCTTCCACACTCCAGGTATGACCCTTGAGGGCCATAAAAAGTAAAAATACAAATTAAAAATAAAAAAAAAAGAGGTGTAGCAGACCATATTCCCTCTCTCCCCACACCATACCCTTATACCCTTCCCAGATTCCACAGCAGATCTGCCACATGAAAACGTTCAGCAGAGCCCTAGACTGTCATGTACTTCAGAGACTGGAGGATGAGAAGTAAGTCCCAGAGGCCCTCTAACTCTGCTTTTAAGTTTGGGTTCAGGGATGGGCAGCTTTGGTAACCCTCAAAAATCACATAAGATCAGGCTATTACTGAACTCTGGGGAGATGGAGGAAAGGCAGCAAATCCATTATTTCCTTAAATGTCTGCTGAGACACTGCAACAGTTATTTCCATATTGAAATAAAAAGGGATTCAAACACAAGATCACTGAACACAAGGCAAGACACCAAACACATGCTGAAGATGCAGATATTAACCATTCAGCATTAAAGACTCAAGCTCTTTCAACTAACAAGTCATCACTAGTTCCCCAAACTGCTTAAGCAGCGAGGTTTACTGATGTTTCATGAATGGTTATCAGCTCTGCATTCTTCCAAGAAGACACTAAAAAAACACCAGTATCTTGGAAGTAGCATGAGGGTTTGGATGTTTTGGGGTTTTTTTTAAGTTTGGGTTTTCTAGTGCTTTTGAGGAATTACTGTTTTTTTTTTCACAACTCATTACCTTGTCACATCAAGTGCCTTCTGCACTTTTGCTTGTACAGATCCAAGCAAATCAGCCCCCATTTTTTTCAACAGCTGCGTCAGGAGTACGAACAGCCAGTCCTGCAGATCTTCTTTATGAACCTGGATGAAGTCCACCAGCGTTTCCAAAAACATACTGAACACCTAAAAGGCAGAAGAAGATGGAAAGAGGGTAGGATGGGGCAAGAGGAAACGACACTGACGTATGCTGAACTTACAAACAAAGAAGAAAGCAGTAAGGGAATCAGAGGCAGAGAAAGGCAGTGTTTTGCAGCCAAGCAGGTAACAAAACAGAACAACAACAACAAAAAGAAAACAGAAAAAGAAATCTGTCTTGCTTTTTCATTGGATTTTTGGTACAAGAGTAGATTGGAAATGTTAGCTGACTTCTGCAGAAGTTTGGCAACTAAGTAATTCCATGCAGTTTCGTCAAGAAAAGAAATGCTTACTGTGATGGCTGGCGCAACCTCAATTGTTTCAGTAAAACTTGATTGGTATTTTTTTTTTACCCTCTCAAGTTTTATCATTAAGTTGATTTGACATATTCCTCAAAGGCTACAGAAACACTTTTTCACTAAAAAAAAACCAACCTGCTACAGTTCTTTAGCAAAATATTCACTGTAAATACCTGTCTTACCTACATACTGCAAAATCATGAAAGCTGGCCAGTTCCTTTACATAAAATATTTGTGGAACAGAACAAGATTCTCCTGTTGCAGGTATCAAAACACAAAACTCTTCAGAGTAGGGGAGAAACCCACAATACATTTCATATTGGCAGGTGTTTAAAACACTTTTGTCCTTTCAAAACCATGTTACTGATTGTGTTCTTTTCAACAAATAATGCTATTTTAAATAATGTTGAAAGGACTGCATTTGATTATAAAAAATTATGTGTATTATTTCATGGACAATTCTGCTGCTGTCTGTGAGAATGGATGATCCCAAACTGCGATCACACCTCACAGGGCTGCAGAAACCAGGCCATGGAAGCAGGCTTGCTTTCTCAGCACCTGAGACTTGAAAAGTCAGTGCAGGCTGCTGCATGTTTTCATCACTGAGGGTAACAGATCTCTTTTCATGTTGATTATCAAGCCAGAGTAAGCAAATTCACACCATAAATTGGAAAAAAAAAAATCTGTACAATTATCTTCAGCAGAAGTGCCTCAGAATTTATGTTGGAAATAACATAAATTCAGATTCTTTCATGATCTGGTAAAGACCAGGGAGCATCTTTTGACAGACATCTTAAATATTGAGAAGCTGTGATAGAAAGAAAATACTGCAAATTGACTCATTATGAAGCCCATCAGGATGAGCTACTTCAACTAACTTCCTGTTTGGGGAAACTGTGAACCCCTCTGCTATCCATCCAAATTTGTATTCAAGTCTGAGGTGTAAAAATTACCCTCACAGTAGTGGGAAGAAAATTTTATACTTGGGATTGGAAGTAAGACTTCTGTATTCAACTGAACTGAAACAACAGACCATCTTGGTCATGCACAAGTAGTGGGCACAACTGTATAACCTAGGCAAAACCAACTCTCTAATGTGCCAGCCTTCGGATTCCACAGCCCTAAAATAAAGGGAAAATATACTGAACTTGGGCAAACCTAAGGTTACCCTTGGGGTTTTACAATTGTTTTTTTTTAAACCCTCAAATTAAACTATGCAGCTCAGTGTAACAATTGTACCTGTTTCTTTGAGATTGCCTGACACTGTCACACACACTTTCTTCATTAAAATATGCAAGCTGAACAAATTGGTTACCGACTCTTACTTGGTGGAGTAATGTGGAATTCTTATGACACTTTAAACATGTTTAAATTGAAAACATTATGAAGTGAACTATGAATCACTATGGCAAAAGTACTCAAAAGATCCTGTGCCGCTGTTTTAGCTGTTAAAAATGTACATAACGAAGGGCACAAATTTATTTTTCAAGCTTTGTTTGATTTTGGGTTTGTGACACAATGTCTGGAAAACACGAAAATAAACTGAGCCATTTTTTTGTATTTAAAAAAAAACAAAGAAACAAACCACAAAACCCACTTTATCTTGAGCCAAAACATGAAGAATTTAAGAAGGCTGTAAGAGCCTTTAAGGTAAGGGATGAATTCAGAATGGAAAATGGAACTCAACCACTTAGATGTTGAACAATGTTTACAGTTACTGCATTTTTTGCAGTTTCCATTTTTATGATGTAAATTAAAATTCTGAAGTCAAGCATCTAAAGTTGAAGTTTTTTAAAATAATTTGATAGTGGAAAGAAATAAACAGATATGAAAATAACTCTAAGTGATCCACCCTTCAAGTGAATTATTTCAGATGTGCCAACCACCACAATATAAAGCAGGAATGCATAACCAAAGAATGTCAGTTAATTAGTAGATAAAGCACATCTCGAAACTTTACCACACAGTTTACATAACTGTATATAGCATTTTATGATTGCAAAAGGCTTGACACTGCATGAACTCTTTGGGGAAGAAAAATAGAGAAAAAGGGTTAATTGCACATCCATGCAAGTAAGGTTAGGCTTCCAACAAATATTGAACCAACTTACTCTCTAAAGAGAGTTCCAACACAGGGGACAGCATGCAAAATGAAAACAAAAACAAAAAACCAAAACAAAACAACAACAAAAAAGGGAAAAAAGATAAAAACACACAAATTAGTGGGCATCGATACAAAGTTCCTGTATGGAATATAAAACAAAACAAAACAAAAAAAGGTATTTAAAAACCTTTGTGATCAATTTAGCAAATTTACTGGGATACTGAATAGATTTTCAAGTAAGCACTTGGCAAGTCTTTGAAATCACTCCCCCATTTTCTCCTCCAAATGATATTACTCTACGTTTCTAATCAATGTTCTACATCCAGATTTCATGTTAAAGTAAACCTTAAAAAACAAACCAAAACAAACCAAAACCAACTGAAAGTGATGGCAGAACAATTCCTACAGACAACTGAAAGAGTCTAAGATGAGATTTGTGTAGCCATATGTATGTCATAAAAAATTCAAAGCTCATTAAATCTTAATACTTAAAGCATCCTCCTAATAATATACTGGCAACCATGAAAAAACAACCACCACCAAAAAACCAGGCAAGGTTTCAGTGACTGGAAGACATGTACCACATCTGCTATAACACAGGCCAACTTCTCAAAATTACAGCAGCATTATTATTTTATGTCAGAATGCCCTGTAAAACGAAACAATTAGCCAGAATAATTCAAGGTAACTTTCCTAAAGGCTTAACAAAAAAATAAAATGCTCTTCTGACACATACAACACTAAATGTTGGGAGTATTTTCATTTACTTTCCCTGTCTTTCCCTGGGAAGTTCTGATATACATGTAGCTGCAATAAATTAACACATTTACAAGCAAAAGTAAATCAAACAGCTATTCACAATTTTGTCATTACTTCATTGAAAAAACCAGTAATATTTCACACTTAATTTTCCTTCCTATCTAACTTGACTGTTCTTTTCATAGAATGTTTTCTTCACTTCAACTGCCTGACTTCATTCTTTCCTCCTGGATTTCTGCAGTGTGTGAGCAGTTTTAACATCATGTTGCTGTGTGCAGTGCAGGTTTCTTCCTAAATACATGGTGTCACAGAGAGCAGCTAAGTCAGCGTTTCCAGCAGGAAAAAATAAGGAGGACAGATTAACACAAGGGTAACCTGTCAAGACTTCCTATCATTCTGAAATTTTTCCATTGCACCAATAAGGAAGAACTAAAGATAGGTTAGAAGTAGTGCACAAAGCTTTTCAGAATTCTGCTGGGAAAATTCAATACTTCTGAAGTAACTCATTTGCTCTGAGTTTTCTGGGTGAGCATTTTATCAATTCTGAATTACAGACAGAAAGTGGGATGTGTTACACCCAACAAAGCTGCTTCCAAACAAACCTAGAATTCAAAGTATGTAGTTACACCTTTTTTTTTTTTTTACATAACATCATTATGAATTGATTCAGCTCCTAATTTGCCTACAGTCCTTTTGCTAAGGGAAATTACTGTTTACATTAAGGTGTACTAGTAACCCTCCTACTACAACAGTTCAAAAATACTATCAAATGAAGTAACTCAGTTAAAAGATTTCAATGGCTTTAGAAAACTGGATTATTTTCCTTGTTACATCATATATATTGTGTCTTTACCCAGGTAAAGGCAAATAAAACACTGCATTTTCCTTTGTACTGAATTATAGTTTCCACCTCAGTTACCGAATGCTAACAATGACTTTAAAATTATTTATCAGTCTCTACTGCCAACTCTATGAAATTCAAGGAAGACATAAGTTCATACTAAATACCCTGGAAAACAAGTAAGTACACAGTCAGTACAGCTCATAAGTTTGTATCAGGCCATTTTCTTTACCATTTAAATTACCACATCAGAGACTTCTTCTAGTTGAGAGAAAACCATTATTTTTGTTGAAGTGGCTTCTGTAAACAACAGGACTTTTTAAAAATACTTAACTAAATTGTGAGCACAAACTGCTGAACTACTTCAGTGTATTTTAGAGGAAACTAACCTTTTCCTGAATTATCCTGTGAATAAAGCACAAAGCTATCTTGTTCAAAACTGCAATGAAATTATTTTAAATCTGACACCGTGAACTGCTTATAGAAAAGTCTATGAAGTTTTTACATGTGCAAACACTGCTGACATTTTACAGCAACTGGCTTTCTATTAATATGCATTTTCAAATGTTTACAGCAAGTAAGAAAAACCTAAACATACCTTACTGTGAGGATCAGCAAACATTCTTGTGAAGATTTCACACAACCTTTTCAACTCAACACGACTGTCAAAGTGACAACAATACATTAGTCAACTCGCCAGCTAGTAGTAGGACAACACTAATGCATAGCAATCTGGGGAATCAACTGTAGAAATTGAGTTAAATAATCTAGTAAATCAAGTAGACTTTTTTTAAAGACATGGTAAAAAATTAATGTATTTTGTCTAAAATGAGCCTTTCAACCTAAAATTCTTTTTAATTCATATATAAGACAATTCTCAATTATTTTAACAACAACAAAAGGTATTCTGAATAAATACAAAATTAAAAAAATAATTCTAAGATAAATAACATATAGCATTTTAGGGATCTTCTGCACTGCAAGAATTCTCTCCATTTTAAATTAAATTTCATAAACTGAGCTTTTTAAGCAGGTCCTAGATGCAAGTTGTGAGAAGTAACAACAGTTTTCTCTTCCTTTCCCTCACAGACACACACCTTGCCTTCCCTCTCCCCCAAATTCCCATATTCTTTAGAACACGTCCCTCCCTTCCTACTTTCCTTGCTTCACTTCACTGTTCTGTAAACGTGCCATCTTACCTTAAAGTTCTCTGGTTCTTTAACAGGTTTTGCAGGCCCAGAAGGCCTTCCTTTCTCTCTGACCAGTTGGAGCTGGCACAGCGATTTAGGACTTCAGCCACATCTTCTGTCTGCCTCATATAGGTTGGTATGCTTCCGTTCCGAGAGCTGTAGGACCTCTCCGAACAGGCGCTTGACGCATCGCTGTTGGCATCATCATCTGAGTACATCCCATAGGACTCGTATCTCCTGCGCACAGGCTTCTTCTGTTGTACAGAACCACCCTAGGTTAGTACTGATTCTCAAAGAGATGGTGTGCAAATCCATATCAGTAGGAAGAGACACAGTTAACTGGTGTGACCCCTACACCCTGCAGTGACAGATGGCTCCAACTGTTCAATAGGTCAAACCGAATTAATAACAATATTTTGACATATGGTTGTGTAGTATTCCAAATACAAAAGCTAAAGGTAGAGAAGACATATGTTTGATGAAATGTTAAACTTTACTTGTAAAAATCCATAAAACTGCATCAGAGGGTGACATAAAGGCTGTATCTGAAGTTAGTTATTTCACTTAACTTTATATATGTTATGGAATACAGCTATCGAGCCCAAACCCACATATTCTGCTTGTTTTAACTTTGTACCACTTATGTTAATAGCAAAATATTAAAACTATTGAAGAAGGAAAATAGTTTCTATACCTTAGTCCGTATGTCTCCTAAGAGCTGTTAGCAGTGAATTATTGAAAAGAAACAGAAATTGAGAACAGCAATGTAAGGCATAGCAGCACTGACTATTAATCTACCTGCCACTGGAAAACACAGTGTTATGGTAAATTTTGTGCATATCTCTTTGTATCTCATCAGCATATCATACACTGATAGTAAATAATTTGCTAAGCTTCCATTTCCAGGGAAATATGTATCATCTGCTGGCTGATCACAAAGACTTCTGACAAAATCTTTGTGTGTTATGCAGTGATATTTGATTATGGAGACTTAGCACGTGCAGTCAATTACTATTTACATATGAAAACATCATTTAAACCTTATTTTCCTATCAACTTCTCTTTGTATCACTTTATTTCAATATATAATTATCTAAATTTTGTCATTACAACAATTAGTACAGCAGTCAGCGTCCTACAAACATAATGCAAAATGTCAAATCCCCTAAAAACAGAAACAAGCCAACAAAACACAACATGCCAAAGGACAAAGAAACAACAACAAAAAAAAAGGCAAAAGAAGAGAGATATTTATCCTAAAAAGAAAAACATGCACCTCTGCAAAGTAACTCTGGCATTCAAATTTTGCAGTTGCAGCTAGCAGTCAAAAATTCAATTTCATTACATACTTGAAGCAGTAGTGTAAGTGACTTTTCTCCTTAATTACCATTGCTACTTGCACGGGGTTCTTATTTTTGACTGCCATGTAACTTAAAGGATATTACAATCCAAGCTAGTCAATAAATCTTGTAACAAGCAAGCTTACTATCAACAGAGCAAGCATACATGCATGTGTAAGAGAATCAAGGATTTAGATTTCCATCAAATGGAGCCATCTCCACAGGACTACCTGTACATTTAGAGCATGGAACACAACCAGGCATGCAAACACTGTAATAATAAAATGTTGCTGCTCTTGATTCCTCTCTGCAATTACAGATCCTAGCTAAAAATATAGCAAATGAATTTCCTATAGCATTGCTACAAGCATCAAGGGCAGTCACTGGAAGCACTGAGTTAATCCTTAATTTATATCGTTACTACACATTTTGCCCAGCTAACTTTGAATAATCTGTGGAACTGCTAGAAGTAATCCTCATGTGTGGATATCAGTGTAGATATATCTATAGGACTTTCAGATTACATACAGAGACTTCCATGTTCCATGGATTGTTTTCCTGTTGCTCCCTATCCTAAAATCCAGGCTGATTTAAGGCTAACTAGCATTCCCAATAGCACTCAATACTTTTTGAAAGTTTACAGTATCACCAAAGGGAAAATACACTGTATCTCACCACAAGCTCTTAGGCAAGATTTCAGAGATATCCTGACAGCCAAGGCAGTGAAGGACACAAATTTTCAACTAAACTGCCATGAAGACAGTATTAAGCAAGAAAGTTATAAACTGCCAGACCAAGAACATGGCAGAGTTCTTCAGACTTCTGCCTTGAAATTTGGTTCCTTTCTATAATTATTTTTTTAGTTTATTTCGTAGCTTTTTTACTCATGTTCCAAATAATCTTTAACAATTTTTATCTTTTACAATTCCTTTGTAAATACAAATTCCTTAAAGCATTCTGATAACTAGTTAGCAGGTACCTAAAGTATTTGATGATACACAAACAGTACACAATACCTGCTAAAAATGTATCTGAAATAGTGTCAGTGTTTTTCACTGACTGATGATTTCAGCTTGCTCTTGTAAATGTCATAAAAAAGCACAACTTCAGTTTGGCTAATGGGCCAGAGAGGTAAAAGAGCCAAACTCACCCTTTTAAAGAACAGTAAAGGTTAAGAAAGAGAATGGATTAACAGTTTTTAAATTTTAAATTCAGAGTAAAATTTTGAAAGCAAAACAGAAACTAAACTTAGAAACACTGGCTGCCAAGCCATCAGTCCATCATCAATCTCACCCGTTATCAGACAGAACGACTTTAAAAGGAACCCACGGTTATGATAAGCAGAGTGCTTTAGCTCTCAGCATTCCCAGCCCTGACAAGCCTTCAACCAGGCCAAAGGTTTGTCTGGCTGTTGTGAGAAACTGCTGGTTTGTGCTCCCTGCTCAAGTGCCACTCTAACACAACACTCTGAAGCTATTTCCTGTCTGTCATGGAAAATTGTGCATTTCTCACAATTTAAGACTTCTGGAGGGAACAAAAATGACACTACTTTGCAGCTCTAGCAGTTCAGTTTATCTTTTTTCCTCCACCTAGAAGTCAATAAAAATTGAATGACAAGTTCTTTTGCATACTTTGATGTACAGGTACCAAACACTACAAGAGTCCACGTCCTACACGAGGTTAATGTGAGATTCTTACCAAAGCATCTGCTACTGCCTCTTCCACATCAGAGCCCGTGTTCAGAACTCGCATAGCGCTAACGGATGACGACAATCTACTCGACTGACTAATTCCAAAGCTGGCACCTGTGATAACAACAAAAACACATATATTCAGTCAGAATGGCAAGGTGAGGCATAAGTACCAGAGACACTTGAAAAAAAACCCAAGCAGAAGAAAAGCATTTGCTTAACACTTCTAAAAAAATTACGTAGCGGATAAAACACTGGTTGTTTTCATTTTGAAGTCTTCAGTGGTGCAGCAAAAAGTAAGAGGTGAAGTAAAAAACCCTGAGTCATACAGAAACATTCTATGCCAATGTCACAGGGAGACATTCCCCATGAAAAATGTTTTTAATGGAAACCGCGTTTCCGGTTTTGTTCAAAGTTTAACTTGTCTTCTTCATTTTGGGTTTTTGTTTTCATTTAAAAAGAAAGCAAATACAATAGGAAGGCTACTGAGAGTGCTGATTAGAAAACTACATGCATACAGAATGCTCTAGAAATACTGGAAAATGGTAAACTAAAAAAAGTTCTTCTGTAAATAAAAATAAAATGATTGTTGTTAAGGAAGAAAAGGATTAACACTGGAGGGTGGGAGTGGAGACGAAATCTAGCAACATAAACACATCTATCTGGATAATTAAAACCACAAAACTCAATATAAATGATGCTTTTTAAAACTGAACTAAGAATAACCAAGTGGGTGGGGAAAAAATAAAAATAATCCAGGATGACTGCACAGATGACAGCAAAGTGTACTCATCCTTCACCTGTAGCCCCATAAACATCAGGAGTGTAGAGGGCACCAGTGGATCTGGAGTGATGTCTGGAAGCTGCAATAACAGGATCATACAAACCCTATCTATTACCATAGAATCAAAGTGCTGAAATAGTTGCTTAGATGAACAAGAGCATATTTATCAAAAAGATTCAGCTTTAGCACAAAGAACATAGGAAGAAAACGCTTCAGAAAAGTTATTTGATTGTATAGAATAGGATTTTAAAGAATTATATAGGTTTATATACACTGGGCATTTCATGCAATTTTTTTTTTTTTAAATTTAAAAGATTAAGAGCAGATTAAAAGCAGGTATGTTTAAGTTCAAAGAAGAAAAGAATGCAGACACACATGCACACACGTACACAAACAGAATCCTCAGAAACACCTAAGAAGTTCCAGTGATCTGGGTTTTCCATTGTAGAGTTAACTCATTTCTATGCTCTTAAGTCGGAGCTCTTATCCACAAAAAGTGACTCCTGCACAGACTTGCTGTGCTGGCAGCTGACAAGTGTGTATAAACATGAGTTCTTGCCTATGTGCAGATAAGTTAACCTCAGTTAAAACTCATCCCTATGTAAGTGAAAGCTAAAATTATTCAATTTCAATTTAAAGCTTAAAATAACAATAAAATTAACAGTTTACATTTGTCTTGCTTTCTTTAAATAAATAACATGTGGAATTGAAACTTTTGTATTAGCTACTGTAGCTCATTAAGATTCTTTAGAGCTATGGAAAGTAAGAACAAAAGATCCTTATGGACTTTTGAATAAACAACTTCTGGCATTTGTATAAAACTGGTCTTTTAGAGGTTCTAAAGGAATTAACTCACCATTACTAGTATTTTCTTTCTTAAAAGATCTTAAATTCAATGTGTGTTTTAACAAGTAATTTTCTTTCTTCATTTTACTTAAGTTGAATTTTACAGCCAGGTATGATTTAATAAATAACCATAAAAGCATTTTATACCTTTAAGTACATGAAGAGATAAATAAATACATGAAGTAGTATGAATAGAAACCAGGAATCAAGTGAATCATCCTTTACTGTGATTAACACAGGCAATTGAAGAGTCTGATTCGAATCAAATCACCCTGCTACAGACCAAATCCCATTTGGTGATGGAAGCATACCTCTTTTAACCTGAGGGAACTCCAAAATGATCCCAAGTCCTGTAAAGGTCCCAGAAGCAACACTGTGGGTTTGCCACAAAGTTCTCTGCTCCTTGCAGGAGGCACACCAATGTATGTTATTTCAAACTGAACCTGACTGAAGCTGTTTGGCCAGGGAATTTTTTTCTGCAAGTAATGCTGTGAGGAATACTTGGGCCTTTAGGAAGTATGTCTCCAACATGGAAATGGAGACAGGACAGAGGATGTCAAAAGAGCTTTAAACACAATCAATAATTGAATGAATCTATTTCTTTCCATCAGCAAGCCCATATAACTACAGGTACACATAAAAATTCCAACTTCAGGACAGTGTTTTTAGGACAGTGAAAGGAAACACTATATTGGATCAAACATACCAAAGTGTATTTTCGAGAACATTCTTTGTAGCTCTCAAATTGCAGAAATTCTATAAGGACTTACTCTTGTTGTTTCATTTTTAAAAAGATGAATCTAAACAATAAATTAACTCAAAATGGCATAATTTCTTAGCTATACTATGGAAATTATACTAGACTGGTATTTAATATTAACTATATGTAATGGAAAATAGCCATTTCCATTACAAACTACTTCAGAGAGTGTCTGTTCTCCTCCAGTTTACAATCTTATACTGAGATGTAAGATTGCATAAACACTTCACTCCAGTGTATACAGAGAAGCATTACATAGCATATATGCCCCAAAGAATTTAGTATTTGTAAGTTAAAATTCTGTGCTGATGCAACAGAATTATTCCTCCCTCCAACCTCATGTAAAATTGTCTCTAGTGACAAACACACAGAGGTGAATTTGTCTTATTTCACCTCCATTTATACCCCTGAAAACCACTAAATTTAGTATTTTTCACAGAACAGCATCCCATAAGATACAACTGATCCAACAAAACACTGAATGACATTTGAAATCATTCAAAGAAGTCACTAGAAGGATTCCTAGCAATCTTCTTTATTCTGTAAAAAGGGCTCTTGTTGTTTGGGGTTTTTTTTCAACAACACTGGACTCCTTCCTATATACTCCACTTTGCATGCTCTGTGCTATCAGGCAATTCAGCCTGAGAGCACAGAGCATGCTGTGCTATCAGGCTGTTGTATAGGAGGTACTTTTTTGGATATCTGAATACAAAAATTAAACTTCATCAATAAAAATAAAAGCTCAAGTAGCATCTGTCCCAATAACCCATCTGACAGCATTAGTTTACTTATTAAGATAACAAGCATTTGACCAAATATAAGATGTAAACCAGATCTTGCATGCATATAATTGAAGTTATAAAGTAGCAAAAGCAGAGGAAAAAGATCTGGAAAATCCCCTCATGTTTAAAAGCAAAGCAGATGTGTGTGCACTGTACAACACAGTCTGCCAGCTGTGTTTTAGTAAATGCAATGTTTACTAATAGTTACTGCATAATGTCTACTTTTAATTTAATTTCCCCAATTAAATAGCAACTAGGCAAATTAGCATTAGTTATCAAAACAGCTTTCATTCAATTAATGTGTACTTTCCCAATCAAACCACAGCTGACAGGAAGCCCACTGCTGTGACAGACCACAATAGGTTTCCAATGGTAACTAGGAGTACAGTCAGGTGCCTCCATTCAAGGTAGAGACCAGAGATTTACTGTTCTCAGACTAAGTTTAACAGCTAGTTTGACAAAGTCCTTAACTGAAAGCTATGCTTGAACAAAGGGATACATACTGAAGACTAACCTGAAGAGAACACCAGAAAAGATCCCTTTCATACAATATTATAGATGCAACTTTGTATTACCAAACAATCAAAAAGCCTCTAAACTCCAATATGTAAAAAGACTGCCAATGACCCACTTCACAGGAGCCCTGACAAGGATTCAGGAAGAAAAGAAGCATCCCTAAGCCTTAATCAATAGTTTGTTGCTTAAAAGCTGCTGTTCCTACGCCTTATTGACTTTTCAGAAAGAGACAACAGATTGTCAATCTCTTGCAAAAATCTTTAAGCACCAGGCCAACGAGCTGAAACATTAAGTGAAAACAAAATTTCTGCTTTTAGCAGCTCAAGAAATGAGGACTGAACGTAGCTATGCACGTGTGGAGGTTAAAACATTTCAATTCCTCTTCTTCCCCATGCAGCAAGAGCTGCTACTTCCAAGTTTTTATCAGTGGTTCTATGCAGATTAAAAGTAAACATGAGGAGAGTACTCTGGTCATCTACCTGTAGAAAGACTTTGCTACTTGTCCATTTCTAGAAAACGGAAAGCAGCCTCAAAATGCAGCTTTGCTTCAGAGGATTGGTCCCAGCATTTTCACTTGCTTTAAAGAAAAAAATTAAACTTTTTATTGTGTTGTTTTTGGTTTTTTTTTCCCCACATAATACAGTGATTAGAACATAGCTAAGAAGACAAAAAATGAACTCTTATTTTCTTATACACTGAAGCAATTCCTGTACTATTTCTCTGGAGATATTCGAGGCCTGTCTGAATGTCTACCTGTGCAACCCACTCTAGGGATCCTGCTTTGACAGGGGGATTGGGCTCTCCATTAATTGGACTCTCTCATTAATTATCTCTGGAGGTTCCTTCCAACCCCTACAATTCTGTGAATCTGTGACTAGGGAGAAAGTTTGAGTAACAGCAGATCCCAGCTGTTGATGCAGGGCAAGGCAGAGGATGACAGTTACACTATATTACAGTTTTTGCTCTAGCTGGTCAGTGAGAAATGAATTCTCTAGAACAAATTATCTAGCTGCACCTAAGCAACGAGTGCTATAATAAAGGGAAACACATTAATTTAAATTAAAAAAACAACCCACAATTTAAAAAATATATATTTAGATGCTGAGTATCACACACCTGCCCAGACTTGGTATTTAAGACAAGACTAACACCAGCAAAGCATTTATTTTTCAAGTGTGCAACCCATTCACACATTGGTCAATTCTTCATCGAATGAAGTGGTGAGTGAGCCAAAGGAAGGGAAAATCATGGTGGCCAGCTACAAGCTAAATGAAGGAGGCATGGATTCGTTAGGTGCAAATAATTAAGGGCAAAGACAGCCATGCAAAACAAGGGGCTCTGAGTACTTACCAAGGGGTGGAAAAGAGCGGACAGGGCTTGTGTCCCTGCTACTTTCACGGCTGGCCTCCCGACTGCACCCCTGACTCACACTAGGCCGAGGAATGCGGCTGCCTCGCGCTAGTATGATTCAGGGTACAGACAAACAGCAGCACAGAAGGGAGAAGACACAAGAAAAGTTGCAGTTTTAATGCAATTCTGTTTTGCAGTAAGGTCAAAGATGTATTTCTAAGAGAAGACACTGATGGTTGTGTCATACACTGGGTCATAACTGTTTCCACACACTTTCTGGGTTCCACTAAGCACAGCCACTTGAGTGAAAACTATTTCTTCACACAGCTAAAAATGGGGATTTACCAACTCTTTACAGAAAGATTGAAAGGCCTCTTCAAAAGGATGGGGAGGAAACAAGCAACAAAAAAATACTAAGTATTGATTCAGAATTTGTGCTCAGGATCAAGTTAATCCACTGTAACGTAAATAAAAAACCCCCAGAGCTTTCTAAAGAAAGATAATATGAAGTTAATTCAGCTAAGGTTAAAATCAAAATACAACACAAAGAACAGCTGCAATGCCATCAAATAGATGGATATTTTTCAATAGTATTGTTTGCAACAGTGTAATCAGGCTATGCTATAAGGTTTAAGGAGTGTGACATTTATTTTTGCATCACAGAAATATACACATTCACCCACAATACACAGAAGACATAAAAAAGTAATGGAAGGAAATAATCTCTTCAAAACTTCAACAGCCTTTCATTCAGTGGATGGGGGTATTTTGGGGGTGGAGATAAGGAGCAAAGAAGAGTGAAAGTGAAAACAGGAAGGTGAGGAAAAGAAAAACTACTGCACTCTGGCAGCAAAAAACCCCTAAAGTCTCAGCTTAAATCTCTCTTGTGTATCAAAAACTCAGAAAACAGGCATATTTTAGGTTTTTATCAATACATATTCTAAATTTTATCATCCACCCATAACTAAACACAAACTGAATACCCAGCATGAAGTACAAAGGGCTGTAAAGAAACCAAGAGTTATTAATTGATTCTTACCTACTGACAGTCTAGAAGGACTAGCTTCTCTACTGCATCCCTGACTTCGGGGGATTTTGCTTCGTTTTTGTGCAGCTGCAGGATTCACTAACACTCTCTGAACTCCCGTGTTCATAGTGGAAAGGGTGGTGGTTGTCAAAACTCTTCCAGGAGACCCAGATCTACTGCCAGCTGAAGGCAAAATGAGTAAATGTAAGTAACAGCACAGAAGATAAGCAATCATGGTTAACAAGAAAAAAAAAATGCTTCAAGTTGGTAGGAACGTGGTGGTAGATTGAAATGGTCTGGAAAAGCTTACAAGGTAAAAACGTGAAACAGAAAACCCTGGTTCCAGTTCTTACAGCACTACATACAAGGAAACCAGTTATTATCAAAGAAGCACTTGGCACAGTAATTAGCATTAGATATGCTCAAGAAACCATAAACAGTATTTCTAGTCTTCATCAACAGTTCCAATGTCCTTGGCATTAGCATTGGCGTGTTCATTTTTTAAGCTACACGGTCTCATTAGTCATGTTTTCTACTAAAAAATAATAATCACTGAATTGCTAGAAAGCTAAAGTGGGGAAATTTAAACTAGTGGTTTCGTTATTATTGCAGCTCTTCCAATGCATCCAATGTCATAACAGAATAACATCCTTTCTCTAACAGTTAAACTCTTCTCCTTTGCTTATAAAAGCAGTGTCTTCAAGCAATACTCTCTGCAAAGTTAAATAAAATGTCACAGAAGACAATAAAAAGATTCATGTCCATTTCTGAGGAGGTTACCCCACAAATTTGAGGAAAATTTCCAATTCATTTTAAACAAGATTAAAAAAAAAAAAAGAATGAGACTTATTTAAGTGTCACATTAATCAAAACTGTACGTTACGACGTGCGATAGAAGTTCATGACAAGACACTGTCCTCACTACCAGAAACCGGTCATGGATCCCTAATTCTGGTGTTTCAGGTACAGAAAACTGAAGTTCTAAGTCTTACAAAGAATCAATTCTTCTCCAGTTATAACCACTTTACACCACCAGTTGATACAAACACATTTTCCCAGCTGCATCGTTCAAGAAGTCTGACCAAATAAAAAGCAAAGTGTCGTTTTAATCAAAGGTGAGTTACATATAGATACGGACCTTTCACAAATCTTTTAAAAACAACCAGTTATGTATGATCACAGCTATACTATCAGATCTATAGACTTAGCATGCAACATCTCAAGTGAATTTCATGGGTTACTTCTTATGAGGCACATTTAAAAAAAGATACAAGTTGATTAAAGCTTTACTATATGGGAAAAGAAACAAAATCCCAAACAAAATAAAACATATGCTGGGTGGAAGGGAGAAAACTAAAACTATGTACCATGCATATACTTTCAAATTCATTGTTTGAATTCAAACTTGAAATGATTGTTTAGCAAAATCCCTTTTCCAAACTGTGGACCTATTCAGCAGAAATGATAAATTAAATGTTACACAGCCTGGAAAAAAATAAGCATAACTTCTATAGCAAAAAAAGAAGAAGAAGAAAAAAACTGAAACAAAAAACAGACAGAAAGAATAGGCAAATCTATAAAATTGCTGTGGTCTGCAAAAATGAAGGCTTTGGCATTTTTTTTTGTAATGTAACATTTCAACTTGGACCTGGTCTTGTGATGCCTTCTTCTTGAACTCCAATATTTTATATCCCTTTAAAACAAATTAAAATATCATAAAAAATTCACAGTGCCAGAGGCTTTTTGAAGATTTCCTTCAATATAAACCTGAACAACTTCTCAGAACAAACCAAGAAAATCAGCCTCTCATACTAATACTTTATCTCTCTATTGTTTGACCTGCAAAGTGTACCACTAAAGGGTAAATAATCCAAAAGAAGCTTAATCCCCTGAAAATATTATGCTAATGACAGCACTGGCATAGTGTTGTCAGTACTGCCACCAGTAGTAGATCTAAGCAAACAGAATGATGAAAAGAAAAAAAATAATAACTGAAACAGTAGTTTAAAAACTGACAAAAACCTCACATCTCTACTGCCTTCTAAATAGGGATTACATTCAATTAGGCAAGTGCAGCATATGGAAAAAAGCACCACAGAATTTCTGCTGAATAGGATCCTTAAATGAGGTATGTCCAACAGGTGATCAAACAATGATGTATACACAAATTCTGTAGACTCTTACCACCAATGGGGTTAGCAGACTGTGATCCTGAACAAGTGTAAAGGCAGGATTAGGGTAGGGGTTTATAATCCATGAAGAGGGAGGGAGCAGAGCAGATTTAAAAATGGATGGCAAATGGAAATAAGAAAGCTTTAGTCATTTCACACAGGAAAAAAGCCACAAGGGGGTTATGCTAAAGCAGTGCATTTAAGTAGCTTCCACAGTTGAAGAACTAAACTCAGATGCTATATGCACAAAGCAGATGAAGCAAAGCTGCACAAGCAAATACAATTCTTCAGCTTTCTAACCAACAACTGGATAATACTGAAGAATTAAATTTCAATTAAACATGAAACTGGAGCCTTCATATTACTTTAAAAGAATATTACATTGCCAAAAAGGTTCAGGAAGTTCAACAGCTGAACAAAAGTTACACACAAGGCCAAAACAATTATTTTTTCGGAGACAGACAGTAAAGGAACTGAGCTGCAGGTGCGGTGGATGATAAAAAGAAAAAAACTCACAATGGCACAAAAGACTTGCATAGAATTTCAGGTTTTCCTCTTTAAAATTAATCTCTAGTATGAATTGTTTCCATTCAGAATTGTGATTCTTTTTCTCTGAATGAAGACGGTAATGTAATTTTAGCACGTTTTGATGAATTGCCTGACAATAGGGAGAGGAAAAGAGTGGAAACTATTTTTTCCACAGATAAGAATAAAATAATGGGCTACAGATTGCATACACATTATTTTATGTCACAATTTAAAAATGGAAGAGTAAAGGGCTTTTAAAACCCTAAAAAAGGTATCTTTTGTGAAAGCATTCAAATTTGCAAGTCTTTCATAAAATGATCTTTGAACAAAAGTGCTAAAGAGTTGTAACCCTACATTTACAAAAGCATCCACGTTACAGAATTTTTTTTAAATATAAAAGCTTAAATCTAGTATGAAGTTCTTTTCCCACTATAAACTGGGGAACTAAACCAGTCCCCTGCGTGGAACCATCAAGCATCTCGCTCCCCGCAATGCTGTGCAAGTTTTCAGTCACATACAGAAGCATAGTGCCTGGCAATTTTCCTTTGCCTGTCAGTTTTATTTGCCTTGTTTATCTTCCTTAAAACATCTCAGAATTCTTGTTCTCCCCCACTGACAGGTTATAATGAGGTATTTGAAGCCATTGGTTCTGAACACAAATAGTAATAAAAGGTTGTAAAGATGGATTTGTGTATTTAATTATTTTAAGCAGCATGACACGCAAATCTAGTTATTTCATTATCAATTCAACTTGTCTCTTTAGACATTAAAACTGTGCAAAAATTAATTCTCTTGGGGGAAAAAAAAAAAAGGTCAGTATTACTAAAAAGAAACTGAAAAAGCTTCAGTTTGTTTCCCTGAATATACAGTCAGTTTAATTACTATTGTATGACAATGATCATCACCAAAGCCTTATATTGCTACCTAAATTTAACCCCTCCCCAAGTGGTTTATGAAACACTAGCTTTTAGTAAATTACCAAATTTACTCATTATGAAGGTACTTTCAGAAAGCTTATTGCAGAACTTTCCTAATGCTAATGAAAAGAGTGTTACATACACTTGTGGCTACTCATAAAAGCAAAAAGTGATCTGACAGGACAGCTAACTCTCCTCCCCTTTAACATATTAATCCCAACAGTCTTTGCTTATGATACAGTGTGGTAATCTTAACACTGAAAACATAACCCAGGTTTTGCACAACTTTTATCACAGCTAATAGCTAGACTTGATTTTCAAGTCTAGCTACTGGCTAGACTATATCTAGCTATTTCTCATCCCACTCAATCCCACTGGGATTAGAGCACTGTCAACCTAAAAACTAACACTTAAGTGAACCTCTGTTATTTATGAGATTTTATTAGCTCCTATTTATCTGGGCAGTTTTGGGGAAGTTTTACTTCACCTAGCCTGCAAGCAGTACCTCAGGTTTGATCCAACCGTATCGCTGAAAAATGGACTACTGCAAAACTGAATGGGAAGTGCTCTAACAGGCAAAAAACCCCACACAAAACTCTTTCTACCTGCTTTTTTAACCTCTAAAGTAATTCTGTTTATAATAAACACAGTCACTGCTAGGAATAGAATTTTTTCAGCCATTAAACACAGATTTAAAGGGTTTTAAGAAAAGAAAGGTGGATATGGTTACTGATAGCAAAATAACTGTATTGGAAAATTAAAAACCTGTATATTTCACCAGGGCTTACAACATTAGACTTGAAAACTATAGGATTGCTTAGTTTAATTTTATTGTTAGTCTGCCTTTCATTAATTTCATTGCATTTCACCTAATTAGACAAAGATGAGAATCTGAAAGTGCTACAAAGCCTGAAGATGTCAGCTGGAGATACCAGATGGGTGAACAAACTGCTGTAGGTCAGACAGTGCCAAAGACTCTGAGGTAATCAGGTCTTTTTTTAATTAATGACAGACTGCTCAGCTAGACTGGAAATCTTGAGTTTGCTTTGGTTGCCAAGTACACAAAGAAAATTACTGTGGTTTAGCTAACAAACTAATTGTTTTCACCTTCAGATTCAACATAACCTAAGTAACTGCTGAGAAAGTTACGAGTTTAATGGTTTTATTCCAAAGGGGAGTTAAGTAATTAGCTGTAAAACAAAATGGCCTAATGATACAAGAATTATTGCACCTAGCTTAAAATGAAAATAGGTGTTGTTCCTGGCTGAAAAGTCAGTCTTTTTGAAAAACTGAGAAACTGGACCTTGTGGGTCACACTGAGGACACCATTCATCCTACCCATTCTTCTCTATAGCTCGTCCAAGTGTCTCATGTAACTGATGCAGAAGTTTACTGGAGTTTCATGTTGGGGAGGTCAGAAAGGGGGGGGGAAAAGAATGTTGAGAGGTTATAATCGAAGACAGAATTTAAGGGTGGATTTAATTTCCTCTTACATTATCTGATTTAATTGGAAAACTAAGACCTAACCTAGGATTTTGTCCAGAGAAAAACAACATGAATTAGAAAAGCATGCAAATACCACTGACCCAAAACACTGAAAAAATACCTTCATTTTTGTCTGGCGATGAAGAACCTAAGGCACAGAACAACAACTCAGTATGTAGCTTTTTTTTTAAATAAATTAACTTTGACTGTAGCCATTGGTCAATGAATATATGCTTAGGCATTTGCTTTCTATCAGGTGTAACTGACAAACAGAAAGTACATACGCTGAGACTGTGACACCACTTTGGTTCTACTCCGTCCTCTGGAATCTGTTTTAGAATTTCCAATGCCAACAGAAGGTGTTGAAAGCTTTGTTCGTACACGACCTATGAAAGAAAAAATGGCATTAAATGAGGTTTTCCACAGGAATGTAGAAAGCAAAGCATCAGGTAGCAATTACTAATATTTTCTTAAGTTTCTGTAGATAAAAAAAGCAGCATAGCATAAATTTGCTTGGGATAATTAGTAGAAACTTGAACACTTCAAGAACTGAACAGCTGAGGAATCAAAATAGGACCCTCTGATGCTACATGTTTTCAGTAAACAATTCACATGGTATTTTTAACTACCCTGAACTAACTAGTTCTTGCTTCCCAAGTAAATAGGTAGTTTATATTTAAAAAGGGAAGTTTATTAAACAGAATAAGCAACTCTAATGTTGCTGTACCATCTCATGATTACTTGTGGTTCTAGTTGTACTCTTCCTATTGTAGAACTACAAAACCAATGTTGGCCAACATTCTTGAGCAGGGTTCTGAATCTTCTTCCTAACATCACTCCTCAATACTGGCTTTCCTATGACTGAAGGCTCTGCAGTTTTCCTGGCCACGTTAATATAGACTTGTACAGGATTTCCCAAGCCTTTTCCAGTATTCTGCACAGACTAAGTACACTTAAATACTTCACAGTGACAATGCAATATAAGGAAATATTACTGTCTTGAACAGACTGAAGAGCTGAGGAAGAGACAAAGTATCTACAACTAAAGCAATAGATTCACTTCTCTCTAGCATGCCAAACCATCCTGGGTTTGGGTTAAAGCTTTCTGCCTTAGCCACGTTCCCCATAACATCCAGAGTATACAATGAAATTACAAAAGAAAGGAAGACCCCCGCTGGGTGAATTAGAAGTAACTGAAATTTAACCATAAAAGAAGCAGAATTGTGTACTACATTACCTAAGCCAATCTCTCAAACAACAGAAAAACGAAACAAAAGCCATAACCACGCTAACTATAATTCTTGTAAGCTGCAAGAACAAAACCCAAAAAGCTTGTACCAGGTGGATCTAGCTCAACAAGTAATCCACTTTTAAAAACAGCAAATTAGAATAGTTTCTAGACATGTAGAGTCAATATCTGACCCAGAAGAATCAGGTACACAGACTGTTATTCAGTTCTAGCCTCTTTAGGCTTTCCACAGCAGAATTTGGAGACCAACCAAGTTTAATATTATTCATCCAAGTAGAGGGAATAGCCATAGATGAGAGTCTATAAGAAGAGAATCAGGATAAAGGAGGTTATTCACTAAACTACTAGAAAACAATACACTAGCAAGAATGGTTAGATTAACGAGTCCAAACTCTACTAGTTATCCCCGTGCAATGGCAGTGTCTTCCCACTGAGTACTGTGAGACTGGCAAGGCATGTAACTGCGTTCAAAACTTAGCCCAACAACTTAGGAATCCAGAGTGCCACTATTTCGATGCTCTGTTAAACTACTGCTTGGAACCTGGTTCGATTTTACTGAAGTAAAAACACCAGTTTGCATTTGTGAGGCAAATGAACCGTTAACTTTCTCAGAGTCTACATCCATTCATTTACTAATGGCAGGTTTAAATGTTAATAGCATATTGAAAACGAATTGCCAAGTCTCAGAGAGATGAGTAATAGCAGCACCTGCTTCCCAGAGCATGAACACATTTGATGAAATACACTGTGAAAAGATTCACTTAAAAAAAAAAACCCAAAACCAAAAAAAAAAGCTCCCATACTCTCACACTAAAAATGTTAAGCAATGACACTTCTACAGCAGATGAGTACTTGAGAATTAAAATAAAAGCAAAAGAATTTTGAAAATACCACGTGACAACCAAATATTAGATGCAAAAGCCACCTGGAGTTATGAACCTCCACAAAGCCCCAGAAAGATCACATTCTACTTCCAAAGCTTAACTTGTATCAATGGAAATATGAAGCAGAAAATATTAGCTATTCTAACAAAATATTTTCTTACCATCTTCAGAAGCTGTTCCTAAACAGAAAAAATAATGAAATACATGATATTCCAAACAATACTATGTCCTCCAATTCCTTTTTGAGATTAATCTTAGGAATCTTGACAAATTTTAGCAAGTCAAGAGGTGTAAAATTTTTGTGTTGCAACTCCATAATCGAACAGAAACAAAATTATCCAGAAGCTTCCATGCTAAGCTGGTATGTGACTTACAGGGACACAATATATATACCGCTGCCTTCTAAACTTGTTGCAAAACCACCAAAAATAATATTTTTTAAAAATCAACACTAAAAAAAGTCAACAAAATGACATGTACATATCAAAACAGACATGAAAAATATTTAAGTGCAATCTGTTTTGAAAATATAAATCATACTACTATAAATTATCTCATAGAAAAAAAACACAAGGACAGCACTTCCCACACTGGAACATGATAATTTGATAGGAACAGCCAGCAAGGAGGATTTCTCAAAACTTAATCCATGATTACTCTGAAGATCTACATGCAAAAGATCAAGTTTTGTTCAGAGAAGTGAAAGTAACATGAGCTTGCTGAAACC
Organism: Heliornis fulica; assembly: GCA_013399135.1. Classification (NCBI taxonomy): domain Eukaryota; kingdom Metazoa; phylum Chordata; class Aves; order Gruiformes; family Heliornithidae; genus Heliornis; species Heliornis fulica. The sequence continues at coordinate 363,198 of VXBZ01003927.1, forward strand.
AGATCTTGGTTGAATAAGTATGCCAGGCTTAACTAGGCCTGATCATGACAAAATGAGAGTCAGACAAATCTTTTTACTGACATCAGTACCTAGGAATTGCTAAGAAGCTATCACTAACTTAATAGCAGTCCTTCCTCTCCCCACATGCCTTTGAGAAAAAAATCTGGAATAAAACACGTATCAGTAGTGAAAAGATGTTAAATGTCTTAAAAAAAATAAATCCCAAGGGTATTTCCATTTCTCACTCTCTGCCACTGCTGTCCCCTTAAAGAACTAGAATGATTAAAATGTCTGTTAGTGTCTTTGGCTACCCTGAGCTTAACTTAGCAAACATGACCATGGCTTTCTCATGTTATTCTACCTTCATGGGCCCATTTTTAAAAACTGCTTCTAAAAATTAATTCAGTGTATATTAATGCTTCTTCACCAAGTCAGTTACAGTATTATGTATGTAGGAGTGCTTCAAAGTTTTCCAGATCAAATTTGCTAGTCTGTATAAAAAACAAACCCTAAACGACACCCACAGACACAACCCCTCTCCAACATTCTTCCAGAGGTGGATTTTGGAAGGCAGGGTCTATTCAACACTAGCTGCTCCTAGAAAAGGTGGCTCTGCTTTTCCTTCCTCTCTCTACCCCTCTGCTACCACCCAGTTTGGATGGCTAAAGGCTCACTGGCAGCTCTAAAAGATAAACACCAGAATGCTATTCACTTTTGTTGTATGAAATCCATTTTCTGGAGTTTGTTTACCTGCAGGGATTGATAGTGGAGCATTACAGGGCACTAGGGAAAGAAGTGGTTAAATCACATGGCCAGGATTCATGGGAAAAGGAAAACTGATAAGCTCTTCCCAATGGTGGTTAGATCAGAGCAGCTGTACCACACAAGTACAGATGGAGAGCTAAGCTGTGTTCATTCTGCCTCACACATCACCCCTACAGATATTGTCTGGGAAAAAAATCCTGTTATTCCCATCAACTGGGTAGTGCTTCCCCTACTACTTTTAGCCAAATGTGTGGGACACCATTAGTTGTGACAATTGGTCTAAAACAAAAGAAAAAGCCTGTACACATGGCCCTAAGGACCTTTACTGCCAGTGGCAATTTGCAAAAGCTCAAGAGGAAGTGTTTAGCCTAGATAGTCATAAATAAATCCCATTGTAAGGAACATAAGGAAATATAATACAGAAATGACACATCCACTACTACCCTGTACACCCCCCCCCATTTTCCTAAAGCAGGATTGCCATCTGCAATCATCAGAAGTGGCACAGGTTATTTTTAAAAGTATCCTTTGAGAAATTTATGATCACCTGTGCTTCCAAATGATTCCAGATTCCGTGCTTTGGAGATCTACTATCTTACTGTTTCCATTTCTATTAAAACTACCACTGGGCTTTACTTCCAGCAAAAGTTTACTTTTAAAAGCTTACTCATTCTTCAAAACATGTACTGTCAATAAAACCATCAGACAAGAATTATTAAGTAAGAGGCAAACAAAACTTGAGTGTTCACCAGCAACAAACCAGAACAAGAATTATCAGGCATCAAGCTGGGATGCTGTTGCTTCATTATATGGGAAGCTTTATTTACACATGCCCCTGACACTGCTATGAGAAGCCAGATTCTCAACTGCTTTGTGGTGAGGATAAAAATATATGACAACTCCCTCCATGTATATAGCACAGAAGTGCTAAAACTTAGCTGGAATACTTGGTAAACTATTTCACCAGGAAGGTAGTCTTGACAAAATTTTCCTTAAAAGAATTACATTGTGTTACATGATTTATAGGAACTTAAAAAATCTAGAGCTAAAATAGATTCTGACACAGCATGTCTGAAAGATCTCTTCTGGTTTTTCAAGGGTTTTTTCAAGGGTTTTTTGTTTGGTTTTGGGGTTGGGTTTTTTTCCCCTTCTAAATCATTAATATTGTGGTCAAGCACCTTCTGCTCTCCCACTGCTGTTCTGCCAAGTTGTCAAAAAATTTGACTCTAGTTAAATCTGAAACACAATGGAACCAGAGGAAGTTAAAAAAACCCAACCATGATCGACTACAGAATTTCTCTAAATACAACTTTTCTTAAAAAAAAACCCAAAAACCACAAACCAACCAGGAATAGCATTCAATCTCTGATAAAATTTCATTTGCCAATATAGACAAATATCAAATCCACTGACAAATACAGCAATAACATAACACATATATTAAGATATCAAGATTACATAGGGGTTAATGAAAACCGCATATTATTGTGTTAATTAACAGACAAATATATTAAACATTGATAATTTTACATAAAAGACATGTTACTAAATATTTACTGGAATTAGAGGATAGACTAAACAATTTCTTACCATCCATCTTGTCAGAAGTATCCTCTTTGTTGAAAAAGCAGGCAAAGAAACATGGAAAACTTAGTGTGTTAGAATAAAGGTGTTCACAGCGAGTCATAAAACATTAATTAAGGAAAATACATTAATATTAAATACAGCAGACATGTTTATCTAATTCATGCACATACAAGCTACCTTACACACAAGCTACCTTAAGTAAGGCTGGTTTCTCTCAGCTCAAGGTACAAAATTACAGAACAAGGTACAAGTACCTTGCAGTAGGATGCTGAGTCTCCCCATTTTACCATAAATTATATTTATGAACTGTTTCATTCTTAGTGTAAACAGTTACTGAAGCACCAGTTTAAATCATAACCGAAGCACAGTATTTCTACTGAAATTTGGCAGTGAGCATGAAGCCCCACCAGGGGTAAGGAAAAGGAGGGAGAAGGACATCACAAATAAAGATAGAGGAAAAATGGGAGAAAGTTCCACTGTGTTTTAAAAGCATTAAAGATTTACCAGTTCAGCTAGAGGGCAGTACATACATATTCTCACAGTAATAATCAAAATTAAACATCTGGAGTGACAGATATCATTACAGGCCAAGTCTCTTCAAAAAGAAGATTAACACTTAAGGTTGTCAAAGACAAGTCAACATTTAAAATAACTAGAGAATGTCCTCATGGCTCTAGAATAGTCTTAAAAAACCCAAACATACATAAACCAGCAAGCAAGACTTCTTCTATTAATAAAAAGGGAAGAGACAGGTGGAGACAACTACAGATTAGTATGCTCATGAACTTATGGTCCTCTGAGGCTCCAAATTTGGCAGCTGTTTAAGGAAAAGGTGCATATTTCCCTAAGCAAGGGTGAAGCTGAAAATAAATTCAAGCTCCAGAGGTGATGATATTATTATTGATTTTGGTATGGACTGTAACACCTGATGAGATGTGGAAAGCATTCTGGAAACATAATAACGTTTTCTTGGCACTTTCGTACCATGGTCAGACTTATCTTGACAAATCCCCAATTCAAGTTTGTACATGGTGTAACAGAGGGGAGAAGTTTACAAATTAGTCCATTTTCTGAAACATGGCACTTGCTTGGACTCACAGTCCATTCATTTTAAGGCTACTTTTCAAAAAGTAAGAGGAAACATTATTTGGACATGGTTTCTATGGTTAATTCATTACTATCTGCACAACAGTCATGCTCTCAACACAAGAAAGAGGGGACAGGTATGTGTCATTTAAAATACCTGATCACTGTTGAAAAAAATTAGGAGAACGAGCCAAGATCAAATCAGGCAGTGCTGCTCTTGTGAGACTGTTAACAAGCCTTGGTCTCCAGGTCCATCATACCATCCACAATAATATCTGCCTTCATTATGCACTGCTATTATCACATTACTTTGCCATTTCAAACCAACACTACATTCTTTCCACAACAGACTGCACCTGCTAGCAAGGCAAAGCTTTCCAGCTACTTAAGTCCTTCAAAAAAATTATGACCTGGAATTACTACCTATTTTTGTCTCCCCAACTATACAGATCTACTAACTACAAAGCTAATAAGCTCTTTCTTTATTTCTGCTATTTTCCTGCACAAACCCACCACTATTTACTTCACTGAAAACCTCTGCCCTTCTCAACAACCCTTGAAGAAGACAGATGAACAGAGATAAACATTGCTTTCTATTTGACTTATTTTTGACTTCCACCACCATGCTCTGTATCATTTTTACTTCTCGCAATAGCTGAACTCCAGCTCTGAGATTTAGAATGTGTCTTGCTGCACACCAAAACAAACCAGGCAATGTTCTAATGTTGAGAGCATTTAACTATTTCAGGCTCCTATGCATAAAGTTAGGAGGCACTGAGAATTCCCCAAGCACAACCCTATTTCCTCCAGCAAGCAAACTGAGCAGCCAGCCCAACTCTGGTGTCGACCTGCTACCAGGCAGGGTATCGGCTGTGGGCACAAGAGGGAGCCCACACTCGAAATCACTACTTCAAGTAGTAAGTATTCCTCTCGGTCAGCACTGCTCACACCCAAACTTAATTGTAAAACCAATGGCATTCAAGGATTTTCAAGTAGCATTGATGTCAAAAGAATCAGCTAATCTAAAATAGTTTCTAACTCATATTTTAATTTTAAAATTTACAGCCATAAAAACGTTTAAAACAGTAGCCTAAGTGTATCCTAACATGTCCCCAAACACAAAGTAAACCAGAAGGACGTAATGTCTCTCTGCCTCTTGTGATCACCTTCAGCAATGCTGACACCAGGACATGCCACCTTGGTGCTCTAACTGGCCCACAAGCCCAGGAGAAAACAGAATCCTAACATTCTTTTGAACACTGAAACTCACTTCCCCCACAACTACCCTTACAGTATGGATAACCTAAAAAATTAACGACAAAAACATGCATATATTCCTTTCCCTTCCCTAGATGCTCTACCAACTACCTTCTCCACCACGATGAATACTCTTTTGCACTCTTACAAACTGTAGCACTTCCTATGTTTAACAGGAAATATTCCCTATCAATTAAGACTGTCACCTAGATATAAACATGCACAAAGTTCCATTAATGTGTTGTCTATTACTGTGAACAACACTTCTGTATTACATGAAGCCACCACTTACTGGCAGGATGCCTCTATCATTGTTGTAAACTAGCTAAAAAGTGCTGAGAAAAAAGGAAAACCAAGAGTCCTAACACTCCTTTTCCTATTACTTCCAGAAACAAAAATGCCATGAACTCTGTCTGCTGTCAGGCAAAGGTGCCACTACTTCCAATACATAATTCCAGATCAACACATTTGAAGAGCACAGTATGAACACAGTTTTCTTAACAGGAACCTTCTGGTCTAAGAAAAATGAAATCTCTAGCAAAGCTGGTAACTAACTTCAGAACATGTGTTCTTTTGCAATCCCAGTAAAAATGCTAACATTATTTTTTTACCTGTAGAAATATTTTCCTGTAAATTTCTGATCAAAACTCTCAAATAATTATTTTGTGGAAGATGTTTCCTTTACCTAGTGAGGCATAAGATCCCGGAGGCAGCCCGGCTGCTGAGAGGCGCCCAGCGCCAGCTGTCTGGCCAGCAGCATGACGGGCCTTGGCACCCGCGGCAGCGTTGACGTCGATGTCGCTGCGAGATCTCTGCAGAGTCCCTGGGCTTGGAACACTCTTGCTGCTGCCTGAAACTAGGAGAGGAAATCAAATTTTGAGGTTTGTTTTTTTTGGTTTTTTTTTTTAAAGGGTAATTACCTGCTAGTTAATAAAATTAATTCTATTTAAAAGGTCAATATTTTCTACAACTGTAGTATACCTGCAAAAAGTACAGAAAACAATGTGAAGTTTAATATTGATGAGGTTAGGAAGTAAACTAGACCTGGTGTTGCCATTTAACTCAGGTAAAGAACAGTTTATTTTACAGTGGTATTTAGCTTCATTCAGCATGAAATTTTACCGTTAAGACAAACTATGTGCTCCCACCCTAGTGCAAATGACATAATTCCAAACCTTATGTGGTTATTGAATACATTAATGAATGGTTCACAAACATAAGGAAATTGACATCCTCCCTGGTGACCCTGAGGGAAGACAGTATCTCCCGTGCTTCAGCTAAGATAAAATCACAGGCAAGCTCTAGCTGAACACATCCCTTGAACTGCTTTAGGGTCTAATCTTCCATACAGTATTTCATATTCACCTCCTATTATTTGCTGAATATTAACTGTTGGGTTCAGTAAATTTAACCAGTGGTTTATGCCTTCGAACTGTGACTCCCCGTTAACAGTTTCAGTATCCTGTAAAGAAGCACTCTGAAGTACTGGCCATTTGTAAGAAAGGAGTTCAACTACTCACTCCACAAGTTACAAACATATTATGTGAAAAGAGAATGAGGATATTAAATCCTGAATACTCAAGACAAAACTGAACTCTTTCAGTTACAAACCCATGGTTTTTGGTGTGGGGTTTTTTTGTTGTTGTTTATTTTGGGGGTTGGGTTTTGGTTTTATTTTTTTTTATAAAGAGCAGCAACTACATGGGAATAGATGAAAAGTACAAACACTTCATTTACAACTGCCATAAGCCTAATAATCATGATTAATCATAGAATAATGTTTTGCCTGTTTCAGAGTGACTGTTGCATGACAAAACTCCAGGATAGATGATCAATTAATAGTACCAATACACAGCAAATTACATCTTATTATAGCTGCAACAACTGAAGAGACATTAAATGTGAAGCAAGTCCTAGGCAATCTTAGCTCCAGGTGCAGTTTGTACTGACAGGACATTATTCAACTTGGAAAAAGGGCAAATGCTTAATGGAGCAAGATTTTTAAGCTGCATTAGAAAGTTTTAAACCAAAGAATATAAAGAAAAATTATTGTGCACCACACTATACATTAACCACCTTACCTCTGCTTGCAAAACTTGCTGTGCTGGCTGCAGACCATTTAGAAGACAGAGGCCGACTGCAAAAGAACAAAAAAGTTAATTAAGCCCTGTAAGTCATTTTCACAGATTAGATACAAAAGGAAAGAGTAACAGACAAAAAAAGAAAACCCCTCTGTTCTTTTCTCCCCTTCAACTTTCTCAGCATATTTGATTTAAACACATTAAAAACAGTTTATAAGGGAAATATAATCATCTTTTATAAAATTACACCTCCCTCAGAAAGCACTAATCCTTTTTTTGGCAGCAGGCACACTTTGCCAACACAGACACGCCAGACTTTGTCAGACTTTGTCACAGAAATATTTCAGGTTGTCAGTACCAGGTTTTTAACCACCGAGCTGATCTTCTAAATCATCCATCAAACAAGAACAGCGGGAGCTAGACGAAAAACTTGATTTATGGAAGAAATTATGTTACTGCAGGCACCACAAGGAAAACGGGTATGCAAATCTTAAACTCCCCTTCTCTTCATCTCCCAAGAATTGAGTTTGAATTTTTTTAGAAAAATTTTTTTTTAAAAAAACCTGAACTTCCAAGCAGCTGGACAGAAATTTCCCATTTCAATGTTAGAGCCTCCCACAATTTTCAAAAGGGGAAACATCCCACCCTCTTTCCCACAATATCTCTCCATTTCCCCTTATTCTTACTGCAGAAGTGTGTAGCTGTTGAAGCAAAAATCTTCCTACTCAACTGTGGGCCCTTCCTTCCTTCAGCCTGGTTCAGAAGGGTAAAATGCAGTCAACAGGGACTAGCAGCAGAAAGCATGATGCCTTTATTCATTGATTCCTATCTAGCCATCCAGATATTTATCTCTTGGAAGGCTTGTTTGCTGAAACAGTTATTTCATCAATAGTCAAGTGATAGCCTGAGTCTCAAGCCTCAACTTCAGTAAAAAAAATTTCCCTTCTATTTTTAAACCAAAAGGCAGAGAAGAGAGATGCCCAATATTGTGTACTTATCTGAGTTACAAGCTCAGATGCTCAATGATGTTATAGAGGTCAACCCCTGACAGAAAATCATGTATTTGTAGCTTATTATGGATAGTATCTGCTCATCTGACATTACAAATTATGGAGATATTTTGTTGAAAGTGGAGGAGGCTCAGGCAGAGCTGCTGAGTGCATCCTGACCTCACAAGTTGCTACAAACAGAGGGCCCAGGAAACTCTTACAATTTCAGCATTTGCACAATCTACTGCAATTGAAATTTCATTTAAGCATTTCATAAAGGTAGGCACAAGTGACCAGAGTTGTCTCATTCCACCATCTTCTTTAAAAGCATTTTTGATCAATGATCTGGGAGAGCTTTAAGTTCAGAGGGTCAAAAATTATGGGGAATCAGGCTTCTAAGAAAACCATACCCGTGTTTACTAAGATAGTCCACACAGGGAGAACTCTGCATCTATGTTAGAATCCTGAAATACAGATTTGGGTAACACAGGGAAAAAACAACATGCCTTTAAGTGCAAAGCTAGTGGAAAACCAATTAAAACTTAATTTCCAGTATCACAACCTCTTCTGTTTATCTTACTCTATCCTTTCTGTACTGTAATACTTGCAGGAAGTAACACCTGGAATTTAATTTTTAACATTTTATTACTACTAACTCATTAACAGCACTTTGGTTTTCAGACAAAGATTATAAAGAAGATTAATTAAAGTTTGAATAAACATTTGCTTGTGGAAAATAAAACACTAGCAATAGCCTTCACCACAGACAATTGTTTTAGCAATGTTTTGTATCATTACAATTATTGTGCCAAAGATAAGATTTAACACAGAAGAGGAAATCCTCAGGTATTTAACAGTAGCTGCAAAAATAAAAAAAGAGAGAAAAGAGAGAGAGAAAAAGAACTTCAAATATCCCAGAAACAGTCTTTGCTTTCAAGTCAAAAGTGAACAGACAAGTTCTCTGGCTTGGAAATGAAGCACCTGAATTTAATTCTTAAGAGGTTTAAATACATGGAGGAAACTTTCTAGAATTTAAAGAGGAAGAAATCATGAGACACTATTACTATACTCTAGCATTTCTACTAAAAAGCCATTGGTTTTATTTTTTGTACCTAAACAAACTTTAAACTACACATCTCAATTGTCTACATGTTTTAATATACCTTCTAATAAGCACAGCTGCAAAGCACTGCCAATAAACATTCAATATATTTAAGACAGGAGAAAAAAATGATCTCCATTCTGAACAAATCTCACCACCAATGTCTTTCTCATACTTGCTAGGGGAGAGGGATAAAGAGGAACACCAAAGTAATTTCTTTCCTAAGCTGACACATTGCACCAGGATGCTGGACATGAAGATGTAAACCTTGAAAGCATTTTGGTGTAACAGGGACTGCTAAGGAATAAACATACAAATAAAAACCAGCCTGCTAACACCCAGATAATTCCTGTCCTTTTATTTTTTACCTTGCTGAGCTAATACCTTCATAAAGCAAAACACACGAAAAAGGACTTTTTAAATTTAAAACAAAACTGAAAGCAACAAAATACAATTGCAGCCTGTTTGTAAAACACAAAAGTCTGGCTCCTTTGCTTTTGAGAAACAGTTTTTATTAAGTTTATAGGCTCAGAGCACTTAAGTGACCCTTACTTTAGGCTCTCCTGTGAGCTGGAGGATGATCTGTCTGACTGAGGGAGAGATGCTATACTGCCAGAATTCTTCAAGTAGGTCTGGAGGCTTCTTTGATAGGGTGGCTCAAGAGAATTGTACAGAGTCTCTGCTTCACTAGGGAAGTGATTTCTAAGACCCAGATAAGCCCTGCAAAATAAGAGAATAACCACATGTAATTGCTCTGTTTTTTTTTCTTGGAAGCATGGTGTCAGGAAGAAAAGATCACAGGATGAACCAGGGGTGGGAGGGAAAGGAACTCAGACTGAAAACACCTAACACATGCAATACATTCCATTTGAATCAATCTTTTCAAAATAACTTAGTCTATCTCCTCTGAAATTGTCACATTCACTTTATGATTCTGTGGGAAAGCAGAAGAAATTCTCTTCTGGCCTACTCATCAGCCACAGTGCTGCAGCTGTTAAGTGACTTAATGGTGGGAGGGAGGGAGGAAGAATAATTATGAAATTGTATCAAAATTTCTAACTCCTGTTCCCATAGAATCCTCAAATGCTGCATGACAGCGTTAACTTGCCTCAACATTGAGAACATCTTTTGCAAAACAAACCAGATGTTAGTTCAGGACTATAATAACAGAAACATTAGTTTTCAATCCAACTTGTGTCCTCTTCTTCAGTCACAGTTACATGCTCACCTTCAGACCCTTCTATTTGTCATGTAAAACAGAACTTTTCAGAGCAAAATGTAGTCAAAACTCACTTTCTTGCCTCCACTCTTGCCTCTGCATCAGCATCATGAATGCCCTTCTTGATAGTTTCAACCAAGACAGCTGCATGCCTAAAAGAAAGACATGTTTCATGTTATTTTGCTTCTCCAAATCCTATTTTAAATAGTAAAGATTTACACTTCAGTTAACTTTTTTTTAAAGTAAAAACACAGCTGAGAAAGTGGTTCTCCCTCAGATATTAAGTAAACAAATCTTTAAGCAGACTGATGACATAACTGCACACTCTGTAAAGGTCTGGGTAAGCTTCTTGCTTCAATATAAAATAATTACAATATTCTTTTCAGAGACACGTCCACCTATCACATTTATAACATTATTATAAACATTCTTTTTTAAAAAAACCCTTTCCTAAAAATGAAAAACTATTTTCTGGACTATGCTAATAATAACCAAAAGGAAAACATTAAGAGGTTTGCTTTCCTGGAAATTCACCTCCAAAAGCTTTTGGTGTCCGAGTTCTAAACCCCAACAAACGCTCAAAGAACAGCAAAGCAACCAAAAGAATAACCAAAAACTGTGATGATAAACAGATTTTAATTCCACATGTTTGAGGGTTTATTTGTTGTTTTCTGTTTGGGGGTGCCTGTGTTATTTTGGGGGGGGGGTTATTTTGTTTAAATTTCTAAACATTTTGAAGTTTTTTAAATACACACAGTTTTTTAAATACACACATACAGACCAAAGTACCTCCCCATCCTTCCTTTCTCAGGAAGTGAGTGGTGTGGTTGACATGTCATCCAGAGGGACCTGGACCAGCTAGAGGTGGGCTCGTGCAGACCTCAAAGTTCAACAAGGGTATGTGCAGGGTCCTGCACTTGGGTCAGGACAATCCTCACTATCAATACAGGCTGGGGGATGATGTGATAGAGAGCAGCCCTGTGGAAAAGGGACTTGGGGGTGCTGATGGATGAAAAGCTGGACATGAGCCAACAAAGTGCACTTGCAGCCCAGGCAGCCAGTCACATCCTGGGCTGTATAGAAAGAAGTGTGGCTAGTAGATGGAGAGAGAGTATTCTCCATCTCTACTCAGCTCTGGTGAGACTCCACATGGAGTACTGTATCCAGCTCTGGAGCCCTCAACACAAGAAGGACAAGGACCTGTTGAAGCAGGTCTAGAGGAGGGCCATGAGGACAGTCTGAGGGCTGGAGCACCTCTAGCACTGCTACAAAGACAGTCTGAGAGAGTTGGGCTTGTTCAGCCTGCAGAAGAGAAGTACAGGAAAGCTAAGGAGAGACTGTTTGCAAGGGCACACAGCGATAGGACGAGGGGCAATGGTTTTAAACCAGAGCAGGGCAGGTTTAGATTAGGCATCAGGAAGAAGTTCTTTACTATGCTGGTGGTGAGACACTGGAACTAATTTCCCAGAGAGGTGGTAGAGGCCCCGTTCCTGGAGACTTTCAAGGTCAGGCTTAGTGAAGCTCTGAGCAATATGACCTGGTTAAAAGTATCCCTGGTTGCTGCAGGGGTGTTGGACTGGATGGCCTTTAAATATTCCTTCCAACCTAACACATGCTATGATTCTCTGAAATCTCCTCCTTGCAGGAGAAAAGTCAGATGCTTACTCTGCTGCACAGGATACAAGAGTTAAGTGGAACTCTGAGCATGCATGGCTCACAGAGTATAGGAGAAAAGGAGGAGGGTATGGAGGGGAGGCAACATGAAGTCAAGGCTGGAGCATACAGCTCTCCTTCTCACTGGCACTGCAACGAGCTGCATGACCTGCTGTGCTAGAAAAGCTGGCCAATATGAAACAACATAATCTAATTAAAGGATTAAATAAAAAGATTTCTGTTTTAAAATTCATTGGTAGTTTACTCTTGGGAAAAAAGTATACTGGCCCATACCTTTCCAATGAATGTGTCTGCCACTCTTGTAACAACAGGTCTAAAAATTCAAAGGATCGCCTGAAATGACAGGACAAAAGGTTGTAATTAACACTCCTTTCTCTAATATGCTCGCAGGATAAGTAGTAACTTTATTCTTTCCCCTAAGGGCAACAAATACATAAGACAGAAGTATATTTATCTGTCAAATAAGGACATTGGTCACCTTATGGTAAAGTTAAAATTCTCTGAATAGAAAGCAAACATGCAGGCTAATGAATAATAATCTTAAAAAACAGGTGTGGTTCAATTAACCACCTATTGCATTATTACACATCTACTATGTTAGTTTTATTAACTCTAAAATAACAGACAAACAATCAATAGTTTAAAGATTGTACAAACTATAAGATCTTAACATTTCAAAATTAACTAACTATAAATTAACTTTTAAATTTCCTGTACTTAAGTCATAATATAATGTTTCTGTGGCAGTGTAGGTCTGCCCCAAACACTACTCCCACCCTTTTGTCTGGCATTACTGAGTATGTAGCATAAGGAAAAGCATGAGGCCATCAACAGAGGGCTCTCCATATCAAAACCACTCCTAGAGATTCGCTGGCACTCTACAATCTATGTTATGTAACCGTGTTCATTATTTACTCATAATTCTTGACAATTCAGCAAAGTCATTAGCAAGACACACTTTAAAATAGGTCTGAAGCCAGATCTTGGTGAACAAATCAAAGCAGCATGGATTGGGAAGTTGGAGATAGCAAGTCTTCCAGAAGGTGGTGGCCTCTGCTGTCTGGAATTATTACATTTTATGCTTATGTTTCAACGTTTGACGACTTCTGGAAGGACAGATGTAACTTTTAAATACTTTGGACACCTAAAAGAAACACTGAAAGGCTTTTCACTATTATAACTGATCTAGTTTTCCTTTGTATTTCCAAAGGAATGAAAGTCAGTATGACAACAACGCAGTTCTGGCCGCCTTCACTCGCTGGATCGTGAAGTGCAGTACCAAAGCCACCTCCAGTCTAACGCTCCTCATCAACGCCATGGTGAGTGGAGGCTGCAGTCAAACCACAAGTTATGACAGGTCAGTATAATCTGGGTTGAGACAATACTTGCTCAGAAGGCAAAGACAGCTTAGATTGAGAGCAAATATTGTAGATGCTGCAGCTATTTCTTACGTACACACAGCCATAGTGCCTTCAGCACTAGTGTGGGTCCAGAAGGGTGGTTAACTGCTTTTGGGAGACTGTGCAGACAATGCCCCTCTGTCAGAAACAAAGTAATACTGTCAAGAGCCAATCCAACTGTTCAAGTATCACCTCCCTGGAAAAAAGCAACATGCTGAAGATGCACCTAAGTTGTTAAACATGACACATCCATCTACCAAGTCCTATCTAAGGCAGCAACCACTGTCTCAACCCCAGTGTGGGAGGTTTGTTATTCTGGGCACAGTATCAGACTGCCTAGCTCCACACATTCAAAACACACTGCACAGAAGTTACCAAGTCCTCCTGGCATCAGGAGAGTGAGGTGTTGGCACATGCAGTGCATTGTAGTGCTCTGACAAGAGCTAACCTCACTAGACCTGTCAAATCTGGCCCTAACAGTACCCAGTAACACACAAGCAACACACATTCAGCTACAGGTTTTTGTTTTCCTTCCTTCTGGTTATAAACAGAAGATATTTTTTTTCAAGTGTTAAAAACAGTTTAAATTAGAATAAATTCTGCAGAAGGTTAAGTGTACATCCCCCAATATGGCAGAAAGTACCATTCCTCAACATCCTCTGATGTAACCTCACTGAAAACTCATTTTTGTAGTTTACTGGAATAACAGAGTTTTGTGTATTCAGAGCTAATGGTCATAAATATTCAAATCTGTTCATTTTAACACGTGATCATATTTAAAGAAGCAACAGCTTCAATGATTTTCTACTTGCCATGTACTCACCTTCTAACTGCAACTGATTTTGAGGTACAGTTGCTTGTTATTAAAGGTATGAGTCGTGGAACATGGGTATGCTGAAAAAAAGATAAAGCAGTTGATGACAACAGCATTCCTAAATTTGTACTGCCATAAAAGTCAAACAGAATTAACAGCATAATAAAATAGCAATCATTTATAATGTTTACTGAAACTAAATATAGAATACATTTGTAGAAATGTACAATACTAGAGACTGCTGCTAGTACATGAATCAATTACATCTACTGTTTCTTTCCAAAATGTCAGGCAAACAGCACTTCAATGTCATCAACAATCAAATAATGATATGCAATATTTAGCTGTCAGAAGTCATATATAAAGGGACAAATGTGTCTCCTTAAAGGAGCTGTAAGCTGGTGTTATTGTAGTTTCACATACAGAAAACAAACCCCAACAACAGACAAAAACATCGTAAAATTCAGTTAGGGAGCAAAAAAAATCAGAAACTGTGGGCATTCTTTTGGTGATCAATCAATATGATTAGTGCTACAGAGACAAAATTCCTTTTGATGTAAAATATATCAGTAAAATACATGTATGACATGTAACAATCAAGCACTCTATACATATATAAGAAAATATAGATATATATAATCTATATGGAAACACTTAAAATCTTCATGGGAAGTCTGAACTACTGTCTGAAGTGGGTAAGAAATACATACGAACTCAATACTTTAACTCAGAATTAAAGCAGCCTTACTTCAGCTTATCTGAACTAATTGCAAATACAAAGTATTAACATTTTAATTCCGAGTAACATGGTTCAACAAATCCATGTTCAGTTCATTTCTTTATTCCTCTTGATTAAACATGTAACTTGTAAACAGTCCCCAATACAGTGTGGAACTGTATCCTATAACAAACTTGTTTCAAAATTACAGCACTGAACAATTCTTAGTATCTCACATGAAATACTTACTCCTTATGTTATTGTTGTGGGACACACACACAAAAAAAAAAATCACCAAAAAAACCCAGCAGAGAGATAATTATCAGCTTTTCAGAGTACTGCCAACTCCAGAATTAGGGGGGAGTTAATCCAACAATCCGGAAGAGCGTTATGGTCGCGTTTGTTTGTACTGATACACTGTTGAACAGGGTTTTAGGGGGTTGGTTTGTGCTCTGCATAGTTTTCAAATTGTCAAGTGGCACATGATTGCCAGAAAGGGAACAATAAGCAGCCTCAGGGGAAAGAATAAAACGTTTTTACAGCTGAAGAAACCTGTATATTCCAAGTCTTTGGAGCTATTGACACTGTAATTTCCTGAAAGTGTTTTGCAAATGGAAGCCGCAGGCTTCTTTCACTCAGCTTAATGACTGCAGGCTTCAGCTGCTACCCCTTTAAAGGTGCAATGATACATGTTTCCTCCCAATGCACCCTGCAGGTCAACTGCCCAACCTGAATGCCACCTCCATCTGGAAAAGATTTTATGCCATCTCATCATGACACACCCCGCTTTATTCTGTCTTTATACCAAATAGGTTCCTGATTTACTGAGATGCATATTCTGTCTTTACATCAAGTAGGCTCCTGATTTACTAAGATGCAAGAAAGATAAATCAGAGAACAGCATAAGAACTATCTGGAGAAGGAACGTTAAATCCAAGAAATGGGCAAAGATGAGATGAGCTCTTCAAGGTCACTGGTGTAATTGAGCCTCCCTCTTTTTATGTACACTCTCTCGGAGCAATCAGAAGTAAAGCACCAGGATCTCAACTGGCTGTCAGTGGTTTCTGGCAGGAGTTTTTGAGCAAAACACTGACTCCAAAAGCTGTAATGGCTTGAGCCCTAACTATTCAAATTGCCATTCACTTCCTGACCAACTCTCATTCAATCCAAAGAACAGAAGTCTGAAAAGAGTGGGATTGCATTTCATTTGACTCTGATATTTGTTTTTCCACTGAAATGTGAATTTTCCATCATTACACCTTGAATGAGACATTATTGGCTGGGTATGTGGACACTACAGAAAGGATTTTCTCACTGCTATGGCCTCAATTTGTTAAATTACAAAACGAGGGCAGCTATAGATGCATCATCTCATCTTCAACTGAACCAGTGAAGCCAATTTAATATAATTGGTGAATTTTTACTTCATGCTGGTTTTCTGGTGTTTGATTTGGCTCCTGTACACAAGAAAAGAGTTTTTTACATGCCTGAGCTTGTTTAATACTACTGCAAATGGCATTATTCTCTTAGAACTTTAATCATCCCATGTCAGGTGTATTCTTTCCTCCACACACAACTCTGTGCCATCCCATCCCACACTACACTGCAACAGTCTGGGGAACAGATGCCAACGGTTCTTAGCCCAAGTGCTGATGCAATGCTAACACAGAGGTCTCAGAGCACTTTCTCAGAGGCAAGGGTAGACAGAGTAAGCACAGGCTCCAAAACATACTGAGGATAGCAATAAAAGGTGTCACTGATTAAACCACTTCAGTTTCCAACAACTTACAAAATGAAAACCATAAATGAGATCATTGTGAACAGCAGTAAGTACCTAGCATCAATAACACCACAGCTTTTAATGCAGTAACTACAGGCAACCTCCCATTTCTATTTGAAGCAGAGAAACATCAGTGCAAGTCCCAAAAACCTAGCTAAATATCTTGCCTTCAACACCAGTCAGTAGTGAACGCTTAAGGAACAGACAATTAACAAGCCACCTATCATACAGCATTCCCCTACTCTATATGCTATAGCTGCAAAGACTTTGTTTAGGAAGTTCTTAAACACAAGGACTAAAAATTGGGCTTCTCTTCCATGAACTTGTGTATTTGTCCAGCTGTGAGAAACATTACTTCTCTATTAAAGTATGACTTATAATGCTGTATTTCAGGATTGCTTATCTCTGCTAAGTGCTACTACCTGAACACTCCTAGCAAGTGAAGTGAGAGAGGAACACCTACCCGAATAATGAATCTAATGGCTGCACACCCAGAAGTTGCCATCACTTTGGCGCTGTTGGGAACCAGATTAAAAAGAGTAGGCACAATAGCTTCAGCGCCATGATCAAACTTGTTTCCCAGAACAGTTGAAAGGTGGCTGTTTAGGAAAAAGAAATAAAAGTTATTAATAAAATTAATTGCTTAGTCTTAAAATAACAAAGTTCATTTTTCAGATTCCTTCTCTTTCCAGATTTAACTTTCAAAACCAACAGAAGTTCTTGATTTCAGGATTTCCAACTCCTTGTCTCGTTAGAAACGCAGGATTTTGCAGAACAATTTTATTGTTATATCCAGTTTGAACACTAATACCCTAATTTCATAATGAAAAGCAAATGCCAGAATTTGAAACTCTAAAATTCTCATACCTATATAAAATATTGTAGTATTTCTGAATTTAAACACACACTCGGTGAATATGTAAGTTTCATAAGATTCTAGACTAATTGTTCAGCATTTTTTTTCCTTCTGAATACAGAATGACTTTTGCACAATACTTGACACTACTCCTGACTTTGTGTTAGGAAACATTAGCATTATTTATCAAAGGCTGTTTTCCCTGGCCAGGACACCCTGTATGCTCCAAGAGGTCTGAATGGTCTGTTCAGTCAGGAGACTAGAACAACAAGGGTGGACTCTGGGGCATACCTGTTCCACATGGCCACTAAAGTCACTGGTTACATTAATGCCTTTCCAGAGCACATAAAATAACCAGTCATGGAAAACAGAAGAGTAAAAGCTCTGGTGCAAAAATAAGGCAATTTTTCCCCGCTGAATTTAATGCAGTTCCCCAAAACTATGAGGATGGAGACTTTATTTCTGCTAACCCCCAGCTTCTAAAATTACCACGGACACAGAAAGATACGTACAATGTTTTACTGAAGCTTTCACTTGGGTTTTATCTTTTTTAGTTGCACATCAGACAATTCAACAGTCATCCAGCAGGAGGGCTCAAAACATTATCAGGCAGCTCCCTTTGTTATTCCAAGTCATCACAGTAAAGTCCTGTGCCAATACCCAAACATAACTGCTCCTAAAACTAACCCCCAATATTACAGCAGCACTTAGAGCAGTTCATACTTCTACCAAGTACTCAATGCAACGATGGCAACTTGCTCTTCACATACAACCTGTTACAGGATTACTGGCTACGTGTATCGCTTAAAAGAACAAATGCCTTTAAATGTTTCTTTTTTTCCATGGCTCCTGATGTTGACTTGATTCTTAATTGGTCACCCTGTACAAGAGGATAACCTTTCCTGGATGCATGGAAAATTGACACCAACACCTGGGACTGCCCCAGAAGGCCCACAAGCTATACTCACGCTACAGTAATGCACGCTTCTCTGACCACCTGGGACCGGAGATCCTTGGCCGACAGCTTGAACGCACCATCCAACAACCGTAAGTGCTGGAAGAATCCATCATACTGTGCAGCTCCAGCAACAAGCAACGACCGAACCTTCTTCAGCTAAAAAAAATTAAGGCATTTAGTCTAGAAAAGTTAAAAACTTCACTGCAGATACGTATGTAGGCACAGCTTTAGGGCAAAACATCACCTGAAAGTACCTGGCAGCAATTTAATAAAATGGTTTAAAAATAAAAATAAATCTATTACTTTAACTCCAGAGATAAAAAAATCCAAATCTCAATCCACAAATACACAATTCTGTTCACACACCTGTTTCCCAATCGTAAAATACCATAAACTTGACCAAAAATATACATACAAACCAACATTTCAGTCCTGCATGTGGGACTTGTTAGTCACACAGAGGAGGTACTAATGCTAGCAGTTTACCAGAAAAATGTGCAATGTTACATAAAGCCAACTGAAACATACAGGACTGTTTTTAGTAAAGTTTTCACTTCAACATCTATTTTGACCTTTTTAAAATACTTTTTCTAACTTACTCGGTATATGGAAATTCAATGTTTAAAATTTAGATGAAAATTATTTCAATTTTCAAATTCAAATATTCAATTAAAAAAATTTATCTTTAATGTAATTACTTAAAGGAAAAACTCCTGCCTGTACTTTATGCAAGATACCCACTGATCCCTGAAACCAGATAAAAAGTTTACCGCATTAGTCCGTTGATCCCAATCATGCTTGTCATCTGAGAGAATTTCCCTGATTTTGTTCAATGTTTCTTCAAGTTCTCGACTAGAATAGATCTAAAATGATAAAGAACCAAAAAAAAAAAATTATTGTTAATATCCCAGGTAATTTTATGAAGGAAAATAGCTTGAGAAGACTGAAAACACAAATATAATTCAGAAAATCTTGCTCCACAAGTTCCAGAGACCTGTGTAAGTGGTATAAATGGCCATTTTAAGGGAAATCTTTAAGGATATCACTGAGTAGTGAATATGGATTAAAAGAAAAGCTGAATAATCAACGTTTTGCTCAGTATTTCACCTTTCACCCTTGTGACGACCTAATCATCGCTAGAATTTTATTAACTCTGTTAAAAAAAAAAACCAACACAAGGCTTTAGATAACCAACTACTACAACACTGCAATTTAATTTCATTTTTATACCCACTACTACCATAGTAACCAGCAGATTTTAACATGACGTAGCTCTTCTGTGACAGGGATGCTTTTCCACATTATAAGAGTGTATTACTACTCCAAGTCTAGCCTTAACTGAAGTGTAGTGTTAACTGACTTACACAGACAGCCAACAAATCCAGTCAGAGTTCTCTATTATCTATCCAGTAACCCCAGGAAACCGAAGCCTGACCATACATCAGTGATACATTAATTAATGCATTATTAGTAACTGTACACATACAACAGAGAATTTCTAAAGAAGAAAATAAAACCACACAATAGCAAGGTAAACATTTTAACAACAGAAATAAACTGTTTCCTCTCTCTCCCAGACATAAGCCAAAGGATGCTTTTTTCCTTCTTCCACTGAATATTCAAAATTTAGTTCCCCCCACCCCCCTTAGAACAAACCGAAGAGGATATGAAGTAAACTACTAACGAGAAACTTTATCTGACCAGAACTTAAAAAAAATATTTCCAACTACAGATTTATAACTTTTTAGATCAAAAGTTGTTTATACAGACACATTGGGTAAACCAAGTTGTCTATACCCAGTCACCTAGTAACACCTACAACACATGCAAGTTACCCACATGAGGCTGGCAAGTATGATTCAGGACTCCAGCCAAACTCAGAGCCTTGTAGAGTGATAGCTGGAGTCTGGATGATAACTGATGTAGTACCTAAGTAGTAGTGCCAGAAGATCTCTCATTATTTGAGTCCAAGTTGTAGTATTTTTTGTGTGCAAAAGCACAGAGCATGGAGAAAAGAAGGACCCATGTTCAGGACAACCTGCTTTCCAGAAACTGCCAAAGAGCTTTGACACTGGTGTCTTGAACATGATGTCCTTCTATCAGCAGGGATAGAGTTAATTTTTTTTCCTAGTAGCTGGTGTAGTTCTGTGTTTTGGACTTAGAATGGGAATCACTTGATAACACAGTGATGTTTTCAGTTGCTGCCAAGCAGTCAAGGACTTCTCAGCTTTTTTTTTTTTTTAACTTTCATACTGCACTGCTAAGTATAGTGAGGGCACCAAAGAAGCTGGAGGAGACACAGCCAGGACAGCTGACCCAAACTGGCCAAAGGGTTGTTCATGCCATACACCACTGTGTTCCCTTTGTAACTAGGTGTGGGCTGAGGAGCTAAGTGGCAGCTGGGGGTCTTGCCCAGCATCTACTTCAGGGTGAGGGCTGAACACCTGCCTGCTGTTGGGAAGTGGTGGATGAGTTCCTGGGTGTGTGTTGTGAAGTGGTGGGTGAATTCCTGGGGGGGTGTTGGGAAGTGGTGGTTGAATTCCTGGGTGTGTGTTGGGAAGTGGTGGNAGACACAGCCAGGACAGCTGACCCAAACTGGCCAAAGGGTTGTTCATGCCATACACCACTGTGTTCCCTTTGTAACTAGGTGTGGGCTGAGGAGCTAAGTGGCAGCTGGGGGTCTTGCCCAGCATCTACTTCAGGGTGAGGGCTGAACACCTGCCTGCTGTTGGGAAGTGGTGGATGAGTTCCTGGGTGTGTGTTGTGAAGTGGTGGTTGAATTCCTGGGGGTGTGTTGGGAAGTGGTGGTTGAATTCCTGGGTGTGTGTTGGGAAGTGGTGGCTGAATTCCTGGGTGTGTTGTTCTTGTGTGTGTGGTCTGAGAGAGGCTGGGCAGTTTGGGGTTTTGTGCAGTGGCCGGGGGTCTTGCACAGCATAGGCTTTGGGTGCAGAGAAATTGGGCTGTTCATCACTTGCTTTGTGTATAGATTATTAACATGTTACCATCGTCTTTTTTTGTCTGTGTGTCTGATTAAACTGTTTTTCTCTCAACCCAGGGGTTCTCTCACTTTCACTCTTCCAATTCTGTCTCCCATCCTGCTGGGAAGAGTGAGGGGCTGCCTGGCATTTTACTGCTGGCCAGGGCTAAGCCATGACACATGTTCTGCATGTACACATGTATCTTTTATTTTACTGTTAGAAGAATTAGGAATGTCTTTCTCCTGTCCTACACCTAAGCTGAATATGCATTTTCTACAAAACATTTTATTTTCCTGGCTACCTGAAATTACAAGAGTTATTTTAAATACAGTCCAAACACAGTCTAGTGATCCAGTTTCCTGAGCATATCAAATTAATTTAGCTTGCAATAGATGTGGGACCTTGCCTCTTTGACAACTAGTTTTGTTCCAGTGCTGTAACAGAACATGGTTATGGAGGGGGTCTCTGTTTCATGCTGGAATTTTGAGGAGGCAGAAGACATCCTTGCTCTCAAAAACCAGCTGCATATTTCTAGAATAAATAGGGTAGGAATCACTTCAGAAACACAAATTTCTATATCAGGCCAGCTTCACCATCATGAGGAAAACTATTTCTGATTGTATTTTACAAATAACTGGGGTTGTTTTTATTACCACACAGCTGTGTAAGCTTTTCTAGAGTACACTGCAGAAGCAACTCGTAGATATGAGCAGAGGACACCACTGTGTCCATAAAAAAAAAAAAAACTACTCCTCATGATCCCTGTTTTCTTCTTCAATAAAAGTCAATAAACATCTGATACATAGCATGTTTAAAAAGAGTAAATAATTTAATGGAAACAGTAGATCCAAGACTTTTACTCCACTGCCCACAAAACTGAGCATGAGTGCTGTATCACCGTTTAACACTCCTGCACATACTGACAGCATGTAATACCTGTTACACAACACTAACTTGCCTTCCTTTCACAAGTGGAAGGGAGTAGTCACTGCTGAACTAAAGATCCACATGACTGTGACCCCAAAGCCATCAGAATTCGGGAAACAATTCAAAGGCTCCCCCCTTACCATCACTCACTGTGCCCTGTCTCCTTCCCAGTTCAGGGTTTTAACACACAAAAGCTAACCCTACAAGAGGAAAGGCAAAAACTTCTTTGCAGCTCACCAGCTTGTGCCACCTTATTGCAAAGAAGTGCAACAAGGGAAGTGGGATCATGCCTTCTCCTGGAAGCTGAGATCTGTCAAGTACACACTCAACTTAGGCTGAGGTTCTAGTCAAGATGTAAATAATTTTTGTAGATCCTCAAAAATAAAAGATTTGTTCTATTGTCAGCCTATGTGTTATCAGACACTGTTTGCTGTAGTTACTGCCAGTGGATTAAAGTGGATACTAAAACAACAGGCAAGCACAGAAGCAACGAGCACAAAGGGTTTATCCCCACCCTACCTGCGTGCCTAGGTAAAGAATGTATTTTTTCTTTAATTACCTGACACAAACAGAATTGGATCTATGCAGTTTCTGCTATTCAAACTGGAATTGTAATGGAGAAAATAAAATAAACCAGTAAATGGCATAACTTGATCTTGTCATGAAATTAGAATTGTAATCCCCAAAAAAAAAAAAAAATCTAAAATTGTCATGACTGGCCTTACCTGTATTAGTTTCAGAGGAACAAAAGGTAATATTTTAATAACTTTTCCTGATCTTGATTAATTAATGCTTTTAGAAGGCCCAGATGAAATTCTGTTTTCAGTCAATGACATCATACATTTTTGTTCGTAAGTTCCCACATCAGGCTTATAAAAATAATTATCTGCTTTAAACAAATTCTAGTTATTAATGGGAGTTATTCCTAATGACCTGGATAAAGAATTTTCTTCATTTTAAGCAAAAGCAAATAAACAAAGTTCTTAAAACTTTACAGTTGTAACTTTAAACATAAAAGGTACAAACCTCTCACAACTCTACTTCTTTTTGGCACACAGGTCCAACTGACTGTATCTGAAAATCACCCATCCTCATTACCGTCTATCCTCCACTAGAGGGCAGCACACACACACACACACATATAACATTGATATCACACTTAAAGATGGAAAAATTAAAAGCTCAAACACAAGTAAGAGTAATAACTACAGAGATGGGAATTATTTCCAATTCGGGGTCTACAAACTAGATGTGAGTAAACAATGTAATACTCCTAAAAAAGAAAGATTATCAGCAATCATTGGAACAAGCTACTGGAAAGGCAGATTCATCATTTGAGGCTTTTGAGAATGACTTAAACACACAATCACCATAAGTAACCTCTATTTACTTGATTAATCCAGATGCACTTAATCTTGATGCAGATTTGGATATTTTTTTCCTTTCCTTACTCTGACTGAAGCCACCACTAATACCCACAAATGTAATGAAGGCTGAAAGACACAGGAATGGGTCCAACAGCGTACACGTAACTCACTCTTCCAATTCTAACAAGTTCCCTTCGCTTCCAGAACAACCTGGAAAATTGCAGATCATAAACATTCCTTCTTCTTAGAGCCTAGTACAGGAGCTTCTCTCCTCCTCAGTAATTCACATGGCCTCAGAACATTTCTGGAAAGGCCAGAGATAGATGACAACCAGAAGCATGAAGCTGGACAGCAGGAACTCAGTATTCCTAAGGATTCCCTTCCACACATCGTCAATGTCCTTTTTTCCTGGTCTTTCTTACATTCTCAACCATGAAACAAACAGGTCGTTTTGAGGTCAGTTACACATTTCTCATTCTCACCTCAATGTGGGTGAGATCACTAAGAAAAGGGGGTCTTTCTCCTGCACCTCCTGTGAGTTTAGGAATAACCTACCTTCCTAGGTCATCAGCAGTCAGGACATCACATGTGCTTGTCCAGGACACACATCCACCCCACTTTTGTTTTTGCAATGTTATTAAGCAACTTGAGTGGTTAGAAAACTCTGCTTGGAACTGAAAATAACACAGAATAGGCTAGAGGCAGCACATCTGCTGTGCTGTGTAATAGCTCTGCTCGACATAGTGGGGATGAACAACACTAAGGGCTCCTCTGAAGAATTCTAAACTCGGTTTTGGAGAGGCAAAGGATCATAAAGCTCTCAGGGCACAGAACACAAGATTTCCTCAATATGACAGTAACCATAGGGCTAAAGTGTCCCTTTATAAAGGCAGGCAGTATCTCTGCCTACAGTAAGAGAGGACAGGATACCATCCAGAGGACCTTTACAGCCTTGCCTGGTAGGCCTGCGTGAACTTCATGAAGTTAAACAAGGAAAAGTGCAAGATCTTACACATGGGTCAAGATAATCCCATGTGGCTGGGTGGAGAATGGAGTGAGAACAGCCCTGAGAAGGACTTGGAGGTGCTGGTTGATGAGAAGCTCAGTGTGATGCAGCAATGTGCACCTGCAGCCCAGAACACTAGCCAGATCCTGGGTTTCAGCAAAACCAGCAGGTCAAAGCTGATGATTCTTCCCCTCTACTGTGCTCTCATGAGACCCCACTTGGAAGTACTGCGTCTAGCTTGGAGGTCCTCAGGACAATAAAAAACACAGAGCTGTTGGAGTGAGCCCCAAAGATGATGAAGGGGCTGGAGCAACTTCTCCTATGAAGACAGGCTTACAGAGTCAGGCTTGCTCAGCCTTGAGAAGGCTCCAGGAAGACCACATGGCAGCCTTCCAAAATTCCCTCCCTCCTCCTGTAAAGGGAACCTACAGGACAGCTGGAGAGGGACTGTACACAAGGGCATGTAGGGTTAATGGCTTTAACTGAAAAAGGATGGATTTAGATTAGATATTGGGGAGAAATGCTTTATCTTCAAGGTGGAGAAGCAGTGGAACAGGCTGCACAGAAAAGTTTTATCTGTCCCCTCCCTGGCAGTGTCCAAGGCCAGGTTGGATGGGGCTTTGGGCAACCTGGGCTAGTGGAGTGTCCCTGCACACGGCAGGGGGTTGGAACTAGATGGGCTTTGAGGTCTCTTCCAACCCAGGCTATTCTATGAATCTATGATCTAACAATCAGCTACACCACCACCTCGGGAAATAAAACCACCTCAAAACTCTGTATCAAGAAAATGGACTCATACAAAAATCCTTCTGGTGTTTAGGACCCATGGATGACTGATGCTCTGGTTACCTTCCACACCTCGGCTGCTCAAGGAAAACTAATTCAAAATAGGTCTAGGATGATACAAGCATGTTAAATGACTCAACTGTCTGAAAGGGCCAAGTATGTGCAATTCCCACACTCAAAGAACATAAAATTAAAATCTGATCTTTCAACTAAGAACTCAGAATCCAACAGGTTCATTAGTATTCAAATAAGGCACTATATTTTTATAGGAATACATGTATGCCAGACAGTCGTCATTACAGTTCAGACATTAGAAAATACAAGTCATGTTTTTGAAATTATTTGCCTGTATTATTTTTTCCAAACATTATGGAAATATTTTTCTTATTAAAATATAAGTTATTCTCAGAAGCTCCCTAGAAGAGTTTAAGAAAAGTAGTAATGGAATTCAGCTGAAAGGCAATGTGGTAATAGTTAGTAGGACAATAAAGAAAAAGACAGGGTGGTTTTGGTAACTAACTGGAAAAAGTAAAGAGCTTTCCACAGAGGCTGTAAATTCAGAAAGAAGGAAAATAAACATCATTTGCTTAGAGGACCATAAAACTGAAGAAGTTTCAGAAGCAGGCCAACACAGAGTATTACAAATAGCCTGTTTTTGAAAATAAACCTGAGGATACACAGCAGCTTACCTGTACAGTAGGAACATCTGTAAATGCCTTAATAAAATCATCTTCATCCACAGCTCCAGCTCCTCCTTCCTTAGTGGAACCTACATAAATGTAAAGTACCATTAAACATAATGCAACATACATGTATGTTTTCAAACCAACATCAGTATCTTTCACAAAACCTGTTTTTAAACTTTTAATATAACTTAGAAAAGTCCTGAAAAATCATCCTGTGTAAAAATAAACCTTGAACTTCGATTTCACCATAAGAAAAAAGTCAAAGATTTTTTTTAGTTAACAACTCTGAACAGTTTCCAATTTGACAAAGTTAATTGTTTCTTACTAGTTTTATTTTTGTGTGTTTTTTCAGTCCAATAATCCCTAGGAACTGTTTGCATATATTTGTAATATAGAATAGGCTGTCAATTAGTGGAGCTCAGATTTTACTCCACCACAACTTTCCCTTCATTGCATCCTTGCAGATGGAGCGCTCATTCTACGCTGGGACACCAGGATAGCATTGTCTGGAGGAAGCTATCAGAAACCTTCCAGACACATTACTAAAGAACCATCATATGGTTTTGGGTTTGTGTGACAAGGGTTGACGGGGTGGCTTCTGCAAGAACCTGCTAGAATCTTCCCATAGGTCCTACAGCACCAATACCAGGCAGCTTCCAGACAGACCCGCTGCTGAGCAAGGGTGAGCCCATCAGCAGTGGTGGCAGTGCCTGTGGGATAACATATTTAAGAAGGAAACCCCCCCAAGCAGCAGGGTTCTTTGCTACCAGAGGAAGGACTGGGAAAATGTAAGGAACTTTGCAGACACCCAGGTCAGTGAAGGAGAGGGAGGAGGAGCTCCAGGCATCCAGAGCAGATTCCCCTGCAACCCATGGAGAAGACTACAGCGAGGCCGGCTGTCCCCCTGAAGCCCATGGAAGATGATGGGGAGGACCCCATGCTGCAGCAGGTGCCCGAAGGAGGCTGTGACCCTGTGGGGGACCCACACTAGAGCAGTCTGATCCTGCAGATCTGCACCCCATGGAAGTGGCCCATGCTGGGGTAGTTTCTGAAGAACTATACTAGAGCCCATGGGAAGGTCTCACGTTGGAGGAGTTCATGGAGGGCTGTCTCCCATGAGAGGGACACCATGCTGGAGCAGGGGAAGTGTCTAAGGAACCTTCTCCCAGAGGAGGAAGGAGCGACAATGAGTGATGAACTGACCACAAACCCCATTCCCCAACCTGCTGTGCTGCTTGGGGGAGGAGGTTGAAAAACTGGGAGTAAACTTGAGCCTGGGAAAAAGGGAGAGGTGGGAGGAGGTGTTCTAAGACTTAAGTTTATTTCTCATTATTCTACACTGTTTTGACTGGGTAACGAGATGCCCTTTTTTCCTACTTGAGTCCACTTTGCCCATGACAGTAACCAGTGTCCATCTCCTGTTCTTATCTCAACCCACAAGCCTCTCACTGTACCTTCTCTCTCCTGTCCAGCTGAGGAGGAGCAATGCCAGAGTGACTTTGGTGGGCAGCTGGCCTCCAAGCAGAAAATAATTTGAAAATAGTGTCTGGATGTCACTTTCTTGCAAAAAAAACAGGGTTAACACAAAAGCCCTTCTTTAAAGAGATGGATTCAAGTTTGCTGGCAAATCCAACAAGGTTATCAGACCCAGCCTAAAACATCCAAGATGAAGAAGAATGCCATGTAATAGCAGATACTGTGACAAGACAGGTTAATTAACCACATGCAGATAATCAGTCCAGTAGAACATTTTCTACTGGGGAAAAAAAAAAATTCTTGCAGCAAATGAGCACAGTTTACAGACCCTCTTGTCTCGACTCCTTCAGAGTGAGGCCAACAGGACAGACAGAACTATGTCCTCCCTAACTTGCATCACACAGCTGAAATGGAGGCATCAGGCAGAGAAGTTACATATTTTATTAAAACAGAGCAAATAAAAACCCACAAGGAGAAAGCAGTTAAAGCTGAGTGATCAACTACAGCAAAAAGCTAGGACTTCTTGACAAATCAAACTCTTGGTGGCAGCACTCTTTAAAAACATGTCACAGTTTACAGACCCTGATCTCTTTCATAGCACAGGGGATTCTCTGCTGTGCTCGTATACTTGGGCAGTTTGAAGACATGAGGGTCCACTGCCACTACAAGGGTGATGGTAAACATACTACATCACAACACCTCTGTGCAGAGTAAGACCTCTCACACGCCTTTGTGCCTGCTTAGTGCAAAAACACAGACATGATACCTACCAAAATTTGGACACGCTGCCTGCAGCATGATATAGGAACATCTATCTAGAATGTTGACAGACCAAGCTCAAGGATGTCGTAAAGAGATGCTGCATATAATGCATTTCTACATCACCATCTGTCATAACTGCCAATAGCAGCCAGGAGGGAAAGAATAAACTGAAACTGCTTATTTCTTCTCCTTCCAGACAGCTGAGAGAACAAGGCCTCCAAAGCCAATGAGAACTTGCCTGACTAAGAAAAGGAAGAGTAGAACACACCCTTCTGCCTCACAGTCTTACAGTGACTAAAAGGGAGGATGCCCTTGTGGAAAGGAAGAACATGGCACAGGGGCACCGTGAACAGTCACGTGGATGCTCAATTCATAACCTCATTGGTCCCTTCCAAAATGCTCCAACGTTTAAGCAAATGTCATAATATCCAAATAATCCCAACTGACAGGCAGCATATACTACATGCTTTTGTGAATGGAATATAAATTTAATTTTTTTCAAGGTTAACACATACTTTTCATATGGTCAACTTACTTCAAAAAATGTTTGGATTTATATGAACAGCTCCCACACACACAACCTCCTGGTGCAATTAATGGTTTATAGAAGTCTTGTATTATTAGTCAGTTATATAAATACCCAAATGCCACTGTTAAAGCAGGGAAAAGGAAAAAAAAAAAAAGTACTTTGCATTTCCATCTATAACTTAACCACTTTTCTGCCCAGGGAATAATTTCAAAGAAATCAAGCATGGCCTGCATACAGGCCATAAACTGAAACCCATAGAAAATATGTAGTTTTCAAGTATTCATACTGCACTCTTGAACACTGTAAAGACTGAAAGGGGATGACATTGCTGTCTTTAGTCTGCCTTTTAAATATCAGGCCATGGCATGGACTACTCTAGCACTTTAGCACCATCCAATAAATAGGAGTAAGAGAAAATCCTTTATCTAAGAAACAACTATTTGCTACTTTAAAAAGAGAAAGAGGAAAGACAGACCGCTACGGAAAATCCATTGGACACAGTTCCCACAAATAGAATTTCCCACCTTCCCTTTTCTCAACAACTAATTCACTTCTACAAACTGCTTCTGAAATTGACACTCCCAGAAAATTGTTTTACTTCTGCTTTGCTTGGTAATAAAAAAAAACCTCATGCACTTTTTTTGGCAGATGACACTTCAGAAAGTTATTTCTAATAGTACATTGCCTTATATTTCCCAAATGTTTCCCCTCCTGAACTGCAAAACCCCCAGGACATATCAAAATGAAATCTGAAGCAACTGTCTTCTCTTTATAGTGTACTCAATCAGAACTACACTGCACAAGCAGGAAAAATACTGTTCAACCTCTCCCTCCCCAACCTCTCTGTAGGTATGTTTACCAATCCTGTTCACAGAGTCACTGTTGCTGATGAGGTGAACCAAAAACTGACAGAACTCAGACTGTGCCTTCCCAATTCCAGGAAAAAGTCTTCTACTATACTAACAAGATACAGGGTAGTCACAAACACGTAGATGCCTTCAAAATAAGCCTGATGCTTCTGTAAAACTTGAGTTTCCTCCACGAAACAACAGCAGAGCTCTACAAACTCAGACCTGACAAAAGTGACAGAGCACACATATTATGGTAAGCTGATTTGTTTCTGTTTCTTACCTCCTTGGACTAAGATGTGATGATAAATTAGTTAGCAGTATCCCTCCTGAGTGTCAATGTGTGTTCTCAACCTCAGCCACAGAACACACAATCCTCTGGCCAAGAACAGACAAGTGCAACAACAGTGTTCTACATGGAAGAGCACTATAAACAGCTATAATCTAACCACTGCATTTAACATCTCTAAGTGCTCAGAAGATAACTGCAGGCCAGAGCCTCATCAGATGGCTTTTTATTAAATGGCTGCAATTTACATTACCCTACCCATGGACTCAGCCCACGGAATCCAACTGGGCCTCCCTCAGTTGAGACCCAGAAGAGAAAAGCATCTGAAGGAGAGGGAGAGCAATCCACACATGAAATTTATCTAGTTTATTTCTCAGTTTCCATCCATAATCCTTACTTATGTCTGTAGCTCATGCACTCTGACTAGTCAGGTGCACAGAGAGACACCTACAAGCCCAAACTCTGCTTCAGGAAGCTGCTGAGAATCAGCCAAACTTAGCAAACAGATTTGATATGGAAGTTACAGCAGCTGAAGCACCTCTGAGTTTTACTATGGATTTGTGGTTTGGGTTTGTTCGGTTTTGATTTTTTTGAACTTCAAGTTTAATGAGCCTTGGGACAGAGACAAAGGTAACAGATCACAGAGTGGTCTGGGTTGGAAGGGACCCCAGGTTGGATCATGCCAACCTCCAGGCCTGCATCTAGATGAGGTTGCCCAGGGTCCCATCCAACCTGGCTCTGAACACCTCCAGGGTTGGGGCATCCACCACCTCTCTGGGCAGCCTGTGCCAGCACCTCACCTCTCCCTCCATAAAGAATTTCCCTCTGATATCTATCCTAAACCTTCCCCTCTCTGGCTTAAATCCATCCCCCTTGTCCCACCACTATCCACCCTTGTAAAAATCCGATTCCCCTCCTGTCTATGTGCTCCCTTTAAGTACTGGAAGGCTGCAATGAGGTGTCACCCCGCAGCCTTCTCTTCTCCAGGCTGAACAAGCCCAGGTCCCTCAGCCTGTCCTCATAGGGGAGATGCTTCGGTCCTCTGAACTTCTTCATGGCCTCTTCCAAACCCTCTCCAACAGCTCTACACCTTTCTTGAACTGGGGGCCCCAGATCTGGACACAGTAATGCAGATGGGGCCTCAGAGAGCAGAGCAGAGAGTGACAATCCCCTCCCTGTCCCTGCTGGCCACCCCTCTTCTGATGGAGCCCAGGATACTACTGGCCTCCTGAGCTGCAAGAGCAGACTGCTGTGTCATGTTCAGTTTCTCACCCACCAGCACCCCCAGGTCCTTCTCAGCAGGGCTGCTCTCAAGGAGCTCTTCTCCCAGCCTGTACATATGTCTGGGATTCCTCCAGCCCAAGTGCAAGACCTCACACTTTGCCGTGTACAATCAGTCCCTGCAGACTAGTAAGCAAGCAGGCTAGCAAGAAATTTAACTTAGGAAGATGTCAGCTCTAAGGATTTCTAACATTTTACCAAGGTCCTGGGAGTCTTTTTGAAGAAACTTCTCTTGCAGTCACAAGGCTTTGAGCTCAGCCTTGTGCATAGCACACCACCAGGAAGGGTACTGCATGCGAGCAAAGCCATTACCCAGGTCTGCAGAAGCAGCTTGCTCACCCAGGAACCAATTCCTGCAGCTGAGATCTTTCCCTCTTCCAACTGATCATCTGAAATCTTTCCATGATATCCTAACAACTCTGGACTGCTCACTTGCTCTACCACCTTGACTGTCTCCCCTGTGGTATCTACAAAGCTGTGTATGATGGGATGACAAAACATGGAACAAGACTACACGCAAGATGATGTCAGGAGAGCGATGCTGCACTGGTGTTTTGGGTTTGAAACAACTGTTTGACCAAAGCACACTTTCCTGTTTAAAAAAGCATGCAAATACTGGTCTAAAACTAAAATAAAAAATTGCCTAGCTTATATTTTGTAGCCACTCTTTACTAGTCAATTTTATTTTTTTTCCTGCTTCTGTCAATCTTTTGACTAACACTTCAGAACTAAAAGGGGAATTTCAGAACCGATACAGAAACTTAGGAGTAACAAGGAAAATGAAAACATTGATTTACTTGTTCTTAAAAGCTTTTCTCCACACTTCTCTGTAAAAGAAACTGTAACTTTTTTGATACAGTAAGTCATAGATTAGTAAACTTAAATCATAAATTAGTAAACTTTTATATATATTGTATATATTATACACAATTACCTTTTATCCCTCAGAATTCTCTAATTGCACACAGTAACAGTATCTTACTGAGAACACATCTAGAATAAAATGATGTGGATTATGACTTTTTTTTTCACCCTCAAAGAAACCAAGAACACCCTAAAGCTATACTGATGTTTCAATTACAAGTTTCCCTTATCCACTAGCCACTGCAGCAGAAGTAAAAGATGCAGATTATTGTACTGCTGCCCTTTTGGTTTTGTTTGATAACTAGGAACTGACCACAGCTTCAGCTCAACCTAAGCAGGCAGGATAAGCTCAAGTACTTAATTTTTGGTGTTACAGGTTGACTGGCAACTCCCACTGACTCCTACAGACCTCCCTCATGCCACGGTTTGTACAGCTGAACAGCAAATCACAGCAGGCAGTGGCTAAACAGAGAATGAAGTGGCCAAGAAGAGTGGTTGCCATGAGGCAAGTTCCCTGGTCTGCCTCACTGAAGGGCCATATTAACCCTGTGCCAGCACAACCCAGTGGATGACTCGGGATGCAAATGAATTTGCAGAGGTAAAAGAAATGACTCCAAGCAGCAGGAGTCATGTCCTTTACCTGAAAGCTCAGGCTGAAGGGAGGAGAGCAATATTCCAACTAAATGTACTCAGGCAAGGCCAGGTTCAACGGCAATCTAGTGGAACTGACAGCCTCCCCACTGAACATGGCGGGGTGGGGACCTAAGCAAGGTTAGGCAAGAGAAAAAAGCAAATGTGCCCACATGAGCTACAGATAAGTTACTGAAATCAGATGCTGCTTCCTGTGGAATACAGGAAACAATTCTTAAATCCCCTTCAAACACAGTGACACAAAACCCGTCTGCACACAGAGTTCTTGTGGTGGACACAGGTAATGCTCCATCTCCAAACTCTGGTCCAGTTTCTAGCAGACAGGTGCTGCAAAGGTCATTTTTAGTTCTTTCTTCAAATATACACTCTGCTCTTTGTTAGTCTCTGAAACTAGGTACTTTCCTGCATCTTCTGTAGCTTTCAGACAGCCTTCAGAAAAACTACTTGTCTTTGGGTCATCCCATACTGTAATTTGGGAACACTGATAGCTTACTTTAAAAGAGGTAACCAGGGAGGGAAAAAGTTACCAGTGCTTCATGATGTGAACTGCCACCTCTGAGAAGGCAAGAGTGAATTAAGATGATAATTTCTGATCAAGTCCTGTGCACAGATTGAATTTCAGTAGCTCAGTAAGGAATCTCTTTATCTTTCCAGGTATCATAAGATTACTGCTATAATTAATTAAACAATCCAGAATAACTCTCTTAACCACTTCTCACAATCCTGCCTCCAGAAAACATTAACCAAATGTTTGGTAAAGTGAAGATTGAGAATCTCTGAAAATTCCCTTGATGACATCTAAAGCAATTTGGTATATTGTATACACACACCCCCTGACCCCTAAACAGAATACAAGAAACACTGGTGGTGTTACCTCAATTCTACCCATGTTATAAATGTTATCACCCCCATGTCTGAAAGACTAATCTTTGGACTGTAATCAATAATTTGAATGAAAACCTCCCATAAGACAATTAAAGCCCTTCTCCTCAGTGTCAAATATGCAGATAGAAATAAAGCAAAAGACTAAGAGTATAGCAGAGATGCCTTCAGGTTGCTTACTTAAGTTTGGAAACAATTTGAGAACAACAACAAACTCTCCAACTTGCTCCAATAAAAAAAAACCCTTGTGATCAGTGTTACACAAGGTGGGGTGTGGTTTTCTTTTAAAAAAAGAAAAACATTTACTTTTAGGTAGTTACATTGGTAAATCCTCTAGGATGCATATGATTAGACTAATTAAAATGAAATTATGTTAGCACAGTAATTTGTACAAAGTTCTACTCTCAGCATAAATCATACCACACAATGAATAATTATTCTGGTGTAACTGTTAGTGTCACTTAGTGGCTTTGCTGTACAAGTTAAGAAACAGATCATGCTGCTAACTGCCACAGTGCCACCAAGAAAGGACTAGTGATCTCACTTTAGACAAAAAAAAAATCATCAGCAGAATCACAGCTGCCCTGTGTCCGTTTTCTGAGGAAAAAAATTAATTAATTTCATCCAGAAACCAATAACTCCCCATCCTCACAAATACCTGTTGTTATAAACTTACATTCCCAGCAGTTCTGCAAAGCACACACCTTGCCTACCAGACAAACCTCTCAAATAAAACTTAGAAAAATTAGGAGAATTGGGAGGTTACCCTCTTGGGTGGTTCAATACATTTGCCTGATGGCAGTTATTACTTGCACAGAGAGGTGCAAAGAGCAGGAAGAGGAACACCAGAAGGAACATGGACCAGTGTCTTAAGTCTGCAGTTCATGACCTAGCTTAAGCTAAAATGCCTTTTTTTTTTTTGAAAAAAGACTCAGAATAAAGTATAGTTTAAAATCAGGTGCAACACAAAATCCAAATAAGTTTGTTTTTTTAAAAAAAATGGTAGAACCTTATCTGACAAAGCCTTCATCTTTTTTTAAACCAGGTTAGAAGACAATTCAAGTTATAGACAAGTGGCCTAGCAAAGTAAAAAAGCCTTTTCTAGAAAGCCCACTTTAGGAAACTGACAGATGAATTCTGTCATGTTCAGCCCCGGTGACTGACATTCATTCTGAACTGACTTGTCCACCTCAGCTCCCCCAATGCCAAAAGCCATTGTCCCTGAGGCAGCCAGAAAGTCATTCAAGCTTCAACAGCAGCTCAAACTGAACAAAACAGCAAAATACCTTCTATTCCTTACTTTACCTGCCTACATTAGAAACTTGGCAGGTGAAGTGAGGGAGCTGGAGATCCCACCTGTATCGTCTCACTAAGCATTCCCCCTATATACCAGAGACACTGCACAGGAACAGAATCTTCCACCCAGCAAGTGAGTATGATGTCTCTGAGGACTGAGGTGATAAGAAGGTCTCTCCATACAATTCCTCACCCCAGGGAAGACCAGGAGCAGGATGGACCAGAAGAAATTGGGAGTGAGCTATGCTTACAAGGAAAGTGGTGTGGTGTTTATTAGGATAGCATATCTCAGTCCTTGAGGTGTGTCATATTAGTCAGGAGCAAATAAAGGACTCATTTTCTGCTGCTTCAAATTCTTATTCAGACTTAAGATGACTGCACCAGCATGCAAACCTTGCAGTCTGGAGATGCTCTCAAACATAAAAATTCCTTTGGAATTGTGGACTGAACATGGTGTCCTCTGGGAAACTCCATCAGTAGCATTTGAAGATAATTCCTGATACTGAACGCACAGTTTCCACAACTTAAGCCTCAATTCCTATCAAACACAGTTTCACCGGTATAAAAAGTCAGTAATACCACCCATCACTTCCCAACAGGCATGTCATGGAGATGAACCTACAAGTGTCTTTGAAGCACACAGAACATCTGGCAACTACACAACAGAAAATTTCCTATAGTGTTTTACTTAGGAGGAGGTTTGGTTGGCATGCACTAGGTAAAACCAAAACCTGGGTGTGGAAATGAACAAGCAGCTCTGCGAGCAGCAACAATACCAATACCTGATTCTTTCAGGCCTATCTCACAGCTGATTAATGTTTCTACTCAATTTTAAGCTTGGTCATCTTTCAAATAATGGACAAAGTTCCTGCTCACACAGTTATCTTTGAAAGCACTCAATTTCTCTACTAAGGACTCAATTTCCACAAATACTTCAAATAACATGCATTTGAGACGCTGGCTCATCTGTCTGTTTTCAGGAGGTGAGCTTTAAAGTTATTTCAGCTTTTAATGTAACTTTCTGACAACCAAGTATTTACTTTTTACTTTAACTTGTTCATTGTCTCTTACCTGAATAGGGGAAATTGCACTAATTATTTTACATTACAGAAATTAATGACAACAGTTCCTTTGTATCATCTATCATCTCTGCTGCAAGACAGACCGGGTTGGGACACTGATTTTTTTTTCTGGAGACTCTGTAGTATAAAGGTTCAGAAAAACTACATTTTCGTAACTGCTGTCACTACTCTGAAACTGTGCAGTCCTTAATGAAACCATTTAAACAGTGATCATTCTAAGAACAAACTGAATTAAGAGCCTGTCATAGCAGACTCTGCCATTACAGTTTCTTGATATTACAACACATTTTAATCTACTACTTCTGAAAGTTCACAAGTGCAAGGCAGAAGGTCAAAGTGATTTGATTTTAACAGACAGCTGTTCTATATTTTTAAGGGCATTGAATTTGCTGCAACTAGCTTTTGCACCTTTGCTGAAATGTCTTATAAAAATAAATTGCACTGCATAGTTATGCAGCCCATGCTTCTCTTAATGGAGAGCTTAGGTAATTGTCCAAAGAAACAAAACGGGGTTTTTTAAGACACCTTCCCCTCCCTGCAGCTCCCCTGCCCTACAAGGAAGAATTGCACCTGCTACTTCGTGAAGCAGCTTCTCCTCCACAGCAGCAATGCAGGAATGCTTTGGAAGGGTTGGCTTTGCTTACTCTTTTAATAGGTTCACATCCCATAAGGACTCAAAGGTCAGCTGATTTCAAGCCAGCTTCCTCTTCTCTCCTTCTTCCTTTTCTTTCTGGATTAAGCCTCACAGAAATATAAAGAAATTGCTTCCCCTTCTTACTGCTTGAAAAATCAGTACAGTGTTAAACAAAGCAAGGTGTGGGTTGTCTACCTTATTCTCACCACTGCCTGGTACTATGATTGCTGGTGGGATGTTTGCTACAACACAGGCTAGAGATGTCAAAAGGTTCCAGTGAGGTGAGCTCTTATCTCCAGTCCACTTGATTACCTGCTCCTCCTATTTTACCCATTTGTAAGCTGCCTGCTAGGCTAAGGCCTTTCAGAGAAAGACTATCACATACAATATCATGCTTGTACCAGCATAATAAATCTTACAATCTAACAGAAACTTCTAGAACTTAGTGCAAAATAAACTGAAGTAGTATGAGCAATCTGCCAACTCTCCTAGGGTGATGCACAGAAAACAGCGATACCAATGAACAGTAGTAGTATATATATAAATATATTCTATGGTGGTATCTGCACATACATATACATTTTTAACAATTCAGAATACTAATTTATTTTCACTTCAGTTTCCTCATTAAGGCTGATTTTCTAATCCACTTGCTGAGGCTAGCTGCAACAGAAAAAATCTGTTAGAAGAATGGAAACCCCAGTGACAGGCATTTATCACAGCCAAGGGGAACTCATCACCGATCATGTGCAAGGAAACCTTCTCCTCAAGTGCTGTTTAGGGTAGTAAATAACAGCAAGCAAAACTCCAGGAGACCCTGGAAAGTTGGAAACTTTCCTACTTCCCTAAAGTTAGTTTAAATCAGCAGTGACTGGCAACTGTTGGATTGCAGGCCAGCAATTCCACGGGCAACAATCCCTCAGGAAGGAAGTTAACTGACATTGACCACAGGGACAGGGAAGCAAACAGGCCTCTGATTGAGACTCAGATACCCTAAGCTGACCCCAAAGGGTGCTCAGGAAGACAGACTCATTTCAGCTTGGAACTCGCAGCAAAACCTTTCAAGCTCCCATCAGCCAGGAAGCCCAAAAAGAGAAGCAAGTATCACACAATGTCAGGGATGTTTTGCTGACCAAGACTGTCTCTGTTTTATTGTCAGTTTTAATGTCATACACAAGGCCAATACAGAACAACGAGAAAGAAATCCTACTTTACTTGACATGACAAATACAGTACTTTGTAAACCATTTAATAATGGCTAAACAAATAAAAAAAAAAGGACTCCTGAAGTTACTTTCTGCAGAATTCAAAAGTTAAAAGGAAAAACTTGGTCACCGATTACTATGAAGGATGTTTTATTCTGCAGGTAGACACAGAACTGTGCTTTCATGACAGTGAAGGCAATCAATACAGCAAGCAAGGAGTTTGCCACATGTCCAGTCTAACAATTTGTATTTACAGTTCCCAAATAGTTAAATCCTTTTAAAATAAAAAAAAAAACCCTAACTACAGTATGTAGCTTTAATATCAACTTCACCATGCTAGGACATCAGAAGGCAAGCATCTATTTTTCACTATCATATTTGTTTTATGCAGAGCCTTTCCATTTAAACTGTCTCCTCCTTAAGCCTCTAAAGCTTCAACATTTCTTCTGCTAGGAAATACAGCTGAAAGAAGCAAACTGGTACCACCTTACTACTGCTTTAAGGAGTGTACTGCTGTTACTGAGAAGTAAAGAAGAAACATTGCAATACTGATAAAATGCTTAAGACAGATATGAAAGCTAAACTTCCATTTCCCTGAGTTGGGAGTAAATTCCTATAGCTTAGACTGTATTCCTGCAGTTAAGAAAGACATGGATGGTGCTGTTCTATGTCCCACAGCCTTCTTTTGCCAAAACTATTCACCTGGTTCACCAAAGTTTTCCAGTTACTTTATTTCTACCTAAAAGGAAACAGTTTTTCATGAGTTTTTTGAGCGATCATCAACCTTCAAGAGGCCTCTTTTGAATTTTAAGAACTAAGACCACCCTGAAACTGAGGGTTGTTTCAAATAATGGCAGCATCAACCTCAAACTGACACAGTTACAGTCTTCATTAAGGGCCAGATCGTTTGAACAGTAGGCAACATCACAATGTTTATGTTGGGGGAGTGGGGGGGAGAGCTTTTTGCATTAACACAGTTTTAACAGAAAAATAACACTCTACGTCCTTGGGGCTTCAATTCATATTCTTCATGCTTGGCATCAACTACATTCTTATTCCAAAATATCCTTTTTAAAAGCAGTCACAATAATGCTGACACTTAATAACATCTCCTTTGCTGGTTTGTCATGGGATGATTCACCACCCTAAAGCAACTTAGTTATTTCAAAAAGCCTTAACAACCTTGTTAGTGTTAAACAGTAAGCAACATATAACACTACCAATGGGCTATAGATTAAAAAAAAAACCTATACACACTATAGATTAAAATGAAGCCAATGAATCATAGGTAAAATCCAAAATGCAGTATCTTCCCACTGAAGACAACTGCAAAAACTAGAAAGTCCTCCTTGTTTCAATTGACAAGGTTAAGAATTATGCCCCAGCCCTGTAGAGGTTCTCATAAAACACACAACTGCAAGTTAATACAACCTTGGGCTCCATCTGCAAGCTATTCTTCCAAATGCCAGAGGGCTCCACTGAAGAACCACCATGCCTATATTTAAGCTATTTTAAAGACTACTGACTTAAATTGACATTTTGGGAAAGGAGAGCCATTTTCTGAGGTGTGGAACGAAAATTCCTGCTAACATGTAGACTATGTAAAGCTTCTGAGTAGCATACAAGCAAACAATTCCCTAGAAGACTTGGAAGAGGGAATTCACATTTGCAAGAGAACCTGCCAAAGCCCTATAAAAGATCTTGAAGAGCACTGGGACAAGAATAGAGCTCATTTGGCTAACACAGTCTACTTAAGTGTTTTTCTACTATAAATTATCGTGTCACTCACAACTGAAAAGCTGCTTGCCACACTGCCAAGAAAGAGCCCATGAGTATCCACTTCTGGAAGGGCAGAACACACACAGTGCACATTCTCAGTAAGAAAACCTTAAGAGCAAAGGGGTATTTCCTGAGGCTCTGCCACTTGAATGAAGAGCTGAAAGCAACTGTGTCATGAGTAAGGAGATCAGCTATGCATTTCCTGGCAAAGGAATATCTCTGGGAAAGCATATCGACCATGGAATAAGAAATATGCCAAACAAAGCATGGCCTGTCAAGGTGAAGACCCATCACTCCTCATTCATCACACACCTCCCAGCAGGAAAGTCAGATGAGAAAGACTGCTGGACTTCTTACTCACCCAGCAGTACCCCACTACGGCTGCCTGCTCTGAAGAGTTTTCTAGCAAGCTGTCTCCTATAGACTTAATCACATCTGTCAGCCAATGTACAAGTTCTACAAGCTCTCCCAACTTTACAGGCAATAGGTAAAGATCTTAGAGAAAAGATTCCCTGCACAAGGAAAGAAAATTCTAGCTGTAATTGGACACTGTTCCTGCTCACATACATGTCAGTTTCACTGGCGTCCCTGGGCAATGCATTTCAAGTGCCAAAACACATTTCCTATATTCAGTGCAACGTGCCCAACACAGAGGGAGAAAAAAAAAAAGCAAAACCAACCCCCTTTTTGCATATTGGATGAGTCCTTTCACTTGAACAGAGTATCTGGTCAGCAGTGGGATTATCCATTTCTCCAGTAAGAAACATCTTCATGGAATATATAATGGAAAGCCAACCACACGAGCATTTGAGGGTATAACTGGGCAGATATAAGCATGAAAGAAAGCAAGCAGCATGGCCAACAGGTTTAATTTTCTTAGCCTCAAGACAGGACAGCCTCCAGTCCCTTCTGGAGACAGGAAAAAAAGCTGTACTTATTTTAACTGCCATCTACAGCTGACAAGAAAAGACACCTTTCTACAGCAGTATTCCAGGAAAAGCATCTCTGGAATGTAAAAGGCAGTTAAAATAAACAGACTTGCAGTAATCTCAACCTGTGCTCATCACAGTTTATACCTGCACTAGCAATTCTGCCTGGACTTACAGCCCACAGAGAAGAAACTGTAGCAAAGGACTGCTTCAGGTGCAGGTCACTGACATGACTGTGGAGATTTTCGTGAAAAGGAATGACAAAGCAACACAGTTAATGGAGCTGCTGCCACTTCCTCCTTCAAGGCTGACCTGCAACTTCCTAGTACTCGTCCACAAAAGAGACACAAGCAGGAGGACTAACAGGTGGCGGCCACTAAGCGAGAGGTTATAGGCCTGAAATATCTGCAGTCATGCATTTCTCTGGAGTAAAGGTCTCTAAACCCAGGGTTCTGCCTTGTAAGGACACTATGCTTCCAGGAGCTTGCCCTGCTCACACAGGTTTCACTAGCAGCCATTTCTCACTAGTGTCAGATGGGACAGTGGGCTACACAGACCTCTTGTCTGACCTAGTATCACTCATATGAATTACAAACTCCTCATTTCTGGAAGAGACTGTGACTTCAACTTCCTTAAGAGATATATTTGGCATCTACACTGATGTTCTTTATTAGGCTAGGAGATGGGAGGATTTGTAAATACTGTGCAGAAAGGTAAGGTACTCAGCACAGACACTTCACATTTCTATAAGCCAGAAAGTTTGTGACTAGACAGAATTAATCAACTGATCAATGGTGACATATGGAAAATGTTGAAAAGAAAAAATATTGAGGGTCAACTCAAGAAAAACTTGAAGAAAAAAAGCAAGGAAGACTTAAACTAGAAAGCATATGTAAAAAAACTGTGAACAGGTTAATAGACTTGTAAGAGTTCCTGGCTGACAGTAAGATAAAGAAATGGAGGTAGTTGAGAAGAACTGAAAGCTGGATGACAAATTTCCACCTTCTACTGATCTGGTGAGGAGTACAAGGCATAACAACTTTCTCTGCAAATTATTACAGCAAAAAATTCCCCATGGTCAAACACTTGAGCTGTCTGCACAACCACACCTTAAGACGCACTTACAGAGAAGCATTTTAAGAACAATTCAATCATCATTATAAAGGCCAGCCAAACATCTAATCAAATATTCTGACTACAGACATACTGACAGAATGGAAAAAGAATAAAAAAGCATATGTGAACACACCTCAGTGTTTTCAAGAGTTTAGAGAAGATTGTATAAAGCAAAGAGTGACCAAAGTGCTCTTTCAATGTTAATT
This sequence comes from Heliornis fulica, assembly GCA_013399135.1. NCBI lineage: Eukaryota > Metazoa > Chordata > Aves > Gruiformes > Heliornithidae > Heliornis > Heliornis fulica. The sequence goes on from VXBZ01003927.1 coordinate 405,063, forward strand.
TTTTTTTCCCAAAGTTTGGCAATATAGGAAAAGGAAGAAAACAATGTAATAATTTTGTTAGGTTTAACTGCCTTTACTGCAGAATTTTTAGATTAACAGAAGAACCAAATGAGTGGTTTTCCTGTTATTATTTCCCTTCCCCTGCTCTCCTATCTCCATCTTTTCACTGCAAAGTATGTAAAGCTGAAATATACATGTAAAAACAATATTACATTGAAAAATGCCTATGCTGGATACAATTTTAAAAGAAGCACATACTGAAAGAAACAGGAATTCCTGAGTAATCAGTTCTGGAACTACCTTGGTCCTGCATGCCAAAACTACCACACTTTAAAGTAAATGATATTATTTGAATAATCATTTCTTATTTGTGTAATAATAATAAATGCTAAAAGTCAATTTCAAGACATAAGTTCCTTCAGAAAGTCTTCTAGGTAGTACTTTCAGCTTCATACTGCTAGCAGCTTTGAGTTATACTACGGCAGCATAGATCCCGCCCTATGGGAATCTTTTCTATATATGAGGAATTCTGAATATCACATTAAGAAAACAAGAAATTGTCAAAGCATTAGCTATAATTAAGGCAGTTTGTTTGGCATGTGTAACTCTTAAGATTTTATCTTTGCTTTGCAGTTGGCATAATAGAACACTGCATCAACAGGAATATATATAAAAAATTTCTTATTCTTAAAAAAAATCTTTTACTGAATCAGTATATCAGTAAATCATAAAAAAGCCATATCTGAAACATGGTATATTTCCACTTTTTCTTCCTGAATTTGTACACAAACCATTAAAAAAATAGCTCTAAACAGTTGCTTTTGTTAGATTACCCCCGCCCTAAAAAAAATGCGGATTTTCACGTTCAAAGACTATAATTAGTAAGCATTATCATTATCCTGCCTTGAAGTCTAGCATGCAAAAAAAATCCTGGCAAGGGTTTTGGCCATCATTTCTTCATGTTTCACAACTGATTTCACAATACTCTGAGAGTTTAAGGAATAATTAAGAAAGTCATTCAGGTACAACACACACTTCTGTTGAGGTACATGGTTGATGGCTAGTCCTTTCTAGTCATGCAAAACAGTGCAGTTCTACAGCAAAAATTCCATCTACACAGACCTACTACAGAATTTAACAGTATGTGTGTATATATATATACAGTAAGTGATGTGTGGATTCCATTAGAGGCACCCTTATACTCCTTTTAGCAACACAGCTGCTGTCTCCAGATGTTAATTTCATTTATAACATGAGAGGCCTTCATAAACTAAACTTACATTCACACACCTTTACCTATGAATAATTACATAAAACAGGGTCCCTTAATGTTTTCAGCTCTGCAAAAATACTGCAGTCATGAATTAAACATCACCTTCCAAAGTTCTCCTCTAACAAGGTTTCTGGGAACACTGATTAGAATCTCAATAGCTTTACATTACCTCCAACCTTAGGCCCACCAGCTGATCCTGGCTTTCTTGCACTGTTCGAAGGATTTCCTGGCTTTTTAGGTGCTGGAACCTTGAAGGCTGAAGCAGCTGATGATGGCCTATTTCCATCCACTGACTCTTCATCATCAAAGCTTTTGTCTAGAAAAGGATACATTAAATAAAAATACAACTATTAGAATGGATGTGTATATCATTCCCAATCAAGCATTCTGATTTACACTTCACAGAAATTCACAAAATGAATAAATGAAACCAAATATTCATCACTTTGTCCTCTGTCTCTGACCTAGGAATAAAACGACAACGAGAAATAAACAGCATTTTCTACACATTATGTTCTTACAGAATATTATTTTGCCTTTATAATTAAGCACTGTAAAGCTGAAAATAAAAATTAATCCCACACAGTCACTCCCACAAAGGGAAAATATCTTTGCAGAGATTCATTATTTGTGCCCATTTCTGAATATTTTCCCCAAAGGAAAGCCCTTAATATATTTTTTAGCATTCCAAGCTAGCAAAGACAAATGCTTCTCCCTTTTCTTCTTTTACTCATGCATGCATTTTCTGCTACACATCCTCCCACAATGTGTCTAACCAGCACTCCCTGTCTCTTTCCTTCCACCCAGATTTTTCAACTTACAATCACAGATCCTCTTGCAGATCAGCCGCCTCATTCCTCTGATAGCTCTTCAATCCCCTCACCCTAGGACGGACCCAGCACCTCACATGGCCACACGCAGTAAATTCTCAATACTAATCAAAGATTCTATCAAAAACTGCTCGCAAACACCCTAGATCCACCACTGAGATTTGTGCCGGCATCTTTCTCTCCCTTCCCCGCACTAGGTGCCGCGCAACCAATGAGCTGCAAGGTGACATCATCTACTGGGAGCCACCGCCAGAGGAAAAGGTGAAAATTCTCCATGCAAATAAATTCCTTCCCACACACAGTATTTGCCACTATTGGGATCCTTCGTTAAAAACATCAGGCAGGCAGACAATACTCCTGGGTTTGAGCTCCTTTTTCCCTTAATTTCAGGTTTGCGTATATTTAATCAAGCGAGAAATTCATCTCCAGTGACTAAATACCACAGTCTCGATGCTGAACAGTCGGCCTTCGAAACCCCCCACGCCAGCATATTCCAACAGCGGGAAGTAACGGTTTCTCAACCGGCTCAGGGAAGGAGGATTCATCAGCAAGCCCGAGCACTGAAATCAGTATCAGCAGCCTATGGCTCCTGTAATGAATAAAATGGGCGAGGCTGGGACACAGCTGCACTACCAGCAGTGAATGACCAATTTAACATATCACCTGCTCTAAAGCCTGCCATCCCTTAAAAAAAAAAAAAAAAATTAATTGCAAAGCTTTGTTATCTCTGGGATGCTCTTTACCTTTTGCTTACTCTGAACATGCTCCCGGTGAGATGCCAACTATATCTAATGATACAGCCTCTCAGAGGAAGGCAGCTTTCACCAAAAGGGCAAAAAAGCGAGGTTTTGTCCAACAGCATCTGCAGCACCATCCAACGTTACAACAGCCCACGTCTACCACGCCCGACACGGCTGCTGCTCCGCGCTAGCACATTTCTCAGGCATTAGCAAAAACAGCCGTGCGCAGCACTAACACATCTTCCCCACGGAAGAAGGAACGGACCGCCACGAGAAACATCTGGACGTACACCGGCCATTTCCACTACTGTGATTTCTTTCTCTCCTACAAATGCTGTTTTTAAAGAGAATCTTGCTAAGAATAATTGTGTTTGGATATGTAAACTCTCCAAATCGGAAGGGGGGGGAGGGATCTGCCTCCCCCCAGGAGCCTGTGCGCTGCCATGGAGACAGCGCTGCCGCCCAGCACAGGGGCTGAGCAGAATACATTTTGATTCCTGCTGCTTTTACTCTGCATATCTTCCACAGCGCCAGACATCAGGATTCTGGAGCAGGGAAAACCACTAATCCAAAGGCCAGATTAATGCAATGAACTAAATATGGCAATTGAAGTGTAAATAGCAACGCCTAATACCAGGATACCTGCAACACTGGCAGGTACTTCTAAAATAGCACTAAGAAATACACTGCAGATTATTAAGTAGTGTCAGGAGAGAAACACTGATGCATGAATATGTTACCATAAAAATTATTAAAAGGGAAAACATGCTTTTCAAACAAACGGTTTTGTTGCTGCACATATCTTTAGGTTTGATAATGAAACAGACTGGACTTTGATGTCACTATCCAACAGCACCACAATGCAGCATCAATATACACAACATTGCACAAGGAGCATCTGAAAAAACAGTTATTTACAGCACAATTTTAAAAATAGTAAGGGAATGTTTTGCTCATTTAGGCAAATAAGTTTTGCTCCTTTGCTCCCACTCAAGAGGAACCTTGACACCAACGAACAACAGTGTTCTATGGGAACCAATGGCTCAGATAAAATAATTTTGCTCTTACCAAGCTATTCATTACAAGGTATTGAAGATGGAGAATTGCAGAAGTTACTGCTCAACCCAAAGGTGCAGAAATAGAACTTCACAGAAGCACAAACCCAAACACTCCCAGCTGCAAACACGCTGTGTGAACTATAGGACAGTATATTAAATAATCAACTTCTTAATATCCCAATTATTTCACCTAGATTAAAGAATACTTTTTCATGTATTTAAAACACTGTCAATGCTGAATTAAAAATCCATGCCATTAAGTGGTTTCATACTGTTTCTTAGTCCACATAAAGCACAGCTTTTAAATTCTGGGTTTGTTTAAATGCCTAAGTATTTTTGAGAAACATGACCTTAATCACTGATACCTGGGTGCTACCAGTGATAACTGGACTTTATTTCTGTTAAAGTTAAGCACTAAAGTACAGTCAGTAAAAGTGCTCCAAAATTGCAGCACAGTACCATAGTGGAGGGTGTCCCTGCCCACGGCAGGGGGGTTAGAACTAGATGATCTTTGAGGTCCTTTCCAACGCAAAGCATTCTGTGATTTTATGACATATAACATTAACAGGAGAAAAGCATCTTTTAAAATTCTTTTTCAGAATTTTTAAAATTTTAAAAAAAATTTTAAATTAAAAAAAAGAATTTTCTAAAATTCTTTTTAAGAAATTTTTAAAGCAAGAAATAAGCAAGAGTTTACTCTGTTATGGGATTGAACATGAAAATTTTGTACCACCTTTCATAGAAAACAGAGGTTTTCTCCATCCTTTTGTGCCTTTACGCTTTTACTTCCCTTCAGCTCTATTAACTAACTCCAATTGCTCTTTAGGGACATCCCATTTTCAGACAGATGCTTAACAGTATTTGTGAAGACCTGAAACCTGAAGTCCTTACTCGTGGCAGACAGCGAAACAACAGCATTGTATTTGCTTCCAGTAGGATCTGCTCTCCGTGTGCCACAGCACACTCGCTCGTATCTCTTACAAAAGCATCTCCATATAGTCCGGCACGCTGAAGCCCTGCGTGAGGTACGACTGTTACTCCGCCAGGTATAATCAAAGTGTGGTTCTGCTCAATCCAGCTGAGCCACACGTGTTTACTGTGTGCCTTCACTCAGCCAAAGGACCAGGGAGGGAGCTCCCAACGGCCAGCGCGCAGAGGGTGATGGCAGTTGTTCTATTAGTACCAAACTGTGACTGTCATGTTAGTTCTGTGCAGTCCGCAAGAAAAAGTCATCTCTAGGAAAGAAGTAGTAGTAGTACTTATAATAACAGTAGTAATAATAACAGTAGTAATAATGATAATAGTAATAATAGTAGTAATAACTATAATAGTAGTAATAACAATAATAACAATAATAGCAATAATAATAATAACA
>VXBZ01003927.1:410656-421629 GCA_013399135.1 Heliornis fulica
GAGAGGGTGGTCAGGCACTGGAACAGGCTCCCCAGGGAAGTGGTCACAGCACCCAGCCTGAGTTCCAGAAGCGTCTGGACAATGCACTTAGTCCCATGCTCTGACTTGGCTGGTCCTGTGTGGAGCCAGGAGTTTGGACTCGACAAACCTTATGGGTCCCTTTCGAACTCAGAACATGATTCTATGCAAATATGTGTCCTTCTAGTATGTCTAGGTAATTTCAAAGGCCTAACACTTTCCACATCTCAAATTTTACATATGCAAATATACCTGACAGCTGAGAAAGTTATCTCTTTTAACAGAGAAAGGAGATCTGCACCACAGAGGAATGTTCTGCAGGTACTGTGCATTCAGGAAACTGGTATCTATGAAATGCTGTGCATTTCTGCAAAACATTTCCAAAAGAGTCCAGGGAATGGTTCTGGGAAAATACAACCAACTTGCATGACATATCAGACCCTAGAGTTTACCATCTTTTCAAATCTAGGGGTTTACCAAAATTATTCTGAAATTAAATTCAGACATGGCTGTCCAATTAGAAACACAGATCAAAACTCTGAACCATTGCTAAGGTTTAAATACTAAAATTCTTAAGAAACAAACTATGCCATTTAAGCTAAAAAATGAGATACATGGTATCTCTGCATCTTGCAGCATTACTTTCAGGGCCAGACTGTAAATATGTATTATCTGTTTTTAAAAGTATGCCGAGATATCAAAGGATAAGCATTTACAATCAAACTTTGTACTCAAAGAAATTCTAGGACTCCCAAGGCTAAGCCTTCTAAACAGCCTATTTGGCTATAGAGCAATAAAGGTAATTACAGCTGTATCCAGGGAAAAAGGAGACTGAAACTTTTCATATCTAGAGGGAAATAATTTTGCTTTTTTAAGAAAATTAAAATACATTTATTGTTACTTCAACTCAAACCTCTACCTTAGCTGTTCCTGGAATTCATAGAATTAACATGACATTTAATATCTAACAATTTTTAAGTCACAGTCAGTAATAGAAGAACTATAGTATCACCTACATGGCTGTAGAAATAGAAGTTCCATATTCTACTCATGCTACTCAGGAGGCGGCATCAGGAATTATCTGATTTTAAAGCAGAACCCCAAGTGACACCACAGGGGAAAAAGATCCCGAGTCCTGGATTCCCTGGCCATAAAGGCAAACCTGAACACTCTCTCAGTATTACCTCTCACCCATCTCACACTGCTATAGGGTTGTCAATACCAACTTGTAGCCTTTGCTCTGACGGTTGTCAGTCTACCGTCGGAGAACACCGGATCTTTAACAATACTGCTTTTAAACTTTGACTTAGGTGAAAAACTTGCCCCTCCCTATACACATTTCAAGTATTGCTGACAGATACTAAATGGTTTTGAACTACTGCTAACAGTTCCTCTTCCACCCCACAAACTGTTTATAATGACGCGGTTGCAAAGTCACGCCCAAACAAAACAAGGAGGAGTAGATGAACCCCTTTCACTTCCCGAGTCACTCCCACACCCTGCGCCTACCGAGACACCAACCACCAGCCTCCCCCAGGAAACTTACAAACATAGGCTGCATCAATTACATGGAACATCTGGGACGGGATCGTCAGCTCAATTCCAGATGAACTGGTGCAGCCTACAACAACTTCTGTCAAGCATGAAAATGAAGCCTGGAGCACTACAGATGCATCAGGTTATTTGATCCTTCTAATCCATACTTCAAGTCAATGCCCCACATCATTTAGTGAACACTTTATGCCTTACACATCAGGCATTCCCTACAGCCCGAATCTGTTTGTTCTGACACAAAAGACAGGATTCATTTGCCTCAGCAGAGTCATCTAAAACCAGTTGAGTCAGTGCTGGGTATCCTTTCTGACTGCCAGATGACATTCCAGAAGGGCACAGATCTCTTTCAGGACTCACACCAGACTTCTCTGCTCCATGTGGCTAGTGTGGATCCTGCAAGGCACCTCAAGTAGCATTAGATACCTATGACGGGCAGCTGAATTACACCTAAAATGCTTTAGAGCTACTGTAAAAGCCTAATACCTGGGTATTTCCCCTATGCCACAGCAGGTACAGGGATCCTAAACCATTAGGACCCAACTTCTCATTCATGAGCAAAAATCTGCTTCCCACAATGCTGAGTATGTTTCTTAAGAAACATCGACAGAAACAACATGACATGCCAGAGTTCACTTCAGGGTACCTCCTCTGCTCCTCTTGGCATTCCCAAAAGAGGCAACTGTACCTCCCATTTCAGTACTAGCAAACAGTTGTGATGCTCTGTGCAACACATTCTGATGCTCAGCAGCAAATCTCTAACCAAAAGAGAATCCCTTCCTCACTGTAATCTCACCAACCGGGGAAGAGATGATACAAGTGACAGAAGTAACTCCATACTACAACTTGGTTCAAAAAAAATCATACTCAAGCCAAGCATATTTCTTCAGATGCCAGTTTTGCAGGCAGTTACAGCACACTGCAAGTGATATTTTTTTCAAAAATATCAAGGTGGCAAATACCAGACAGTAACAGGAATGAGGCAAATACTTATCATTAAAATTTATGCTGTTGATCCAAACTTCCATTCCAATAACGATCCCCTAACGTTTCAACAGGAGCAGAGTGCATCTCTCCTATGTCCATTGATCGGCTACAGCACATGAAGAGCCCGAGGCAGATGCACTATTTGCTTGGGTTTTGTATTTTTTCCCACAGCAATATAAATGAATAGGGCAAAAGAGAAGATGGGAAAACTGGAAAAACTTGACTAGACCTGATAAGAGCCATTTAGAGAAGATCCACTCAGTAGTGGCAATGGCACGTACCACAATACTTATCCATATTTCTTACAGGTCTATTCTAATCATAGTAACAAGTTCGCCACTTCCCGCAATAGTTTCATGAAGGAATATGTTCAAACTTTTACTCAGGGAAAAAAAAATAAATATATATTCCAGCAGCATTTTCGTGACCCCAAAGAAAAAGTAGTCTTATTGTCTGACTGAAAGACACAATGTAAATACTGGTTTCAAACAAAGCTGCAACAAGCGAGAACAAGTAATTGAACTAACCTCTCTCCAAAGTAAACTTTCATGGTAATTTCTAGTTCCAGAATACCTCCTTTGAACCCATTATTTTTTCTTTATACCCTACTAGAGATTAAAACAGTCTCTGCAAATTTTGCTATATTTTTTACCAGTATCTGTAGAACTATTTCCACAATCCAACTGAATGTTTGGGAAAAAAACAATAAAAAAAATTCTATAGTCAGTTTTAAATTCTTGCAATTGGGCTTTCCTGCTACACATTTCTCAACTGCTACTTGGAGCAACTTACTGTAAACTGGAGACACAGTTAATATTACTGTACTTTAGAAATCATTGATTTCATTGAAATTAGAGCTTTCCTCAGGGTATGTTCAAGAGCATCCTGAATCTACACCTTTTAGTCTATAACCTACTAGTATCCAAAGTACATTTTTTTCAGTGAAAAGGAAGAGAAAGATAGCCAGGGACTCTAGAACTCATGACAAGGCAACATCTAAAACTGGTTCCACGATTGAAGAGCAAAATGTTTAGAAGCACGTGTTTACTGTTACTGTCCTTCCATATTTGTCCCATGTTACTGCTTTAGGCCACACTGTGCGACGCCCTGTGCTGAAATGTCAGCAAGTAATGATCCTTTCAGGTGGGGGTGCGGGAAAAAGTATAGGAAGGACACAGACATGATTTGCAGAGGAAATTAGTGAGTGGTGATTTCTGAAAATTAAAAGTATTACATGTTGATGCAGCAGCTGTAACAGAAATCGATGGGAGCACTCCTCTGGTTTAGCACAAGGTAAACCAGGCCTATGCCAGCATAGGTGGTTTAGTCTCTGATGAAATCTTAGAAGTAAAGCTGAGAAGGGCACTAACTTCTGAAGCAATCAAGATCTCTGGTAAATTAATGAGTACTCATAAGAAAGTCTATCTACACAGCAATTAAAAAGAAATTAAGTAGCTGACTTAAAAGGGTAATAATGAGAGGAAAAAAAAAGGAAATTAAAGGTTCGAATTTTTACTTGATGCCTGGTGGTGGGCCTCAAGGCAGACTCATCATCTGTATCGGAAATCATGCTTTATTTACCTGTTGTTAAACTGCTGCAGCCTGTCTGAACTCACCTAATTTTTTCATCTAAAACTTCACTACGTTGTTTAAGTTGCCCTCTAAGAAAGCTGCAAGTATCTGTCTGAAGTACACAGACCAATATTCACCTTTAAAATACCCTCTAACTCAACAGCTAGCTCAGTAGGCCTGGTTTCATTAGTAGCCATCCTCATTACGCTCACTCCAGACATCAGTCAGTTGCTTTCTCCACGAATTTCCTTGGCTTGTGCATCACATATCTACTCTCCATAACACTGGTATCTTCTTCATTAAATCCAGTAATGTATTTTAAAACTTACGTATTTCTTATGAGAAGATGTATTTAGGATCCCCTATCCATAACTTCCAGAGATTTGACCAGCATTATCAATGTATATAAGTTCAGAAACATGAGAAAAAAGGGTCGTTGTTTTAGTATCAGTAGCTAAGTCTATCACACAACTGATAGCCACTGAGGATGAAACCATTTCTGGTATTTCCAATACATAAGTCTTTCAGACAGAAACATTTTAAAGAGTTTAATGCTTGAATTTTTCAACCTACCTGTGATTACATCACAGGAACACTAAGAAAGGCAGACTAAAGGACCACGTTCCTTTGCCTTTAACATGTATCATGTAGGAAAATGCCATGTGATCCATAACCTATAATATCAATAACAAGGTTTACAAACAGCGAGCTTAAAGTGTGATTTACTAATAGAGGCCAACTGCGACAGATTTCTATTGACAGAGAAATTATTTTAAGTAGCAAACTCCTGCATTTTTTTTAGTGTGGAAAATTTATGTGCATGAAATGTAGTTTGTATGCTGAAAGTGTAAATCAGCAAGGTATACTCACAAATAAACCACACTTTCTGTTTCTAGGACTTATAACTGTAATATGCATCTTATCTGCTGTGTGCTCAGAGAGATTTAGCTTTCTAAATTTACTTTAAATCCCTGTACTTCAGGAATTAGAAAATAATATTCATCTCTGAACACAAAACATGCAAAGCACAGTACAGAATAAAAAGGGTTGTTAATGGCCTCTGAGCTCACAGATCGACCTGTTCCCTACCTCACATATTTGAAGTGGACATTAAAGAATTATGGCAAACATGTCTGGTATATAGCTAGACAGTTTTAGTAGCTGCCATTTCTTGTCACTTGTAAAATCATCCAATCCCAAAATAATACATACTGCCTGTTTCCCTCGGTGTTTGTAAATAGTTTGCAAAAAGCAGAGATATTTTTGGCAAGAATAATCTACACAGAAATGCTCTTGACCTTTAAGACCGACAGCAAACCTCATACCGCATAAGTGGATTGACCAAAGGACTTTTATCAGGTCAACACACAAACCAATCCATATTATCAGAAGGGTATTTTGACAAATATAAAGCTACCTATGTTAATTGTTTACAAGCCTGTGGAACATCACGGAGTTCCTGACATTTGATGAAATCAAAAATATCTAATTTGAAGAAAACAAGCTTCTTGTGCAGGCTGTTAAGAGCATTGCTCTTCATCCCTTCTAGTCAGCTTTCATCACGCTCCAACCATCTATAACTTTGAGGGCTGTTAAGTGCTTCTCAATGGAAGAGAATCTTCACATCAATTAAGTACACATGAAGCTATACCAAGGAAATTTTAAACCAGCAACCACAAAAATCTTGCTGCCTATACTCCATATGGCTGTGCAACTTTTTTGAGTTTTAAACTGTAGTTACTTCTAAGAATCTACAGGCAGAGATGATTTCCAAGAGGCTCTTTCAAAATCAGCACTGCTCTTTTCTTGCTGTTGCTACAAGAGTATTTTGATAAAGCAGTTTGGAACAAAAAGAAAGAATGAGCAAAATCCAAAACACAGTCCTTTTAAAAATAGGGTACTTTTGAAAACGCAATGTAGAGTGAAATTTCTGCTCCAGGTTAATTCTACAACAGAACCTTCACGTCCGAAGGCATTTCAGAAACCTGAAATGATCCAATTACAGTTTACTTGGTCATCGGTATTTACTACAGCAAGACTTTATTTAAAATAACATATAAAAGCAAGGAAAAACTACTCATATTTAACAGATAACCAAGATGAAAATTAATGCTGCAAGGCAAATATCCAATTAGTCATGTGAGAGTCTTGCAATATCTGCCAAAGAAAATACTTAATAAGCTTTAAATTTCTCCTTGAGCTGTTGGGATTTTTAATGNAAAAAAAAAAAAAAAAACAAAAAACCCCACAGAAAACCCACAAAAAACCTCCTGCCTATAATATTAGAAACAGTCTGAAATAATCAAAGATATTTCAAAAAGCAAATAAAGAGTATCAACCAAAACACTATGTTGTTACTTTTCCTTATGTAACCTGCTCCTAAATGCAAATAGAACAAGCCTCCAAAAGCAACCAGTACTTCCGAATGCAAGATAAATCTATCTGCAAACCTTTTCAGTGGGTTGCTGTTAACTTTTAATGAAAATAGTAATCACTTGCAAGTTCCCCAGCTCCAAACACAAAAAAAAAAATCTTTAAAGTGTCATTTACAAACAGGAAGACAAAACATACTTGCAGTTATTATTCTAGAATATTAAAAAAGTCTGAAGTGTGGTTAATGATCTAGAATCCATACTGGATTGGAGAAAAAAAACTGAGTCCTTGCCATATGCAAGTCAGACAATTTCTTAAAAAAATGAAGCTGCATGCATAATTCCTTTAACTTATTCATTATTCACAACAGTGTTGAACCTTGCTGTATTTGTCCTTTTTCCAAGTAGAAATTGGGTCTTTTCATATAGCCCTTGGCTTGTTTACACATTCCCTCCCTCTTCCGGTCAGTCGGTTTCACTGTCCCACTGTTCTTTTGCTGCTATTAGCAACAGTACATGCACTCGATAGACAAAACACTGCTCAGATCTATGTTAATCACTGGCAGCATACGACCTTACCGCGAAAAGAAGCTTTGCACGGGTTTGGTTCGGAACAGCAACTGAATTCCAAATCGGTGTCTCTGACCTTCCTCTCTCAGACACAGTGAGTGAGCAAAACCATCTTCCTAACCAGTGTGCCCCCCAACTGCTGACAACAGGAATGGTGTGGAGCAATTACAGAGAAAGGAGCCTGTGCAGACACAGTCTGCACATTAAAAAACCAAACAGGCCCAAAGAAGAACAAAAAGGGAATAAGTAATGCATTTCTAGTCCTCAAAAGAGACTTCTGCTACTGTCTCTAACTTTTTTCCAGGAAACAGTTCTGAGCGGCACAAGGCACCAGTAACATCCTACCACATTTCTAGTCCAGTGTAGTAACTGCTTTACTACCATCTTTCACAGGACTCTGCTAGTTTGAAACAGCTCATCCCCTCCTACCAGAGGAAGGGAAGCACAGAAATACACATCAGAAATGCATATGCACTATAATTTGGTAATTTTTTTTTAAATCAATCTGAAGTCCTATACATAACGAGGCATGTGCTTAACATATCTCCGTACCTTTATTATGTCCAATCTTTTTTTTTCAGTCAAAAGTAAAATATTAAAGCTGTACAACACCCACACTTCAGAGAAACTCCTAATCAGATTAAAGACTTAGGAAGACAGCCTTCTACTCAGAAGAACATCAGGGAATAGAAGATAATTGTTCTTGTGCTCTAGGACCACGCATACATTAATGAAGTGTTTTGAAAGAAGACAAAAACCGCAATTTGATATGCTTATGTAGTAAGATATAATAATAATTCCTACCCATAAACTAGTTACAGATGCTTTATCATCTGTAATATGACTGCTTGAAGTCATGAAGCATCATTACATTGTAAGCCATTTAAATAAAAATCAACCAATAAACAGATTTATCTCTGTCACTACATGCTTCAAAACAGCACACTTAGCATATAACAGCACAACAAACGTGCACCAAATAAGTTTTCTTACAAAGCTCATTATATGCTTTTAGATAGCGCTCAAATACATCACGTCTGGAGTACTGTAATATGTTTAGGAAATCTTAAGAAAACCTACATCTAATCTTCCCTTCATTGTCCCTCAGTTTTAGGCAGATAATTTCATCCTTATTCCAACTGCCTTATTCAAATGGAAGAAAGACAGTCCCTTACCTAAGAAATAACTACACAGCATAACACAGACTGAGAGCAGGGTGAGAAAGCACTAAGAGAACGCCCCTCAATTACAAACCCCAAAAAGAACGCACGGACGCGATGTGCCACGCTGCAACTCTGTTAGCAGCCTCCTGAACACCCTAATCTGGTTATGGATGGATAAGGGCAGAAATGCATTATCCTCTCCAAGGAACAAGAAATCTACAGCGAGGAATGGGTTCCTGCCTCTTTTTCTGAGCGGCCTCAGAACACAACTTGCAAGTCAAACACAGACCTACATCCACACAAGTACATGAAATGCCTTTAAGACTGAGATAGTGCATGCTTTCCCGCTGGCACGCAGTCAGTACAGCAGAAGTAACAGTTCAAATGGCTGCTGGGCCACAAACACAGTACTAGATTTTTTTTTTCTCCCCCCCTTCTTATGTTCTTTCTAAAAGATTGGAGCTTGAGACAGTTAACACGGGGGCAAACAGAAAATCTGTCTCTTCCCTTTAATCTTCACTTGAGAAACCAGATTAAGATTCAACAGTTAAGCACCACATTTTATTTACATTTTTGCTAGTGCTCAAGAAACAACCCCCTCCAAAAAAAAAAAAATATTCTGCAAGGTTAGAATAAGCCGGTGCCTTGCATTGAGATAAAATGTAGAAATTAGTGCCTCTGTATAGCATTTCCAAACATACTCTGTGGAATTATGTGATGCATCTGGGCTGACTGAGAAAACCAAATAAAATAAAGCTCTGCTCTCTGAAGTACTTGCACAACACCTTCCAGAAAATCACCACAGTCTCACAAATGTACTGGCCACAACAAAGTGGCGTTTCATCCAGAAAAGACATTTCTTAACCGCTTACAGAATAGAATCACTAACCTTAAACTGGACTGTTTCTTTTATGTTGAATATATTAGGAGAATATACAAGATATTTACAAGACAAAAGACTACGGCAAAGCCTGTATTTAAAGTCAGAAAAACAAAAAGATCAAGAAGCTTTCTTAATAGTAACTAAGGTTTTGTTTTGCCTAGCAGTTTCATAACACAGTGTCAGAAGACTGAATTCCTTGTAAATGTGGTAAGCAGTAGTTTTAAGAGACCAACAGAGCTACATAATCATCCTACACACTGTTAATTGTATCTGGCATTATTGCTCAAAGCTCCTACACAGAACATCAGCTGACTGCCTGAACAGTACTTTGTTCTTAGTGCCTTTGTTAATGACGAATTAAATTATACAGAAGGGAGCTCCACAGCCACCCTCACTTTAGAAGCCTCAACCATTACAGGACCACAAAAATCCTATGGCTTTGCATAGGGAATACAGTTATTTCTTAACACGCTACAACTTGCATCCATAATCTGCAAGTTACCACAATCCATGTTTATGTGGGGCACTTTGCTGCTTCACAGGAAGGAAAACAGAAGATCAAGAAAAACATTCCTAAGAAAATAAAAGAAAAACTCAACAAGATAAAGGGAGCCCAATACATGTTCATTTGTAAAAATACAAAAAAAACCCCATGACTCCCCTTGCATCTTGTGGATTGACATTTTTCTTAAACTATACAGTCCAGCCTTAATTTCACTGCTCCGGTCACAGTGATTCTCTCTTCCAACCGACGTATCAAAAAAAAACAAAGTGAAAAACACACATTTCAGGATGCTTAAAAAAAAAAATTAAAAAAAGAAAGAGTAGGATCTCTCTCTTGGGACTTTCTCTACTCAGGTTTTGGCAAATTCAGATAGGAGACTCACCTTTACCTAAATACGCGATCTTCATAAATCCAGCTCTCTTAATTTAAAACTACACATACAAACACTTGCAAAAGCACTGCCCTCCTATCGCATCCCTAAACTTGCTGCAAGTGAAATTAACGCTCCTCAGGTTCCTCCAGAAACAATCCCGCCCCAGAGAAAGCCCTCGAGTTATGAAGATGAAGGAACCCAGCTGTCACGCTAAAACCAAAAGCGGCGATAGAAGGGTGAAACTCGCGTCCAGTTTTCAACCAAAACACAGCAGCACAGCCCGTACTGCTTTACTGACCTACTTTCCCTTGGTTTGTGTAACAATACACTGTGCGGCGAAGGAAACGTAGTAACATCCCACGTCTTTATTAAATATATATAAACCCCTCGCCCTAAAAGCAAGGCGGTTCTTCTCATGGCCGCTGAATTACCGCGTCCGCCTTGCCCAAGCACCGCGGGTTAGCTAGCGTACGCTTGTTTACCGGGCGGCAGAGCAACCCCTCCTTACCTCACGGAGCGGGCTGAGGCAAGTAAGGCTGGGACGAGAGGGGCGGACAGACCACAGCGGAGTGGAAACTGCCCGCAGCGTGAATAACGTAAGACCCCGGCCGAGCCCGGAGATGCACGCACGGCTGACACGTCAAGGAGGGCTGGAGCTGCCGCGCTCCGTGCCCAACGTCCCTCCAGCCGCCCGCACCACCCGGCCCTGAGCGACGGACTCCGGCGGAAGCCGACTGCGTCAGGGTAAGATGTCAGCCTGCCGCACCGGAGCCACAGCACGCTTAATACTGGCAGACCTGGCTGGGGAGGCGGCGGAGGAGCGAAGCCCGGCGGTGCGCCTTTCCTTCCCTCCACCCTCCCCATCACCCCGCACCGCAGAGCATCGCTCGGCCCCGGCGGGCCCCTCCGGTCACCGAGCGCCTCGGCAGCGCTCTCTTGACAGCCCCCCCAGGGCTGTAAACAAGGCCCGTGTCGTCCC
>VXBZ01003927.1:421853-463911 GCA_013399135.1 Heliornis fulica
GTGTTTCCCACCGCCCCCCCCAGCCCCTGGGGAAGCGCAGGCCCACCCGTGAGGCGAGGCGGAACTCCCCACGCAGGACGCAGCTTTCTTCCCCCCGGGAAGAGGCAAAGGCGGCTGCGTTCCTGCCTTCGCGGGGCTGCCCGCGTCGGGATCGGCGCTCCGGGGGAACAAGCCCTCCGCACACCAAACAAGGCACCGGAGCAGGAGGCAGCTGAGGAAGGGAAGGGGCTCTGCGGAGCAGGAGCACTCGGGAATCCCCTCAACACTTGCGAGACAAACAGCTCTCCGACGCCTCGCAGGCCTCCCCAAACCCGAACCCTTGCCTCCAGATCGTTCTAAAAATAAAACCCTAAAGAACCCAAAACCAGCCACAAGAAAGTGGAAGTTTTAAGTGACACACCGAGGGTAGAAAGCACACGGTCCGACAGAGCGTTTCTTTAAACATTAGTTCCAATTTATTTCCTCTTGTCTGAGGAAAAGTTGAAAGCGCAGGCAGGCACCCAGCCCTACCACACACATCTGCAGTAATCCCAAAGCTCACGCAGGTTTCCTTGAGAGCCTGTGGAACCATTAAGAGCCTGCTGAGGCCCTCACCTCCAAGCAGGCTCAAACAGGCCCATACACTTCACTGGTTGATAAATTTTCTGGTTTGAAATAAGCTGGTAAGCTGAAAATTTAATATCGTGGGGATAAATTGCAGCCATTTGCATTGAGGAAACCAAAGAAACACTTTGGCAAAAAATAAACCCCAGCCCCTATAAAATAATCATGGTGGACATCACCAGTTTGCACATTTCCCAACTACACGCAGTCATTCTGTGCCACACTGGAGAGCTCGGTCAGAGCATGTCGTCACCATCTCCATAGTAACTGTATTTCCAAATAGAAAACAGCAAAGGGAAATAAAAAACAAAAGCATAATGTGGAAAAACACAAACATACTGGTGCTATAGATTTGTATTTGGCTTTTTTTTTTGTTTTGTCAGGAGAACGTGTACCTTGACTGCACCTTTATCACCCATAACACGGCTCCCCCACAGCCGTGGCACTAACATGACTGCATCCTACCTGTCACATTTGATGTTTGTCAAGCTAACACTATGAGGCATACCATTACAATGGCAAAATTGCACAGGTCGAGCAGAGATGTACAATTTACATGCAGCTCAGATCATTCTGTCTGCTGAAAGAAGCAAAGGAGAGAGCTCATATTATTTTCCCTACTTTTCTTTTAATTCCCTGTCTCAAAATTTACACTACTACCCAATACAGGAGTCTGGTGAAATTCTCTTTGAGAAACCAGTATTTACAAATCTCAGGCAGCAGAAACAAGTGCTTTTGCAGCTCTGAGATTGGCTTCCACTTCTGTTTCCATAGAAATGAACATTCATTTGCTGAAAAGCGGGGAGGTGCCTTAAAGAGCCTTCTCCAGTTTGCAGGGATACATCTCATTCTAGTGGAGTGAAAGGCAAAACTAGCAGCATGCGTAAGATTTTGCTTTACTGGCAAATATCTTGGTATGATTCTCTTACTATGCAACATCATTACGAATGTGAACAAACCCCAAAGTTTTCATAGCCCCCTAATTCATTCATGTAATTCACACTGAAGAAATGACCTCTGGTTTTACTGTCCACATCTGGGGGTAAAGGGAGAGTGGGACGGGAGGGAAGAATTTTGAAAGACACATACAAAAAAAAAAAATAAAATCAAAGGTCACTGGGAGAGGTAAGTCAGCAGTGTGACATCATTTAAGCCTGTAAGAAGTCATCCTCATCATATGGAAGCAGTAGGATGACTCTTGCCCGGTCCCCTTGCTAGACACAGGACCTTCTCATCTGCTGGGTTTTGAAAACTCCTGGCTACATCCCACCCCAGTTATCTCATCCATACTGGTTTCAATATGTTTTCCACCTCATCTACCCTCTTAGAGGATCTGTGAGTTTCTGTAGGTAACTTGCTGCCCTTCTCTTTACCGTTTCATGGGGCACCAGATTCGATAAAGATGGCAACACAAGACCAAAGGGATTGTTCATCCCTCTGAAGTTGACTCTAAACAAAGTCACAGGGATAACAAGATAGCAAATCTATCAGGGGCCCTAACACTGCAGGTACTGTAGCTTTTCCTCTTCTCCCACAGAACTATGCAGACCAATACAGCGTTTTTAAAGCCTATCATGTGTTTAATGATGCCAATACATTTTTTAAAAATACATATTTTTTATGATTATTGCAGTACTGCAGAAAAAATACTTGTATTCAGATTATTCAAAGCTATGACTTATGAGGGGTTTATTCTTTTTTCTTCCTTCTTCCTAAGTACACACTGAATAAAGAGACTGAACAACTGACATGAGTATTATTTGATAAAAGAATCCTAAACTGCATCTCTGGGTTCTCAGAAACTAGGTCAGCACAACAAAGATTGACTGTCAGAGCAGCATTGCTCAGGCCTGTGATGAAGCTGACATCTTCCACAGTCGTATTAGGAAGATCTTTGCTATCCATCACATGCTGAAGAGAACTCTCATCAGTACAGACAACTTATTTGGGAAAGTAACTCAATCTGGCAGAAAACCCCATTCCTTTTGCTGGTAAAAAGGTCTGCTACAGAGCTGTGCCAGTCTAATTATATTAAAGCCTGTTGGACAGTTTTTTGTTCCCTCCTTCGTTGAAACAATCCTATTCCCCTGTACTATTCAAAACATCTAGCACAATGAAAAATTGAAAAGTAAAAAAAAATTCTTGGCAAGGTAACAGATGTATTTAGATATTAAGATCTGACCTTTATCCAGAGATGTTTAATAAAGCACCTAAAAGTTGGTAACAAGGCTACAAGAATTCAATGGTAACTTTCAATCCACACATGAGAGCAGTAAATACAAATTGTCCTTCAGAGTATAACTATGCACAAAACAAAGAAGCACAAAAAATGGAAGAATATCTTTTCAGGAACATTAAAACACTGCATAGATGGATGCAACAGATAAACTAGGTTCAAGGAAAAATTCTGAAACCAACCTATCAGAGGGATTCTGTCTCTCTGGTACCAAAACAGAATCATAGTAACATTTGCAGAGAAATTGCTTCTTGCAAGACAAAATAAATGGTTTGTAACACTGCACATCACTATTAATATCTGCATTGTACAGATAGGATAAAAATGGCTTAGAAATCATCAACTCTATTTAAAGGGGAGAAAAGCACACAGAAGTGCAATGTAAACTAGCCCACCAATGTTGTAATTATATTTTCATTTACAATTCATTTATTTCAGTGCATTTATATTCCCCCAAGTAACTTTCCCCTGAGAGTTCTCCTGAGAACTAGGAACAGGAAAAAAAATATACATCTAAAATGCATCTCTGAATGTCTCAAACCTATGCAACAGTATTAACTTCAAATACACAGTGGTTTACCCTTCCAAAGGAGTAAATTTACAACTACCATAACATTTATGTAAAAACTTTCCCCACCAAATTAGTGTCTTGTTGGTTGTTTTTAGTGTCTTTTGTATTTTTTTAAATGTACAAGAAAAGCAGTGCTTTACTGTGAAGTGGAATGCAGCATGGAAACTCTCACTGCTTCAAAGAACAGGTTGCAAAAACACATTCCTTTGAACCGACAGTCTGTCCTGCTCACACTAACCAGTAAAGTGCAAGAATATTTAAAATAAAAAGGTATATTTGAGTAGATTTAAAAGTCATGCTTTCTTCAAAAAATAAATATTCTTATGTAGTTACATCTGTTTATATTTAGCAGAGCTTCCTTCTCCATCAAGGTAGTTGCTTTGAAATGAAAAATAACATCAGAGTACCCTTCCCTATTAAACAAGATCCACTGCAGAAGACAGACAACAAAACTTTCAAAAACAATACTGAAGCCACTGCCAATCAGCTCCCTTGTGCTGTTA
Organism: Heliornis fulica; assembly: GCA_013399135.1. Classification (NCBI taxonomy): domain Eukaryota; kingdom Metazoa; phylum Chordata; class Aves; order Gruiformes; family Heliornithidae; genus Heliornis; species Heliornis fulica. The sequence goes on from VXBZ01003927.1 coordinate 425,767, forward strand.
TGCAACAGTTTCTTACTTTAAATTATAATTCAAGAAAAAAGAACTATGGGTTCACTGTTTTATACTATAAAATACCGTATAAAGAATGTAGTAGGAAGCAACAAGGATTCTTATTTCAAGAAATCCACCAAAAATTAAGAGCTCAAACTCAGTGAAGTCTTAGCGTGAACATTTAGGTGTCTCTGAATGCTGCAATCACCTCTTTAATTTAAAACCCCATGCATTACAACCATTCATCATTTCAACTGAGAAGAAATCAAAACACATTCATCACTGCATTACCATTTTCTTTTAGGAATATACTACAAGATAAGATAAAGGTTCATTTGACATTTTTCCCCCAAGTATGAATATTTTGCAGATTCCTGTATCCTCTACTGAGCACACACATAACTTGTTAAAGATTCCTGGCTTGTTTCCATGCAGTTCCAACATTTCTCCCATTGTATTCTGAAAATACTTTCAGTAACACAGTGTAAGTTTGTTTCACTGTTATTTTTAGTACCTATATATGTTTCTAGTTATCCATCTCACATTGATAATACTAGCATGTCAGTATGTATTTTGTATTAATCTGAAGCTGATTATGAATACATGACCTTTCATACTCACCACTGACGTTACTTAAAATCATATTTCCAGAATTTCTTACTTCATCAAATTTTGCAAAAATTGTTTGTAACCTGCAGAGAACAACAACAAAAAATAAGTTTACAGCTCTGAAATTCCCCCAGTCACTAGTAAAAACAGAAACCAGCTTATCAGCACATAGAAAATAGTAATACAAAATACACAACGGATTAAGAGTATCTAGAAGCAGTTCCCAGAGGATTCCTGTTGTTCACTGAGCATCTTCACACACATACATAAGAAAACTGAGTCAACTTAGCAAAGAACAGAGCTGATACATGACTTAAAATTCCCAAGTTCCAGTTCAGTAATAGTATATATTGGGTTCAGATGACTGTGGTATCATGCAACACTAAAAGGCAACAATTCGAACTATAAAGTGTTCATCTGGGGAAAACACGGGGATTACAGTTTGATTTGTTCTGAGTCAATTTGCAATTCTCCTCAAAATTTTGTTCCTCAGAATTTCCTCAGTTTTGTTATGAAAACACTTATGACCAGTTAGCACTTCCATGTGGGGAGAACTAAAGACTTTCCACTAAACTTCATGTACATTTCAGTTAGAGCTCACCACACCCCCCACTAATTTAAACCCTCACAACAGAAAACACACTATAAGGGCTTAGCTACATGAAAATATCAACAAAATAGAAAAACAAAGAAACCAAACCAAAACCCCTCAAGGTTAGCACTCTAGTCACACACAGCAGAAACGCTCCTCAAGCAGGAGAGCTGGCAAAGCAGCCATTTCTCATCACTGCTGCTGGAAACTCACTAAAAGCTGGGGCAGTATCTCTCAGCAAAAGTGTGACCCACTGGCTAGCAATGGGTTTGTACAGACATAACGTGCTCTTCAACTGCAAACAAGTGAGAACAGTTTCTTATATTTCACCAAAGTCTTTTCTGCATTTTAGGCTACTCAGGGCACGAGAACATCTTACATGCATGTGAAGTTTTGGCTACAAGATTAGCAGGACTGAGTCCTGACTTTAAGTGCAGCGAGTTATGAGCTACAAACCTCATGGTAGCCTCCAACTCTCCGAACAGGTACAGTTTAGCTGCATTACCAGTACTACACACCACGTTACCCAACTCCAAATTTGCTAAAAGAGCAGATACTGAAAGTCTCTGTTTACAACTCATAATCCAAACTGTTTTAAGATAAACCAGGAAAAATGGGCAAGAACATTGTTTGGGTGTGAAAATTTTCACAATAGGTAGACGAGCAAAGTCAATGAGACACAAAGATTTAACCTTGGCATTTCCTTATGCACACACCACTTCATGTGCACAGCCTGACACACTGCACAGCCCCTTCCATTCACCAGTGCCTCCTTCATCGAGTAACACAGAACATGATAAAAGCTGTGACATGCAGCCAGACAACAGCATGAAAAGCCTGAGCCTTTCTCCACACCTTCACACGTGTTAGACTCACACAATGAGTTATTTCCTCTTTCCAAACACTTGAAATCAACCTGCTACTGAGCAAGTCTGCCCCACACTCAACAGGCCTGCGAAATGAACTACCTGGGTTTAGCTGAGAACTGCACAAGAAGGCCTACCCTGCTGCACACATCTAACGAGAAAACACCAAAACAACCCCCTTAATCATGAAAGACACTAACCTATAACACAAACCAGCAGTTATTCCACAATCTCAACTGATCTCAAAACTCTGTGTAGCTCAGGAATAGTTTTGTATAATCTTCCCCTAACGTACTTGTCAGTGTTCCCTCTGTCACTACTGTGTTTACAGCCACCAAAGCCACAGCAAAACGTCTGAAACAGCAGCTACCCACAAGTGTCAGTCTACACCGTGCCTGAACATTAAACCTTTTAATGAAACACTCTGCAGAGGCAGTTTTTTGCACTTAGATTTGAAAAAGTAAAACTACTAGTTGTTGTATTTAATGCTTTTGGGGAACTAGCATTTCCTAATGACACGTGGAATCCCATTAACATGGTATGTACTTTCAAATGTCAAGTCACACAAGAACTGATATGCACAGAAACACATTATACAATCTTGCTTTCATAAAAGGAAGTTAATGCATTTGTTTCACATATACCATAGGAAGTATTTTTGCTGTTTACCAGTGACAGCCAGCTCCCCTCAACACTGCTGGATTCCATACTAAACACCTAGTCAAGGAGGGCTTAACACTACATCAGAGGGGCTTATACCGTTGCCCTGAGAGAAACTGAATGTGAATGAAAACTAGAGAGAATAACAGATTTCCTTTAAAATTTCACTTCAGTTCTGATATCCTGTTAGGCTGATGTTATGCATTTGGCACACATATTTTAAAGAATTCAAAGGGGGGGAAAAAAATATTTCCTGCTGTTTTGAACTTAGTTTTCAAAAACACTTTCCTGAGCATTTTTAACAGAAAAACAAAATGGTTCCTTATAAATATATCATCATATTATACAAACTGCCTTTCACTCTGGGTAAAATCTGTGAAATACTTACTATGAACATTAAAAAAAAAAGTGTTGGTTAGCACTGGTTGCTATGTGGTCAGTGGTCCAGGGTGGAGAAAACAATACTGCTATTCCTAAAGCTTTGAAAGCATGTCTTTAGGGCCAGAGGCACACTTTGTGAGTATTTTGTCATAATTACAAAAAAAACCAAAAACCAAAACACACTACCAAGACCCAACACAGTAAAACACAGCTGACAAAATGGACAAGCACTACTGTAGAGCCACCAAGCTCTTTATTACAGCTTACAGGAACTGTACCTACTACTTTGCAATGACTCTCACAAAAAGTTTCTTCCTCTCACCCAACTCTTCATGTTACCATCTCCTATTTATTCACATAGCCACAGGCAGCAAGGCTGATGTCTCTAAAATGATTGCAACGATGACCAATTTAACAGTGTTTAAAGGAGTTCATATCCTGGCAAAAGGGAGCTTGGTCAAAAAAAATACAAAGAAGTTCCAAGGCTGGGTGATGACTGGTTTCACTGGCATCTGCAACGTGGAACATTGTTTGAGAAGAGCAGCATTATTACTTAAAGGGGTCCTACAGGGAAATGGGAGAGGAACTGTTCATCAGGAAGTGCAGAGGTAAGACAAGGGGTAAGCACTATGTTTCTAGACTGAAAAGCTGTTATTTATAACCATACTTGATGGAATTCAAGTGTTTGTGTGGCAGGCTGAGAGGGATACCTGGAAATGCAGACCTTGTGATGAAGAGGCAAAAAACCCCACCACCCCCATCAATAGCAGGAGGATGAAGAAGAAAGGGTGGTAACTAGTCTGTTCTTCACATCCAAAGTTAGTCCAAAGCAGGAAATGGCCCATATGAAACACTGCACTTATTTCCCCTTTCTCCTTCCAAAAAATAAAACCCTTGCACAGACATGTGTCCACATCTGTACACACAGATGGACCTCATCCACATCATCTATAACTAGACAGATAGGCAGAATGTACACACCACAAAATGTAGTATTCAACAATGCATACTGCAGAAGGCTTTGGCGTTCCAGGATACTAAGCTGTGTCCCTAGACAGAAGAAATAAACAAATAGCTGTTTCTATACATTTATGTTTCTCAAGTAACAGTGGGAGAACTTGCCAGATAACTTCCTGAAAGATCTTAGAAAGCTTTTAGCGCTCAGACTAAGTAACTGCTATCCAGAGGCACATACACCATTCAAGGAGTATCAGGCACATACACCATTCAAGGAGTATCAGCCACGCAGATTCCACGCTGTAACAAACTCAGTTTGGCCCACAGAGAACCTGTCCACTATTTTTGGCTCATGGAACAAGAAACATAACATCCATTTTCAGGATTCACAAATGCATTAAGACCAATAGTTACGGGCCCGCTACCAAAGACAGGCAAGCCTCTTTGTCAGCAGTGTTAAAAGAAGGGAGGGAAGAGGGGGGTGAAACCATCCAAATTTCCAACTGCTTACTTGATACAGATTTTTTCTGAGAAAGGGAATTCATGCCAAGCAAAAAGTGTATTATTCTGAGATATGCAAGTTTAAAAATTAATAAATAGAAAGAGAAGCTCCCTGGTTGTATTTATAAACAGCCTCAAAAATTAATCTCTGTAAAGAATAAAAAAGCACTGAAGAAAATGCAGAGTAGCAGCAAGTAGAGTCAAATTACAAAATTAAGATCCATCTGCTTTTACTGACTACCTAGACTTCAGCAGGTCCAATGCCCTTCTCTAGAAAATCCTATATTTTCCACAAAGGCAAACCTACCAGGTGCAGGTTACAAAACCTTTCAAGCCTACTATTAAATTACTAACTGCATATGGCTTTATACAGCCACAACATGTATACACTATTTGCATATTTAAGGAAGTTGAATCATTTCTCCAAACAATGCTTGATTAACTTTCCTGCCTTCCTCTCAGCAGACACGAGCCCTTATTTTCAGCGCTTTAGGGCAGAGTGCATTCAAGCAGCACCACACAGACCTCTAATGTGTAATTTATTATGTAAACTAAACAAGCCTACATTTGATTGAGTCACGTATGCACCAGATAGTGAAGTAATGGGTTTTTCTGCTAATATTTAGGTTTATGCATCATTTTTAATGTGCTGACATACAGTCAGTGAAGGAGCTGCAGCGCAGCTCTTTAAGGATGAACTCAACAACTGAAAGCAGCTGTGCTGAACCACAGATTAACCATAATACTTAAAACCCTTAAAACCTACCCAGACACACAAATATGAACACAGATCCCCCCTCAAAACAACGATGATACTCTACATCAAAGGTTTCTGCCCACATATCATAGCTCCTGCATAACCACATGAAAGATTTAAATCACCTAAGTGAAGGGAAATCTTCTGACAGGGACTGGGAAAGGAATGTCTTAAATTAGGTCTGCCTCAGAAGGAACAACAGTCTGAGCTACTGTAGAGCTAATCTGTCTTTCCTGAGCTTTGTCAGCCACCTTGTCACTTATGTGAAGGAATAAGAAGAGACTAGAGAAACTCTGCTTTCTGTCAGCGATGGATGGGACAGAGCCTAGCAGCCTCACCCTTAACTCCCCCCCCTTCACCCCAACTGGAAAACTACTGCAGGGGGGACAGCACTGGCACTCAGCTCATGCACTATTTCACACTAGCCTTGTCTGTCAGGTGAGAAACTGTTGAGATTCAGTGGCAACAACCTGTTTAACATGCACAGAGTGTAGAGCCTTGCTTCTTGATGCAAATGCAAGTGGTGCAAGTCGTTTCCTTCCAGATCAGGGGGAATTTTGTATTCAGCTGATTCAGAGAATGGAAGTAACAATGTGGCAGCTAAATTAGAAGCTGTTGAGTGCCCTCAGGATATAAAGCTCCTATGGTGTTTAATCCTATTTGGATCCCAAGATTTACTCAGTTTGTATCACATGGAAACATGAACAGGATGAGCGCTGAACCCAACATTCATGGTACACACAGAGCCTGTCACCTACTCTCTTTTGTGATTATTCTCTCTTCCAAAAGACATCCAAGACCCTATCTTCAAGCAGATAAGAGGAACATACCAGATCTTCTCTGGTATGTTCCTCTTACCTGCTATGAAACCAAATTTTGTGAGATTGTAGTAATAATACAGCTTCAGCTTCTTTCAGAACCATATAATCACTTAAAAGCCTACAGTGGTCACGGCCATTAGATGGAAGAGAACGTGTACCACTTCCCATGAACAGGCTGAGCTTTTGTCCAAACAGGCTGAACTCTGCCTTGAATATGAAATCACTGAATTCAACACCATTCTCCCATGTTATTTTGATACCCTACAAATCATCATTAAAATCTAGGGCTAATAACTGTTTGGAAAGGTCTGACGAGGTACAGTATCCACTCTGATATTCCCTCTGACACCATGTGGCAGATATATTAAGCTTTGTCAAAATAAAGAAGAGAGATGAATTTTTTAAAGGGTAAACTGCTTTAATAAGGAATTTGAAAGATTTTATTGTATAAACAGCCCTTCCCACTAAATACAATCCCCAACTCTGCCTAGCTTTCTTAATTAAACAAATCCTTACGAAGGTAGCAAGAAAACAATGGCTACTTTTATTTCATGTAAACTAAACTACACACAACAGCCCAGCCTTTATAGATAGGAATTGTTTTTCAGAAGGATGAAGTATGCATTGTCAAAACTTCCTTGTATATTTTGCAGAAAACAGTCTCCTGTGATGTCATGTGTAACAGACCAATGAAGTCCTCTCTCTCTCTCTCCCTCTGATTGCAACTTCAAATTGGGAAGTAGTTATTTGGAAAGCACCTCGTTCATTTAACTGTAGCCCACAAGCAAATATCTAAGGCAGAAAGGATTGGTCTGATGTAAATATCAAGAAGTAAGGGAAGGCAATTTTTTCCATTATAACTATTTTTAAGAAACTAGTAGCTTGCTCATTTGTCATACTTGCATTGCACACTCACACATGGACACACACATTTGTTCTCTTCACACATGCACAACGCTTGAAAAGTATCAATTTCAGTGTTTCAGATGAGACTCTTCTACACCGAGGCTGAAGAACTCTAAAATCTGGAACACAATTTATATATTCAAACACTTTCAATTATTTCTCCAGCTCACTCAGTATATATTTGCTTTATTTTAAAATACTTTCTACTTCTGTCCAGCTTTCAGCTTCTCAAAGTCAGGGGGTTTAAAGTGGTGAATGTAAAGCTGCTTTCCATCATACACCTCTATGCCTCTTCCAACCAGAAAAGACAAAAGGAAAGTCCACAACACTAGATACCCCACAATGGAAGTAAAATTAACCAGAAGATAAATAGGAATAGTAAAAATTTTACGACAAGTTTTTTTGTGAGTTTAAATTTCTCATAAAGATAATTATGAACAGAAGATAATTAGCACAGAATGGCTCAGGTTTACAAAATCAAACCAGGTAACTCACCTTCCAGGAGGAATTCCTCTCTTTGTAAGATCTAGTCGTACTTTCTCTCCCACATGTCTGTAAACCTCTACAATGGCTACTATGGCAGCATCTCTCACCTGTGAATGCAGTTAAAATTGTTAATTTCAGGGTTACAGAAAACAGAACAACATTTGCTGACAACCCACTAAGCTTCCAGTCAGTATCACTTGCATGGCAACTCATTTCACAAAACAGTTGAAAGAGGATGGAAAGGAAATACTACTATTACTTCAAGTTGGTATTTGTTCCAAGTTAGAGCATCTCCAGATGGTAAATGAAAAATCCTAGAAATAACAGCTCTAGAGGGGATGTCTGGGATTGACATAACAACAGTGTTTATGAAAAAAAACCAAAAACATGTGTTTTATTTAGGACACTAATCACAGTAGGCAATACTGCCAGAAGTTAGTCCCTGCACCCTGTCCTGACGCTCCACCTTGTTTTCATCTGCGAGGCCCATCTGGCAGGTAAGGACCCGACTGCCCACAAGAACAGGACAAAGCAAGGAGCCTTTTCTTTACTTCCTTCAACAGGAATCACATGGCATCATGTAAGCACAAGCAAGGGAGCAATACAAGACAGGGGAAGGGGAAAGAACAGTTAAAGCACAGAGAGGGACTGCCTCTTCAAAAATGTTAAACCACAGTCATCACAATAAAAACTGCTAAAAATGCACGTTTGTACGTGCCATTACTCTCTATGGAGAATTACTGGAATGACTTAAGTATTGTTCTTTGTAAAGTTTGAACTAAACACACAACTGGCCTATCAAGATATGAACTACATCTTTAGTACCAATCAACAAATGACAAATACTTTACAGATTTTCTCTAGAATAAATGCTGCACTAAACAGAGAAGACAAGGACTATGCTGCACCCAGAAAATAAATGTAAGACCTACCCTGTTTATTTTCCCCATCTCCTACCTATGTTACTTCCTTCTTTACTGTGCTGTTCACCTTTTCTCTCAGACACAACTTCAAATACATCAAGAGAGATGTTATCCATTTCCATCTGAAGGTTTTCTGAAGTTCACTTGTCACCAATATGAACTACATCTTGATTTTCACTGCAGATGTTTTTGCTCAATTAACTGATTAACTATTCTTGCATATGCTCAAATGCCATTTGTGTTCCATCTCGGAAATTATTACACATAATAATGTTATATTTAGCAAATTTGGCAGACTATTACATGTCTCATGTAGAGGCTCCTTCTGGAGGCAATTCTTCCAGTCCATTTTTTTCCTTTGTCTTTCACCATGCTCTATAACAAAGAACCATTTTCAGTTATAACTATCTTCAACCTCTGAAGACCAATTAAAGAGGCCAATATATGGCAACACTGCTGCCTTTGCAACTCTACTTTCACCTTCCAACGGGTGGACTGATTCAGAAGAAAATGTGTTTTTTTCTCATGGTAGAAAATAATAAATCTGTTGTATACAAGCAAGCCTATTGTGTTTTCTTAAATTCCTACGTTCATTATACTTTCACTCCTCTGTCAAAACATAGTTCTTAAAGAGTCAGCAAGTAATGACATCCTTACCTGACTATGTGAGTCACCAAATGCTGTGCACAGATGTGGTACCAACTTGCTGAGGATTAATGGTTGTGCACCGTAACTTTAAAAAAAATTAAAAGCATGTTTTATAAATCAGAAAAAAATATGCAGAAGTGAACTCTTAGCTTAGCACTAATGAAATACAAACTTATATCAATCAAGCTCCATCTCTCATTTGTCTACTTTTAAATTAGACAAAGCCACTATACATTTAGACTTTCTTTCAGTAAGCTCACAAGTTATTTCCCCCATTTATTACTTTAACTGCATCAGAGTTCCTAAAGTATTAGCTTCAGAGAAAAATGACATTCACAAGATAGATAGAACCATTAGGTCTCCATAGAAACAAAAAGCTTACATGTTTAAGGTAGAAATAAGACACAAACACACTCCTTCTCGGGATCGGTAATTCTTGTGTTTAAAGCCAACAGCAAGGCGTTCCCAAATGTACTAGAAAAACAGAAACAATTGTCTTTTATTATCAGGAACAGGGTACAATCTAACTCTACACATTTTATAATTACACTCATCACAGTTGCAAAAAAATAAAACAAAAAAACCCAAAAAACCCCAAAACCAACAGAAAACAGGTCCACTAGAAAAGTAAAGGTATAAAGTATAAAGTTATAAAATGCACAGCACGGAACGCAACACAGATTCTTTCTGTGCCAAAAGTAGTTTCTAAACAGAAAAATAAAAATCCCTCAGAAATCTGTGTATTGTTTGAGAAACAGCTTTTAAAAACATACAGAATTGTAACAGTTCACACAGACCAAACATTAACGCTGCAAACTACCGACTCCAGCAGAAGTTGCTATATTCTCTTGTTTCACATACTGTTTTCCCAGCTGAAATTTCCTCTCATCCATTTTAGCATCCATACTCCTGCTGGCCACTTCTCCCCCGCTTTTGCTTAAAATTTATTTCTTCATTTTTCAGCTACTTCTCGTCCACTGACTCCAATTCCTTTACTTCCCTTTCTGTCCTGCTTCTGTTTCTCCTTTTTGTGTGCGCCGCGGCTGCTTCTTGCAGTCCGATTCTCCAGCTCCCTAAACCCCCGTTACCTTCTTGCGCACCCGTTATTCATTGCTTGCCTTCAACCTTTTCCCCCTCCTCCATCCTTTCCATCTCCTTCGCTGATCTCTAGGTGCACGTTAAGGTGTAAAAAAAAAAAAGTGTGAACAGGAAGCTTACGAGCCTTGGGATTCCCGGCGGTTATTCCGGAGCAGATGCACAGACTCCAACTGCAACTCCCGCAGCTGCAGCGCTGCCATGACAGCCCGGGCCAGCCCGAAAGCATCCGCGGGGAACGTTGCCTAGTGATGGCTGCACACTGGCAGTCCCACATTTTGCAGTCTGGGCACCACCCTCATCCCTACTACCCCTCCAGCGGCGCGACTGCAACGGAGGAGGATTCCACACTCCTCTGCTAAAGTGTATTAGATAAAAATTACTGCAATCGTATTTGGCTTTCCAGGGAAAAAAGCAAACCCACCAAGCAAAGCACAACAAACTCAAACAGCTCCTGACCAACAAGAGCAGGCAGTGTAAGAGCAGGGAATACTGCATCCCCTTTATTAATGAGGTAGCGTGTTCATAGCTGACATAAAATTTTCCAATTAGAGCCTTGCTTGATCGCTCTGTCCCATCTGTGGTTTCTTGTTTGCTTGGTTTATACTTCATTAGAGAAAACAAACCTTAGACAAGCAGGATATGGCTTGCCAAAGCTACACAGCTTAGCAACAAAGAACAGGATTTCATGGAAGAAAACATCCTTCCAATTAACCCTCTGTCCCAGACAAACATTGAAAAAAGGAAATCTCCTTACTAGGTGTACAAAAGAGACAGGTAGAAAGGTTACTGTACTGTAATGACACAAACAAATCTGACTGAAGAGAAATTTAGACTTGCGACTGAAGAGAAATTTAGACTTCCAATAAATTAATTGAACTTTAAGAACTGATTTCTTCTAAACAGAGAAATTCAAATGGTTGCTTAGAAACTTTAACAACCTGCCAGGAACAGCTAGTGTCAACTTTCCTTTGTCCCATGCATGCATTTGTACCACCTATATTCGTATTTTCACACTTTCCTGCCCTTAACCAGCAACATCTAGTTCTCTCATAAAAGCAAAGAAAAAAATCAAACACAACCCAGAACAGAAACACATTTAAAACAAGAAAAGGGAATTGACAACAGGACAAATCAAGTATTATTTCGCAACAGGCTACAACAGACAAGAAGAGTTCATCGGGAAACACTTACAGGTCTTATCCCTAAAAAAGGATTCCACCCAGCTCTTCCAAAGGGGTATTTCTCTGCAGCAAAGGAGCCTAAACTCTATTTCAGTGTTGGAGGCACAGGAAAGACTTCTCTGTTCTGGTCTCTGCTGTGAAGAGGATTGATGCTTTTCATCCAAGTTTTTAATGACACATAAGTTGTACTGGGAGTAGACACCCAAAGCCAGGTTTCTCCTACCCCAGGGGAGCTACCAGAAGAGCCACTCCTTCTCTAATTCACAATTATTGCTCCTTGAACCTCACAAACCTTGCATTCTTTCCTACACTGTGAGTAACATTCAAAGGCTATGGAAGCTTCCCTCTGTCGCCTCAGCATACAACCCAACACCCCTCCAGAAACCAGTCATCTAAAACCCTCTCATGATGAGGGCCTTGCATGAAGCCACTAGCGCCACATTCTTTATCACCAACTGTTCAAACGTGTCGCCAAGATGCTCTGCTGTGCATTAATCCAACTCCCATTACTGTAGGGGTACTTCCAGGTCTGCATGCCAGGTCCCTGACAGCATCTTGGGCACAGGAACATGTCACCCAACTTCTCGCACTCTGGTGTGAAGAAAGGCTGTGATGCCCCTTGTCAATGAATTCACGCACCATCAGATCTCATGAAAAGCTCAAGGCATATTTTTGTGGATGACACTATTTGATGCCTAAATCCCAGTCAGATCTGTAACCAAACCATGTGAGAAAATAGCTCATGCTCGAAAGGAGATGAACGTCTCTATAGCTGCCTAACACGTGACCCGCTTTTCCTATCAGGCCAATAAAACAATCGACAACAAATTTCTCGCTACAGATCAAGTCTGCAAAATCTCATTTCCTGCACACAAACATTCAAACCTGTATCTATGAATAAGCAAAGCCAGGAACAAGCATGCATCTTTTTCATTAGAAAAATAAAACATTTCCTATTAACTTGTGCACTTAAAGCTCAAATTTTCTTCAGAAATTAAAAACATCCGTAACAGTTCCTCTTGACAACCAGGGTCTCCGGAGTTCCGAGTAACATCATTGCTGAAACAACACAATCCTGTTCAACAATCCCATACTTTTCAGATTCATACAGTAGAAATACAAGATTTCACACCTGGAAGCTTGAAGAACTGTAGAAAGGTTTGCTTAACTCAAACTTCAACTTAAGACGACAAGGCAAAGTGAAATCTCTCCCAACCTTGGTTTGTCAAAGATTCACACAGCATGTCTGTCATGCAGCAGAAAGTCTGATTTGCAAAGTCAGAATGCACCATCTCAACTGCTGGACTATTATGTGATCAAGTATGCACAAAGCAACTTCAGAGCTAAATAAGCTTACTTATTCTCATTATGCAAACTCAAAACTAGGAGGTTGCTTCAAACTTGCTTTAATTAAAAAAGTCTTGCCACATGACATGAAAACATCTACTCAGAATTTAGCTAAGATATGCAAAAACTGCAGAACTGCACTGTGCCAGATTTTTATCTCTCGCTGCACAATGCAACAGTGTCAATCCATTAAGAATATCTTTAACATTTACACCATTAACAGTCGCCATAACATTTTGACATATTCAAAGTCAAGCTCATGCATAAGTCATAAGCTCCCTAGAGGCCTACATCTGAATCTACATGAGGTAATCATACCATGGGCGGTGCTGCTTCATCCATCAATTTCAATATAAGATTCTGTGCTTGCTCTCGAACCTGGTCTTTGGCATCTCCCATACGATCTATCAAAGGCAGGAGAACTACAAGAGAGGGGAAAAAAGCTATTAAACATCCAATGAAGATTTTCCAGTAATTAAGGATATTCCTTGAAACAGCTTTAAGATACGTCTGATGCAAAAATAAAAATCTGATTTTCAGTTGTTCAAAATATTTTAAACTCTCAAATGCATTTCTGAGTACATTACAAGACTAACAACAAGTGTACTGAAAAGAAATTGAAGATATGTATGTTCAGGATGTATTGGCCTGAAAGAGCATCTTCCAACAGGCTAAAGAGAAAGCTTTCTGTCTTAAAAACCATATGAATTGACTTAAATTTCAGTTTCAAAACATATTCTAGCAGCTTCTGAATGCCAGGCTGTTCTGCAAAATTCTGCTAGGATTTAGGGCATGCGAAAGAACCTGGATAGGAAAAATGACCATTTAGAAATCAGTGAGATTTTGCTGTGTAATGGCAAAAAAAAAGTTTAAAATCCTTCTATTCATACAGTGTGTCTTATGGAAACTCGGCCTTAGTAGAGCATCAGTAAAAGTTACTATTTTAAAACAAGTGCCCTTGAATAATTTTTAACCCAAACTGCATGAGAGCTGATGATTTCACATTCTGAAAAGCCTAACTCACTCAAAAAAAAAAAGGCCTCAGCAGTTCTTTTCATTTGCTTATCCAGAGGGAAGTTTCTAATTACATCTGATAAACAAATTAATGTTACAATAGTTAGGAAAGCTATCTGAATGAATTCTTAGATCGGCACAGTGCGAGACATCCAGCTGTACTGGTTCCCAGCCCTCTATCTGAGGCCTACTCACATGCTCTGCGAGATTCCTCTTCCCCCATCCCACCCCCAAAGCACTTTTAGTACCAGTTCTTCCAAATGAGGGGTAATGACACCAGCCATGTCACCTTCCCTGGGGATCTACGGCTGACGTGGAAATGGCGGTAATGTCATCGCCGGCGGGACAGCGCTTTTGAAGTTAGCACAAGTACACGAGGCACCACCTAGAAAAAGCAGTGTCAGGTGCTAACAGAGTCACTGACCTGTCAGCAGCTCTGTTCAGCCTGGAGGAGGCTGAGGAGAGACCTTATCGCTCTCTCAGCTACCCAAAAGGAGGCTGCGCTGAGGTGGGTGTTGGCTTCTTCTCCCTCGTGACTAATGAAATGGTCTCAGGTTGTGCCCAGAGAGGTTCAGATTCACTATTAGGAAAAATTTCTTCACCAAAAGAGCAGTGAGGCTTTGGAACAGGCTGCCCCAGGAGGTGGTGGAGTGCTTGTCCCCAGGGGTGTTCAAAGAACAGGCTGACATGGCACTCTGGGAGATGGTTTAATGGTTACAGTAGTTACATTGATTGCTGGACTTGAGCTTGAAGGCCTTCTCCAACCTTGACTATTCTATGATCTGATTCTATTTTCCAAGAGCTGTAACTATCAGTCACGTAATCTAGGTGGAAGTTACTTAATGCAGACCCCAATACCTACCCAGTCCATCTTTCTGCTCCTGCACTCTAGTTAAGATGGAGCTAAACATGCAATCACCATGACATTTATTCCAATCTTCTAAAACCAGCATAATATTTACCTGGAGTCTTTTAGAGACTTAATCATATTCCAACAACAACAAAAGACAAATTAACAGCTAAAATCACCTTTTGCTGCATTTGCTGTTGCATTTCTGAATGCCTGAGAGTTGCTGCCTGATGTCTCTCAGCTGCTGACTGCTAGAAAAAGAAATTTCCTATTCTACTCACAGACTGTACCACCTCATCTTTTGAAAGGGAGATCTCAAAGAATTTTAACAGTACTTAGGATTTTATAGTAGTAACTAAAAAATAGCACTGCCAGTAAAAGAAAGGGAACAGACCCGTAACTTGGAGGTCTACTCAGTCCCCTGTCCCTGCATGAAAAGCAGCAGCCATTTCTGTACCATGATTATTGCTGGATAAATACACTGCTGAAATATTAGTTTTCCCTCCTGCAGTATCCGAACACATTCAAATTGTCCTAATATGAATATTTAATTCTACTGGTGCTGGAAATTCCAAACACATTCAAATTGTCCTAATATGAATATTTAATTCTACTGGTGCTGGAAATTCCACTGATATGATCAGATAACATCATAATTTATTTTTTTAATTATTTTTCATGTAACTTCTCTTCCCTTTCTCCTATGAGTAATATATTACAGACAGCTACAGTTTGAAGAGAAGGGTTGGAAGTTGGTTTGGCTTTTTTTGTTTTACATCAGCTGTTTGTTTGCTGCAGGGTTTTGGGCTTGGTTTTGGGGTTTTTTTCCATTTTGTGAGCACAGAAGAAACATCCAGAACTTGGGAAGTGAGTTTTAAAGAGTTCACAGCTGTCATCTCCCCTACATTTCTAACCACTCGGATACTATTTGGAAGAAGCAGCTTACACGGAAAGTATTTTTCATTACTACTTTCAGCACTTCTAAACTGACCTTTTCCCTGTACCATATGTTACTGGTGAGGTCTGCTACATTAACCTGACTGTCCAGCAACTCTTGCTTTACAGAGAGGCAAACAGAGCCACTGAGAAGCTGTTCCAGCCGAGGGAAACACAGCAAGTGCCAATCCTGGTGGAACACAGCTCCTTTGTGACTAATTAGCACACTGAGTCAGTTGACAGAGCTGCAGATACCAGGGCTCCATTCAAATCACTAAGACAAGCACAGAGAACAGCTACTAGAAGCTGCTGAAGAGAGGTGAAGTCATTGAGTTAAACTAAGCTATGACACAGCCTGCAGATTTCGGCCTGTGCAGCTACTGAACACACCAGCCTTTGCCACTTGTGGAGCTCTGACAGAGGGACAGCCTGCTGTGAGAGCTGCTAAGGGGCCCAGATGTGTGCAGGCTTGACTTTCTTCCCCTAAATGTCTGTAAGAGAGATTTAGTTAAGTTTAAGTTTCTCTAAGACCCCATAAAAGGCACAATATATTCTGTTTGCATAAGACAAATGAAATTAGGCTGTTGAATGCTGGCAACCACCAGCTGGTTTTCAGATTGGTAGTTCATCTTCTCAGTCAGAACAAGCTCCAACAGGGATTATTTCACGTTGGTTGTCTATTGATGAAGTTTCAGAGTGCTCAAGCAGAAGGGGTTTTCAACCAAACTAATTTAAATGGGAATTCCTAATGCCTTCATCACTTCTCTGATACATTAGATGTGCCCAAGGAGCACTACAGTGAAAATAGTGGAGCTGCATTACCTGTCCTTGTTATGAATGAATGGGAAACACATCTACCTACCTAAAATTTCTGACATTTAAGAGACTTGGGTCCAAGCTAGCACCCTGTTTTGCTGATCATCCTTCTCCTTTCCCTGCTCCAAGCATCCCGGCCTCTCCTTGCTCCTCTCTAATCCTGTCCAACCAAAATCACAGAACACAAGAAACTGCACTTCTCATATGAAACCTCACTGAAACCAAACAGAGATTACAGCTGCATATCAGAGATGACAGTACAACGTGGGCTTTTAGATCAGGTTAAGCCAGTGGCACCACTAGCAAGCAGAAGGCTCTGCCTACACACTACCCCAACCACCCTTTCCCCCTTCACAGCCCACACCACCCCTTCTACCACTATTTATCTGTTCACAAGGTGAACCAAGAACACACCTCAGACATGTGAGTTGATACATACATCTCAATCATAAGCATGAGCTAAGAGGTCTGTTGGAACAGAGTAAACAGGAACAACCTATAGAGGTTCTGACACCTTAAGAAGTATCTGCTGTTGTTTGTGTCCTAACATTTTATAAAGGGATAAAGAGGTTTCTACCTTGACCAGTTTTAGGCAGATTCCTAGTCCTACCAACAACAACTAAAGTCATACTTGCAATACAAGGGCTTCCCTACCAAACGTTAAGTCACTTCTTACTACATAAGGATGACCAGAAAATACACCACTAAGGAAAGTGCTTTCCCCCTGCACCAACTTCATTCCAAATACAACTGAACAGTTATTTGGCTGGTGCTTCTCCTTTCAGTTTCATATGCTTTCTTATCAGCATTATCCAATTAGTGTCCTTCATGCTGCAGAGCAAACATATGCACTTGACTGTTTCTGGCAACAGTCTGCAAATTAATCTTAAATAGATGCTGGAGTTAAAAGCAAGGTGAGGAAGGAGAAGTAGGACCACACATGAAGGCAGCCTTCAAAGTCTCTCTTCCCAAGTTACCCAGTGAAGTATACAGTTCATCACATCTGGTATGAATTCATACACTCCTCCTGTTTTATATTAACCTTATCCATATTACTTCTTCAGAGTTTTACCTATTAAGATTTCTACACTGTACCATGACTTTACTGGTTTTGATTACTAACAAAATCTTAGAAGTGTTAGTAAAAATATTCTACAGCACGAGTTCCACCAGACCTACCTCAAACTGATCTGCTACCTGAGGTGCTATTGATGCCTTTTTCCTATCTGATTGCCTAAGTTACCTTTCCATTGTATCCCTAACAGAGCTCACTATACCATTAGTCTCTTATCCACTGTTTGTATTCCTCTTCTTGACATAGTAAATGTAAACAATTATTGTTTTCAAGCAGTTATTTTATCACCACTAGTTGGACAGGAGATACAAGAGGTAAGACCAAAACCAGCCTGGAGAGTCAAAGTACAGCCTTGAGAGATACAGTATTTCATTTGCTCTACCTGGACTGAAGATGATAAACGTGTCAGTGACAGAAGTCAGTGCCTTCAGTGGCACCCATTGTATTTTCAAAAATCCTGAGCAGCTTAAACGTATGAGCCTCTGCAGCAGAGAATGCCACAGGTAGCATAAACAATTTATTTCTGTTTTATTGTCAGGAGGATGGATCCAGGCTCTTCCTGGTGTTGGCCAGTGACAGAACAAGGGAAAATGGTTCCAAAGTGGAACATAGAAAGTTCCATGTTAATATAAGGAGGAACGTTTTCAGTGTGAGAGTGACAGAGCACTGGGCCAGGCTGCCCAGAGAGGTTGTGGAGTCTCCTTCTCTGGAGACATTCAAGACCAATCTGGACACGTTCCTGTGTGATCTAATCTAGGTGATCCTGATCGGGCAGGGGGGTTGGACTAGATGATCTTTTGAGGTCCCTTCCAATTCCTAACATTCTGTGATTCTGGGTGATTTTTTGCTAAACTCTAACAGGGGGTTCCTTCTGTTATGACAAAAATATGGAGTTTTTCATTTTTTTTAGTATTGCTCACAGCTTCCTCTATTCTTCCTTTCTTGACTGCTTACACCTGCTCTCTGTAAATGCCCATTTTAGGCACACCTTCTCATATATACCCCTCTCTATGAGCCAGCACTATATAGCCCATGACTGCTCTACTGCAGAGACTTACAAAAAAGCATGGAGCAAACAAGAATCTTTACCGAGAACCATCAGTGTCAATAAAATTCTGTTACTAAAAAGTCTAACTTCTTGTCTTGGACATCAAAAGAAAAGGCTCTGAGGACAAAAGCAGATTAAATCTAGGCAGCAACATCTCCCCAGTTTTCTCAGAAACCTCGCCAGCTCAGGCAACAGCATGAAACAGCTGCCAAAAGAACAGGGAGGGAAAACTGCTGCCTCAGCAATTACAGCAGTGTCTGTTCTTCTTGGTGAGATGCAGAGGACAGAACGAGTCCCAGAGTCTCCTGCGGGGCGAGCAATAGGGCTCGGCTGACAGACCCACATGCCAAGGCCTACTTCTAAGCAAAGAACCCTTAACAAGCTCTCACAGAGCCTCACTGCTCCCTCCTCAAGATGAAGTCCAGCCCACAGTAAGCTTAATCAAAAGCCACCTCAAACCTTCATGTGCTTGCAGAAGGAGGAAAAAACACACCTCTTTTTAAATGATACATCCATGAACCTATCAGGCTCTCAATCTCAGTAACTTCAGAAGAGAGCCTTCAAGTCCAAACAGTTTCAAGGGGTGTCTTATATCAGCAAGAAAACTGTAGGGCTGAAAAAAAACATCCATGTCATTTTCTGACATTTTTTAGTTAGCTTCTTTACAAAACTAATATAAATTAGAACCAGGCAGAAAGCAAGGAAGACTAGGATTTGTCTGCTCTTCTTTAACAGCACTGCATTTCTAGATGCCAAACAGTGAAGTGCCTCACAGACAGCAAGCAGATGGTACTCGTAAGTCCCAGCCTGACTCAAGCATGGATCACTTCAGGTAAAAGTCATTCCCACTACTAATAAATTCCAGCCAGGATAAAAAGAGCTTTTAAAGGCTGCACAGATTCTTATTTCTTTCTTTACTAAAACTCTAGGGAATCTGTCACTGAGATTAAGAAAAAATAAAATTGCAGCTTAAGTCAGCTGTAGCAATTCGCTATGGTAACGAAGGAGGGGATGGAACCCAAAGAAAATTTGAGTTTTCTGAGATGTTGCAGGAAGTTCAATTTTTTGTTAAATTTGAAAATGGAAAAGGAATTCAAAACATGAAATCCACAAGACAAAAAAAGTTATTGGAGTCTCCTCTAAATGCTTTTTCTAAAAGCAAAATTCAGAAATATCTACCATTTCACTGTGTAAGAAAATCCTAGAACACATATCCACAACAGAGCTTTGCTTGACATCAGGAAGCAGTGAAATGAAAAGGCAGCCAAAACACTTGACTTGTACTTAGATGCAACAAGGTATCTTTGACAAAAGACTTCTTTCCCATAAATAGAAAAGCTTGCTTTACATTATGTGAGCAATTCAATTCACTGAACTATTTGATTTCAAACTTTTCTTTAACATCTGAGTTCTGCCATACTTTAAGCAAAGACACAGGTCTTGATTAAGCCACCCATTTAAGTCTTCCATCCAATGACTTCAATCATTACTAAGGAGAAAGTGCAAAAATAAAGGACTTGGGTGTTGCTTCCATGAATGCCATCTTACTCTAACAAATATTTCCAAATTCTCGTACCACTTTTAGTCCAAATTTACTAAAAAAATTAAACCACATCACAAGTCCTTACAACTGCTTTAAAATAAGTCAGCAACATACTTGCAAGCTTAATTATGATAATAAATTTGAATGAACATTTGGATTATTCTGAAGAGTCTAATTTAAAGGTTATTTTATCACTTCTAGAAGCCACCTGGGAAAGAATTTAAAACACTTCAAATAAGTTTTACATCTTAGTATGCATCGCTACAACTATCTTCCAAGGTTATTTTTGCCCACTGGTTTCTTTTTAGAATAAGAATTTGAAACTGTTATTACACATAAACACACATTTACATATGTGGGTTCTATGTGTAAAATGCTTTTCTATATTCACATATACATACACACACATATAGTATGCATTTGGGGATTTAAGTAACAAGTATCTTTCCTTTAATTTGTAGGTAACTGAAATATACGTTGCAATACCTTGTAAGGTTGTATGTAAAAGTAACTGATAACATATCATAGGCTAACAGCCAGTTCAATATATGCACAAAAACACATCATAAAGT
Organism: Heliornis fulica; assembly: GCA_013399135.1. Classification (NCBI taxonomy): domain Eukaryota; kingdom Metazoa; phylum Chordata; class Aves; order Gruiformes; family Heliornithidae; genus Heliornis; species Heliornis fulica. Next base: position 446,345 of record VXBZ01003927.1, read on the forward strand.
AACACCATATTAAAGCTAAAAAGATTGCATATACCATTATTATACTTTTTACTTCCTATTCCTTTGACAACAAGAAGGCAAACATTCACTCCTTTTACAAAGCAAAGCTACAAATATGAGAATTGTCCCAGAAACTCTACCATCCATATTTACCCATACTTCCAATGTTCCCTTTGCTAAAATATAAAATTCTAATAATTAATGCCATCACCTGGGAAAAGAGATTGCAGCAGGGTAATTATGTACTCTTGCATAATCTCTTTTATTCACAGAGCAAGCAAGAGTTTTAAATACCGAAAGATTTTAATACTCAAGCGCTCCTTAGTTTATTTTTTTCAGATTACAGCCTCATAGTTTTATGAGCTGATACATATCCTGGTATTTATTGCTCACAAACTATATTCAAGCATCTGAGATAGAAGTAGTAAAAAAGAGAATCCACGTTTCTGTGCCCAAATGCCCAGAACACTGATGCCAGCTGCAGAGAGCACACAATGTGGTTAATCACAACAGAGGAACACCTAGGAAGAAAGTTGCTGCAACATTAGATTGTTGCCTAGGAAACTGAATTAAGTCTCCTATCTGACATTACACTTCAATACAAAGATCACTAACGTGCTCCTCAATGCTAGAAAGCATCTGTCCTACAACTATTGTATTTATTTTACCCAAAACTAATTCACAGCATATATATATGTTGGAAAAATGGATAGAAAAAATAAAGCATTTGTGTCCTTTAGTCCCAAGCAAAAAGCCCATAATGCTTATGGGAGTGAATATCCAGTCACTTCAGCTATTTTTCTTTGCACTTAACGAAATCTATCCTCATCATAACTGAACAGGGAATTAAAAAGGAGGGGAAAAATTCTTTTTGTCACATTCTGCTTGGGTAACACACTATTATACTTCCATCACGTCCTGAGCTCTGAACCATGGGTTAAAATATATCTGTATCACCCAGGTATTTTATGACAAAATACAGCTACAAAAGTAAAACTTCACCTACAAGATAGGAGTCACTGTGTTTCCACTGTGCTTTAAAAAAGGCAGAGGGGCAAGTAGGGAGGTATTTTACATCTACATCTTCCTTTGCTATATTCATGGTGCAATCCTGATCTCCAGTGAGAATGCAAGTGCCCACAATAACTTCCTAGGCTAAGAGATATTAACTACATTTTAAATATTTTGAAGTAATAACTGAATTGCCTGAAAATGTTATGTAATGGTATATTCATGTATGACCAAAACAGAAGAAAGCAAATGCCTACAACAGAAAATACTACTAAGACTCCCTGTGGGGCTTAAAGGACCTCGTTACTTGGTTGAAGTGGTTTACATCCAAATTCCCAAAGATTTTCAGGTTTGACACTATGATCTTTATTTACTCCTTGTAGCACCTGCATGAATAGGAAATTTACAATACATGATTGCCAGCCTCATTAACTACATTCACAGAAACCAATGACCTAACTGGACATAGCAAAGATAGGAAAAAAGAGGCTAAAATGAAAGTTTGCATAGATTTTTTTTCTTAAATGCTTAACTATGGAAACTTTGTAGAAGGTGGGGGAGAGGACCTTATTTTTTTCATACTTGGAAGCAATATTCAGTATTCAGATGTAACAAAGAAGTTACATCTAAAACTTGATCTTTTCTGAAAATGCTCCCAACAGCATTCTCCTGGGGAAACCACCTGCTCATGGCTTGGACAGGCATACTTCTTTGCTGGGTAAAGCCTGTTGCTGTGAGCCCAGAGTTGTGGTGAATGGGGTGAAAACCCGCTGGTGACCAGTCACAGGTGGTGTTCCCCAGGGCTCGGTGTTGGGGCCAGCTCTGTTCAGTACCTCTATCAATGATGTGGACACAGAGTTTGAGTGCTCCTCAGTAAGTATGCAGTGATAGCAACTTGTGAAGGAGTGCTGATCTGTTTTGAGTGTAGGAAGGGTCTACAGAAGGGTCTGGACAGGCCGGGTTGAAGGGCCAAGGTCAACTGTGTGAGTTTCAACAAGGCTCAGTGCCATGTCCTGCACTTGGGTGACAATGACCCCATGCAATGCTCCAGGCCTGAGGAGGAGTGGCAGGAAAGGGACCCAGCAGAAGCACCTGGGGGATATTGGTTGATAGGCTGCTCAAGCTGACTATTAGTTTGCCCAGGAAGGCCAAGAGCATCCTCGCTTGTATCAGAAACAGCATAGCCAGCAGCACTAAGGAAGTGATTGTCCTGAACTCAGCACTGGTGAGTCTGCTCCTCAGGTATGTTCAGTTTTGGGGCCCTCACTACAAGAAAAACACTAAGGTGCCAGAGTGTGTCCAAAGAAGTGCAGTGAAGCTGGAGAAGGATCTAGAGAACAGGTTCTGTGATAAGTGGCTGAGGAAAAGGGGGTTGTTTAGAGCAAAGAAGGCAAAGGGAAGACTATTGCTCTTTACAAGTCCCTGAAAACTAGTCAGGTGAGTGTCCGTCTCTTCTCCCAAGTAAGAAGTGATAGGACAAGAGAAAACAGACTCAAGTTGTGCCAGATATTAAGAACAACTTCTTTATCAAAAAGAATTGTCAAGCATTGGAAAAGGCTGCCCAGGGAAATGGTTGACTCACTATATCCAGAGATCTTTAAAAGACATGTAGATATGGTGCTCAGGGCCATGGTTTGGTGGTGGACTTGGCAATGTTAGGTTAATGGTTGGGCTCTGTTGTGCTTAAGGCACTACTACTCAGCTTTTCTCAACAGTACTTCTGAAATACAGTTTCAGATGTTTACCCATGTTACCATGTTCAGCGGTCACCCCATGCCAGTACTATTCTTTGACTTCTTTTAAATATAAATAACACTGAGCACTGAAATTGAAATCTTGAAATTGCTCATAACTTCAAGCTACTCAAATAGTGGGACAAAAAATAGTGTTTTTAAACTATTCACAAATAGTTTATTCTCAAACAGAACAAAACCTCACAGAAGAAATAAAAAAGCTTTCCAACCTTTAACAAATACTCTGTAATTTTAAGTTCTACACACCACCAATACATAAATCACAGTACAACTCTGAAGCCCAGCATTCTCTGTAGTTACAAATGGAGACTACTCTGCATAACACAATATACATCAAGTTCCCTTACATTGCTCCAATACAAAACTAACCAGCCAAAGAAAAAAACATCTGCAACAAAACAGATTTAAGTTCTGTTGCACTTCGCAGTTCAAGAGCGTCCTGAAACACACATCAAATTAATTTAGTAACTGGAATTGTATTTTGTAGTCTTAAACCTTCACATTCTGCTGATTTCTTAACTCATATATATAAAAGTAGACATATGAAGAACAGGAAGTTTAACATTTTGACAGACAGTTTGAGATAGCTGGAGATGTGGGAATTTACACAAAGTTTTAGAGAAGAAATTAAGCTAGAAACTTCAGTTAAAAATAGCCAGTGATGTAAGACCAATGTTAGGGCCATTTGTACAACTACCTCTTTCAAAGGACAGCAGCAAAATGAATTGACTAGCATAGCTTGCTCATAGTTTCCAGAACAACTGTTTTCACTCAGGCACACATGCATCATTAATTAGAAATTAATTTGAGTAAACACTTCACATAAGAATAAGTACTTTTTTCATCCCATAGAAAGTTTAGACTACTAAAAGCTACGGTCCAGTTATCTAACAGGAAGCAGACCACTGAGTCCTCCAAGACCTCAAGCTTCTGTCGACATAAGTTCCAATTAAAGTGGTCTGTAAAATAAAACCATCAATCCTTACACAAGTAAAAGGTAATGCTTGTGTTCCAATGGGATTTTTAAATGACTGTCTTGGGGAGCAGGAAGTGAGTACATAGCATGGGAGCAGCAAGCAAGTAAATAGCAAGAAACTAATTACCAAAAAAATAGTCCTGGAACTTTTAAAAAATCCCAACCATCAGAAATCAGTGATTACATGACACATGAATATGTACAGGTTAATATAAAAATTTAAATTCCAACAACAGCCATATAGTATAATTAGCTCAGAAAGCTTTCAACGTATTGCACTTCAGCTGGGAGGGGAGGGGGGAGTAGAGGAAGTGTCTTTTACTTTTTGGTCTTAAGAAGAAAGTTGTATTTCGCTTACCAGTTCCTATATAGGATTTAAAGCGTCCTGATAGTCTGTTGACAAAGGCAAATAAAACATCTAATCCCAGTAATGCCACCTGTCGAAACAAAAGCATTATATACAAAACAGATCACTAAAGAATCCTTCACAATATATGTTGAAGAAATTAGACATACATACACAAGCATACTGAAAGACTGTATCTTTACCTAAAAATAGAGTTCCAAATAGAGAGTTGATAATTCCTTGAATGCTTTAAGACAAAGCTAGCAGGATATGTTTGGAATGGATCAAGTACATTTACATATACCAGAGCAGTTCAGGGCTTGTATTTAAACAAAGTAAATCAATACTAGAAAACCAATGCATTTTCAACTACAAATTATTGAAATTTAAAATAATAATTATAAAGACTAAGGATTTAGAAGAAGCTTCCCCTCCCCTATATCATGAGGGCTGGAGTTCTGTCCCTCATTTTCTTTAAAAGATGACTCTAGAGGTCTAACTTAGTATTAACTAACAAAACAACAAAAAGACAGGAAAAAAAAACTCAAAAAACACCCCAATGAAGGGGACAGGAGGTCACAGAGGGAGACTTCATGAAAGCTGAAAATGCAAAACTAAGCCTATAAACCTAAGTACTATTACAGACTGAAAAAACAAAACAAAACAAAAAAATCCCACAAAACAAAACCAAGCCCACAACCATGGTTTAAACCTTTTCCCAGATGCCAAGGGCTTACTTCAATCTGGCTACTCAGCTCATCCATAAGGTCATTACATCGTTTTCCAAACTCCCAAAAGAAAACAACTGAGAGAAGCTAATACAGCCCTCCCTAGCAGGGCAGGCCACACCGTTTGTCCACCTGCTTGCTATGCTAGGAAAGTTTCGCTTCTCTTCATCTGCTATCAGAAAACAACAGGAAAATTCAAATACTACTGGGATTGTGTGGAAGTTCTCATCTATAAACACAAACTAGATGAGAGGGCAATATCTACTACTAGAGAAACCAAAACAAGACCAGAAATAATCAGTTAGACCAAATAACTTAAGTCAGGACACACCTTCTCCCCCACCCTTAACTATCTCACTTACTGTTCAAGACATCATTATTCATTCCCTATAACAGCTCATTACAACACCAGAACTTCACATCTTGCAGTTAACTTACTGTGCTGCCCATGAAAGTACAAATGGCAAAGGAAGCACCTCCCAAAGCATAGGCATTCATAAGTTTTTTCCTCCTGTTTTCACATTAGACACAGAGAGCAGAGTTTGTCCCACAAAGCCACGAACAGAATTACTCCCTTCTATCTGCTATTTATTTTCATTAACCTTGGAAACATAATTTCTTGGACAACTTTGCTTCCTTAATATCCTCATCTGTCACAGTTGTTCACACTAGACAACAGGCCAAAAAACTGGACTGGAGATGAATGTGAATACACAGGGCCCACGCACACAGGATCACAAGAGCCTTGTCTCCAGAGGAAACTAGACAGTTTCCAGTACGGTCCCCATCAAGTCTAGGAGCTGAAGCAACTACATCCTTAAGCAGATTTTAATAAATTAGTGTAACAGCTCCTGGTTCAAACTTAGCTCCCAGTTAGTACAACTTACTTGGAAACTTGCAGAATTTTATTACTTACTACAAAATAAAATAGCAAATTTGAGTGCACCACTGGCATAAAGTACTATATTGCCAACACATGACAGTATTTACACCTTATGAGAAAACAGAATACTCTAAGCAACAACTTCTATGTTTGATGCCTGGAAGAAAGGAGAAATTAATTCTGGATACACACTGTTTTCCCATGCTTCTGTTTCCTGACTACCAGCCCCACCTCAGACTTCTCTTGGTGTCACAACGACTAAGCTGCCTTTCCTGCGCAAGAACTGACCGATGCACAACCTGCAGTCTCTCCTACATTCCTATAAAACTCCTGAAGGCTTCTACCATTTTCAAGACAGACCTACTAATTACTAATCCCAAATAAGAATTCACAGTAAAATAGAGGTTTTATTGACTATTTCCTCTGATCCTCCTTAGCGTCTAAGGTTTGGATGGTGTAAGGGTTTGGTTTTTTTTTGTTTGGTTTGTTTTGCAGGTTGGGTTTTGGGTGTTTGATTGGTTTTTGGTTTTTTTTTCCCCTCAGTTGGCTAGCTTTGATTACAGTGAGTGATTTATTTTTTTCAAGTCTCACCCAGTAAAAAGAGGCCACATGGAAGACTTTAACCCCCATATACCTAAGGGTCACAGGCTTAGTAACTACCAAAGAAACAGCTATTCATTCATCTGTCGTGGTTTAGCCCCAGCTGGCAGCTGGGCACTGATGCTCTCTTGCTCCTCCTCCCCCACCCCCCCAGTTGAGGGAGCAGGAAATGGGAGACAAAAAGCAAATTCCGTGGATTGGGATAAGGATGGGTTAGACACCAAAAGGAGGGATAAATAACAATAACTGGACTTGACAGCACAAAAGTGGTGATACACAACGCAGTTTCTTACCAAACCACACAACTCATTCACCCCTCAATCCCTCCTTTATACAAGCATGATGTCATGATGTCACACAGCACTGCAACAGCTGATAGAAAATTAACTCCACCCCAGCCAGGCCCAGGACATCACCCTGCCCTGTTACTGCCAAAGAAGCCAATCACTTGTTTCATTTGTGTAAAAGTATTTTATTTTCCTCAGGAGCACCCATCGATGTAATGGCTGCATAGTCCAGACTTCTACAGCCCTCACTGTGAATGGCCAAAGTCTAATCACCTATTATAATGCATGTCACATTTATCTTGATTAACTATCCAAGCAACTGTCAATATGGTGTTGGCTCTTCTGGTAATGGTCTGTCAAAGCTTCCCTTAATGAATGCAGTATGGGTTCTACTTCAATAAATAGTATTTAAAAGCCACTTCAGTAAATACTATCAATTTAAATCTCCTAATGTTAGAGTTTTGCCTTGTGATGGCCCTGCTGTATGAAAATAATTGTTCAGACTGCACAGGATGAAATAAAGCCTCAAAAGTTACCTTTAAACGAGATATGAGACTTATCCTGGCTTTAAGAAATACACAAGTAACAAACACTGCTGTGAAATTCTCAGCTCTGCCACTAAACAAGAGCCTTTACAGGTAAGAGCAAAGGGAACGGGTTACTACAGTCTTAAAGGAGCAATCCTCTACCTACATGATGGATATTCCTTAGGTCAAACTCCTAAAGGACTTTGGTCAGCAATTCCAAAAAGATTGCAGGTATGAAATGTCATGATACCTGCAGAGTGACAAACTATGATGTGACCTCAGGCTGGAAGTAATGGCAAACTGCTCTGGCTGCAAACTTGGCTCATTTTACATTTCAACACAAGTCAGCTGAAGCATATCACTACAGACTATACCAAATAAACTTAAATTTAATTCATCCTTAATATTTCTCTGTTTTGATAGACAATGTTCTGATTTTCAGCATCTCCTGCTAGTTATCAGCCATACAGTACTGACGCTGAACAGTACTGAAGCAGCCCTTTGGAAGGAGTCCCAAACAACTTAAATGCAGTCACATGAGACATTAAAAAAAATAAATCTCTAGTTGAGGCAGATCTATCTGCAAGGAAAAAAGGTTCCAAGCTCTCACTGTGTGGGACTGTGTACCTCCACTACCAACAGAAAAACTTCTCAGCATCATCACTGGTTCTCCAGCAGCTTCAATGACAGATGTGTTTCTCTGATTAAAATTGTTGGATCTGCTGCTTACTCCACACTCATTAAACCTTCTGCCTGCTGCTTATAAAGAGCCTTTGTGTGCTGGGATTGAATCATCAGCTCACTATTGTTTGATGCATTTAAATGGTGTTTTGGGGCTCACAGTGGAAAAGAAATTTAAGCTTACTCGAACTGGAGTTGGTTAGTTGTCAAGCTACTCTTTACCAAGCCCATGTTCAGCTCCACCCTTGACTTCTCCGAACACAACTGATTTGCTACTCCAACTGAGAAATGTTTTATATGTTCTCTAAAGAACCAGGCTCCTGAGTGAAATCAAGATGTTTCAACCAAAATGTGATTATGAACTGAGCCAATGATTAGGAATTGAACTTACTGTTCTGCAGCTTGTCCCTTTTCCAGCTCTCCTATGTGCTCTTTCCAGCACTGACACTGCTCTTGTATGGGCAACTTCAAGGCACCTCAGCCTTTGCTAGGAAAAGAAATACTGCCCTTCAAACCACACCTGGTTAACCACGTATGCTAACTCTCCTTCTCCCTGTGATTCTGTAATTTCCCATCCCTGTGAGCAATGTCTAGGGGCATGACACTGACATGAAATCACCTCTAGTTAAACAAATTGCCACATGACCTTAATATGAGCGTCCTTGGATTTGGTCATAGGATCTCTGAACTGTATATGGAAATACAGATTCTGCAGATCATAATCTGCAAACTAGTCATGAGAGTCTAATGGGGATATTATGGAGGTCACTATCTGGAACTCAGAACGAATGAAGTTAAGGAATTGGACTTCCTGTCACCATGGGGACACTAAATCAACCAACAAACACAAAACACCATGCCAAACAACTGTGCACTATAAGCACTAGCATTGTTAAGCACCATAAAGCTGGAACAAGACATATGCAAGAACATCATGAGATAGAAAAGTATTGTCAGCCAAGCCCGAAAGAGAATTTTCTCAAGAATTCCAAGCACCTTGTATGTACCTAAACATAAAACAAAAATGTGTATGTAAACACACTTCTGCTTCCCTTTTTTTTTATTCCTGGTTCTTTTTACTCACCTCCCTGAGTACAACTCTCCCCTCCTATTTCATGGAGCACTCAATCACTTTTCTTGTTTCTGTTACTGTTTCCCATTCCAATTCTCTCCACACCAACCACTTTGCTGAGATGGACCCATATTCCTTTCCCCTCCCTTAATCCGAATGCTTGCACAGACCCTAAGAACTGCCCCTGGCTCAATGAGCAGAAGGAAACTGTCACTCTCCCTGTGTCATTTGTTCAACCCAGGTGGTTCTTCAGTCCTGGCCAGGCCATTGTCACACTGTTCCTTGTACAGGCAAGTGCCATTGCAGCAAGCACCAGTCAGGCAGCTGCCTCTGCTGACAACAGCCAAAACTGCAGTCTCCTGGCTGCTGAAGCTACCAAACACATCATCTGTGCTTCAGCTATTCTAGCAGACAAGAAGGCAGTATTTCCATTCATTTACTTCTTTCCTCNTCTTTGCTATTAAAACTACATATCAGCCACAACCCTCACTGCCTCAAACTTCTCCAAATAATCCTCCTTTCATAATCCCTCTGCGATAACCAACCACAAATCATTTTAGCATCACAGTGCAAGTAACTATGCTACTACTAGAGGATTACTGAATGAATCACCCATATTTATCTGGAGACTGATGATGTAGTTCAGCATTGGAAAGGCTTGGTATCTTCAGAGGTCTTTCTCAACAGGCAGATCTGGGAAGTCCGTGTTATTCTGACCTCTCCTGTACAGCTGCCAAAACAAGCAAGCCTAGTGCTGTCAAAAATTATAAAGCTTATAGAAAAAAAGAAATTATCTGTTTTACTCCCATGATGGGAGCATACCCTTCCCTCCAAATCCTTCCCCCCACCCCCAACATTTCCCTAGCTTTAAAGAACACTAGAACCAATTTCTGGAAAAGGGTTTACAGCCTTTTGTTTCCAAATCTCTCATAGTCTTCAAACTGACCTGAGTTCAGACTGGAAGTGTGCCCCCAATATCATTCTGGATTATGCAGATAATACCATGTTCAGTACTCTGTAACTGTGTTGTGTACTGCCTCCAGCCTGATCCAATACAGGAATGTCTAGTTTGCTTCATATATACATTACATGTTCCTCCCTTGACCAGTGCCATAAGCTCTTTGCATAGACATTTTTCCAAGGACACTGAGTGTAGAACAAAAACACATGATACAGCAACATCTGAGTGTTTAAGCCATTTTCTTTTTGAGATTGCCTGGCTTAAAGTTTATTTGCTACAGTAGAAAAAGTGTGAAGACAGAGCCTCTTTAATATCCTGGCTCAGTGGGAGACAATGAAATGTATGGAATTATTCTTTAGAATACATATTTTTTAAAAAAGAGCCTTTCTAAAGCCGAAGGAGCAAAACAAAGAAACACTTCATTTTAGGACTTAGTACTTTGAAAATATCATCATTCTTTTCATGCCCAAGGTCTCATTTTCTTTCCATTTCCTCTTATTTAAACATACAGTGGTTCACATTCTCTGCTACCCCTGCACCAGCTCTTGTACTGTGAGGAGACTAGTAGTCAGGCAGCAGAAGAGTGAACCATCCCAACAAGTGAACAAGAGTGAGCATCACCCCAGCCAGCCTCCTCTGAGCCTGTTCACTGTGCAGCCCCACGAGCACTCCTGTCAATGAGACACGCTACAACTCAGCAGCCAGGGAAAGAAACTGCTGAAGTCAGCAATTCTGAACTTGGAATGGCCCATGCTCGATGACTGTTCTGAATTCTATCCTGAAGGATGCACACAGCTTGGAAAGGGTCTCTATCCACACCCAAATCAATCACACTGCAGGCAGAGAGGGATATAGGTAGTCCTGCTTTCCCTCTGAACTTGCAGGCAGATTTGATCTGGTGAACTCACATCTCCTGTGGCATCATTCAAATCAGCTTGTTGAAACACCTGGAAATGAATTCAGTATCCACAAAAAGTTAATTGCTTCAAGAACAACGGTGATAACAAGTGGCTACAGCAGAAGCAGAGCTGCTATTCCAACAGGGACTACAGTTATGGCTGGATTAACCACAAAGGAGCTACCAAACAACTGAGAACTGTCAATTCCACCTCTGGAGGAGATGCCTGAGGGTCTCAGACTATAAATTCCACGTTCCTAATTATAAGGCTGGACAAAATCAGTTTTAATTAAACTTCAAGTAATTAAAACTTGCAAGTTTCCCTTGTCTTCTGTAGATTCACTTGATGATTGAGCTAATATTTAACAGCCTATGAACAGACCAGAAGTCATACATGAAAAAAAAAGCATTATTACTCAAGAATCAAATAAATCATTGAGCTTGAAAAACTAAAACTGGTTTCACACGTGGAAAGGTCAAACCACATTCTCATTTCACAGAAATAAGTGAAGCCTTTCCCACACAGCCAAGATGAAAGAAACAACTTCAAGGAAAGAATCATCAAATTCAGCAAAGAGGTCCAAGTCAACAACTTCTATTCCAAGAAAGACTTGGAAATTACCACTCTTTGCTAGCAAAAACTAATGAAACAAAGATCTATATACAGCGACTGAAAAATAAAGGTTGAGGTGGAGTCTTCTTTCAATCCATTTTCCTGTTGGAAGTTGTAGGTCCATAAGTTGTAGGAGAGCATTTGCCTTTTGTGTAGCACACGTTGGCTCACAGTCAACTTCAGATCCAAAATAATCCACCTCATTTATATGCCCCACATCTGGCATTTGTGCATTCAATTATTCTTACCTAAACATAGGACTTGGCATTTTTTATTTCTGAACTGTTGATTCTCCCATCACCCCCACCCTAGATGTCAGCATCATCACTTTGGTCACAATTTCAAATCCTAGCTTCGGTCTCACGTGCTTATGCACAGTCAATGAAGTTTAACTACTGTTACCACTTGGAGGACCTCAGGCTAACTGCAAAATTACAGGTCAAACCATCCCTTTCTTTCTGGAAAGAGAAAGCTCCTCCTGCAGGCATTTTGCTGAACTAAAATAAATACTTGCCAAACTAAAATCAGTAGCCTTATCACTGCATTTTTGTATCTTCCATATTCAGTGCTGAAACAAACCAAGTTAAGAAAAATCTCTCTCTACAGGAAGCACAGAATAAAAGATAGCTCCAAGCATTTGCCTAAAAGAAACATATTATCCACACTATAAGATCACCCAAGATCCTTTTTTATTTACACTGCAAGTGATCTACTGCTCTGTGTGGTGGTTTGACCATGGCTGGAAGCCAGACTCCCACTGAAGTTGCTCTATCATTCCCCTCTTGGCTGGACAGGGGAGAAAATACATGTTGAGAGGCTTTGGAGTCGAGATAAGGGCAGGGAGAGATCATTCTGTAATCAGCATCATGGGCAAAACAGACTCAACACAGAAATGTAATAAAACTAATTTATTACACCACACACACAGAAACCAGAGTGTACATGTGTACGTTTCTCACACTCTTTCCCTGCACCAGCATGGGGTCCCACCCATGAGAGACAGTCCTCCACCACCTTCTCCACATGAGCCCACTCCCACAGGGCCTCAGCTCTTTGCCAGCTGCCCAGTGTTGGTTACTGCTATAAACTCATAAAATGTCTCTCAGTCCCAGCCTGCTCCAGCCTGAAGCCCTGGAGTCACAGTCCCTCCCCAGCCCCTGCAACAAACCTGCGCTGGCATGGGGGTCTGTCCCTCTCTCCACAGGCTGCAGTGCTGCCAGGGACTCGCTTCAACACAGGTCACAGCATCTTCCATCATCTGGCTGCAAGTGGAGTCTCTTCAAGTTCCACAGGCTGGGGCGGGACACCCACTGCACCATGGTCTTCTCCACAGGCTGCAGGGAATCTTCTCTCAGCACCTCCTCCTCCTCCCCCCCTTCACTGACCTTGGTGTCTGCAGAGTTTCTTACATCTTCTCACTCCCTTCTCCGGTGGCAAAATGTGGCTGTTTGCATTTCTCTCTCTCTAAAATGTGATTCCCAGAGACCCTGTGACCAGCACTGACTGGCCCGGACGGCCTTGTCAGCAATGGAGTTTGGCACTGAAAGCCCAGCTGGGATTTACTCTGTTGGACCTCAGAGAAGCTTCTAGCTGCTTCTTGCAGAAGTCACCCCATGAAAGCACCAAACTGACAGAAACAGTGATCACTAACTATCTTCCTACTGCAGCCAAGGAATAAAACAAACTAAAATACCGAACAAAAAGGTAAGAAATCCAAAGATTACTCACCTTCACAAACATTACCAATTACTCTACTCATACAAAACTACTTTGAGAAACTACCAGAATTTTAGTCTTAAGTTTTTATTGCTGCTTACCAGGTTTGATTTGCATAAAGAACCAAAACACGGCTTTATTATCTCAAAATGGGGAATTAATTTACTGCTTGAAATACACCAGAGTCTGAACACCAATACTAGCACTGTTCCTATTTTATGAGTTGGCCAAATATTTCACATCTTTTATTGAAGTGAGATCCAAAATAAAAGCTGGAATTATGCATCTCTACCAGGTATTCCCTGGTCCTGCAGTTTTCAGTCTTTGGAAGCTTATTTATCACTAACCACACAGACATCATAACTGAAGTCCCTATAATACATAGGTCAGACTTCAAAAATGCCTCATCTCTCTCTAGATCACTCTCCATGTTCTGCAATCAGCTTTCACTAAACCTACCACTTGCAGATGAGTTGACATACTCAGATTGTGTTATTAGGCTCACCTTTTATTTACCAGTAACTCAAACTGGAAATTGTGTTTTCCACTGCAATAAGCTAGATTAATTCTAGAAGCTTTCCCACTTTCTTAGTTTGGAATGGCCAGTTTATTAAACCACAAGTAGCTGCAAACTTTAAAACAGTCAAAAGACAAAATTTAGATGGCCAAAATCTTCTTGGGACAATTTATTTTAATCTTGCTGATAACAATTTCATACTTGTTTACTGAAAACCTTTTCTTTTTTTCCCCCCCACACTCGTTACCAAGTCTGCCAACTCAACCCTCCTATGCCTACTCCCTTCCAGATCCTTTCCTTCCTGGTTACACAAAGCATAAACTTTCGGGGGTGGCATTTCACAGTGAGTTTTCTCTACTCAGGCACAGCACAGTGTTGAGTCTAGCACTGTCAGATCAGTACACTGCACAAAGGAACTCGATTGTCACAGGAAAGGAAAAATACAGCACATCCAGGGGAAGCCACATTGGCTATTCCCTTGTTATCCATACTGGTCACCTACACTGGAAATAATGATCTCCACCCACCGTATTCCCCACTTGTCAATCCAATTCATCCGGCTCAGCAGTTCTGGTAAATAAGCCAGTCACCAGCCATTATCACTGCTCAATTAAGCAGCCATGTCAACAGGGAGGGATTAATTACTTCAGAACTTTTCAGACCTGCAAGACCTTCAGTGAGATACAAAAAGAAAAGGATGGTAAATAGGATTAAGCACTCTACATATCCATTTCTCAGCAGAGGAAAGGGTAACCAACAAACTGCTAGAAACACAGCAATAAAAAAATAAAGATGGCTTCAATAATTTTCCTGAGAACACATGTAAGCCTGTAGTACTCACTGTTGTATGATAACATTCAGGTCATGAGTTTAGAAACAAACTCAGACCTAACATTTAAATGTGTAACACCTATGCTTGCACACAAGAAAATACACAAGTAAGATGGAAACCAGAGTTTTCCAGAATATTTTTAATTTTCCTCTTTGAAGCAGCAGGTACTGGCAGTCACCACCACAAACAGGAACACTGGAACTGATCACAAGCAAAATATTAGGAGCTGGAAGAGACCTTGAAAGATCGCTCAGTCCAACCCCCCTGCCTGATCAGGATCATCTAGACTAGATCACATAGGAGCATGTCCAGATTGGTCTTGAATGTCTCCAGAGAAGGAGACTCCACAACCTCTCTGGGCAGCCTGTTCCAGTGATCTGTCACCCTCACAACTGAGAAAGTTCCTCCCTATATTAAGATGGAACTTTCTATGTTCCAATTTGGAACCGTTTCCCCTTGTTCTATCACTGGCTATCACTGAGAAGAGCCTGGATCCATCCTCCTGACACTCACATTTATAAACATGCAAGATCTGGTGCTTCCACAGTTAACAATGTATATGCCATGCTTTGAAATGCAATGTCATATTTATAAAGAGCCACCAGTAAGTGGACATAGAGGTTTTAATTATTATGCAAGCTCTCAGAACTGGTAATACTCTTAACCTCATCTTGCACGACAGACTTGTGATGTGGAGTACTGCATTTTCCTCATTCATCCTCCAATTCTAACAGCACTGACCTTACATAAACAGCAAGCAAAATGTCTTATGCTATGAAAAAAAAAAATCAAGAATTAGTGCTCAATTTTGTCTAATTAAAAGTGCAGGAAGAGACTTTTACATTACCCTGTTAAGTAAGCTATCCAGTTGTCTTCACAAAAATGGTATTCTTTAAGACCATTATAGTTTCACAGTAATGAATTACCACCTACAACTACCCTTAAGAGAATGATTTGAAGGCAAATAAGTTACACTTGTTCAACTCACATTACTTCTACAAACTAGCCCGACCTTTAATGACAAATATTTTTTTAAAAAATGTGTAAACAGAGTTATGCCTCATTATTTTCAGACCTCAAACTTAAAATGCCATGTGTAAACACCAGCAAGTACACAGGACAGGAAAAGAGCATAATACCAGCTTCATGAACACACTGCCCTTACAAGTTACTTATACGGCTGCCTCCGGTGTCAAAGTAAAGAGAGAAAAAAATACCGTAACTTCACTACAGCAAGTTCAAAGGCCCAGAGTGCAAGTTAATCATCTCAGAAGGCAAGACAGCGAGGTGAGGGAGTGCAGAGCAGCGGGAAGGGCGGATCTCTCCCGGCATCGCGGACCAACACCGCCACCCAACGCCGGGAGCGCAGACCTGTCCCAGCCCGACACTCCGCACACCAGGGGAAAAAAAAATTAGAAAAATCGCCAATGCGAATACGCTTGTCCTTGGTAGTGAAACTACGTCGTCAGGCGTGTTATCGCCTGACCAGCTCCACGAAAAATTACAAATATGACAAGAGGCGGGTGCGGGAGTGACCACTGCTTTCCTCTAGCTCTGCCTAAAGCGCACTGGGGTGGGGAGGGGGGGAAGAAGCGAAACGTGAGTCATCATTGGGTGCTATGAGGATACCGTGTAACTTCCCACGCACAGGAAAACTCGCCTAAAGACGATGTAAACAACTCCAAACTTACAATGGGAACCCCAAGAAGCAAATCGTTCATCGATTCATATGAAACACAGGCGGCGTAGTCCAAACCCGGGGGAGCAGCACTCTTTACGGCCTACAGAAAATGATGCCAATCCCTACACTCAAGTACAGAGACCACAGCATGGGAGTGGTAGCAAAAAGAAACAAGTATTTTATTAAAAAAATAAATCACCACCTACTTCATTCCCAAGTAAGAAACAGAACCCGAGTTTGTAACAGAGTTGGGGGTTGTTCTTTAATATATATGTGCAAAAAAACCCCGCCCCATTTAACTAACAATAAAAATCAAAACAAAATTAAACAAGAATCCCCCAAACATTACTGTTTCTTTCAGGACAGAGGAATAGATATAAGAAAATGCTAACCAAGCCTCCATAATCTCTGAATTTCCCTCAAGGGTGGTGGGGGAGAAGGACCAACAACTGGCCTAAGCCCACTTTTATTTCTGCTCCTATCTGATGGAGAAGTACCCCGGAGGTCCGCACCTCCCCATCATGATGAATCACGGTCTTCCCGTACCGACGCTCACCGCCCAGCCTTACCTTAAAACTACTGGAGTTGACCCATCCTATTAATTCGTCGATGACTTTGTCGAGGCTCTGCTGGTCCTGCTCCAGATCCGAGGACCTCCCCGGGTCGCTCAGGTACTCCAGCAGCTCCTGGCCGACCTGCATCCTGCGGCCCACGTCCTTCTGCTGTACCTGCTCGCAGAAATAATCCATTCCGGCAGGCTCCATCCTCGGCCGCTACGCAGAAAGTTTCTCCGGAGGCAAACCGACCGACTTCAGGGCCGGAAGCGAGGCCAGGGCAGGGTGGGCGCCAAGGGGTGGGCAAAGCCCGGCGAGGCGGCGGTCCCTGACAGGGCCGCGGCGCTCATGGAGACTCTCGTCGCCCTCTCCGCCCCGGCTCCGCGCCCGGCGCCTCCATGCGCACACGCAGCGCACGCCGCCGCCAGGGGCACGGACGGGCGGGCGGCTTCCTCCGGCCTCCTCCCCGACCCTGCCCGCAAGGTGAAGCCTCAAGTAAGGAGGGAGGAGGGGGACCGGACGCGGGGGAAGCTCGAAGGCTTGAAGGCTGCGGCGGCCCGGCGGGCGGAGGGACCGGCGGGAGCCGCCCCCTCGGGGTCGGGGCTTTCCGGGCGCCTCCGCGTCGTCCTAAGGGATCCCGGGAGGGCTTCTCGCCGCCGCCTCGCCTCTTCCTCTCGCCCCCCTCGGCGGGGACGGGAACAAGCGCTACAGCTCGCCCTGAGGGACGGAGTGGGCTCGCAGGCACCTCCGCGACGGGCGGACAGCCGTGGGCTGAGGGGAGTCCCCGCGGAAGCCGCCGCCTCTCGCTCTCTCTTCTCCCGGTCCGCTGGCGCCCAGGAGCGTCTCCCCGAACCGCCTCTCACCGCCGCGGGCACCGGGCCGTCCCCCCTCGGTCGCAGCGGCGGTGAGGCCGGGGCGGACCTCTCATGC
>VXBZ01003927.1:468074-485770 GCA_013399135.1 Heliornis fulica
AGCACCATGCTCTCTGCGCCTTTGGCTGATAAAAAAGAGCGTACTCTGTGGGGGGCTCTGGTTCTACCCTCTTTCTTTCCCCAGTAGTATCTTTAATGGACTGAGAACTCGTGCAACCCACTTATGGATCTTCTGCAACGGGCTGTCAGTCATTCTAACAGAAAAGCTACTTCCACAGGATGACCTTCCTTGCTGAAAAATCCTTCCTATACAGCAGATGTAATCCTGTCACTTAAAAGAACCATACAAAAACCCTTTAAAAACCTCATGATTAAAAACTACATATCAAAAAATAGCACGTACAGGCCATAATAATAAAACCAGAGCGAGTTTAACGTGAGTCACTCAGAACGTTCCAGTAAATTACATTTGATGTAGCTTAAGAAATCTATGAGAAAGTTGTCCTTAACATTCCTGTCGGATTCCTCAGCAACTGGGATGGCACTTGGACATCATGTTCCACCCTGTGTGGCTTGAAGCAGACGTTCAGATCACCTCTTGGATGTGGTGGCTTTCAATCGTCCACCACCTACTTTTAATACAGTCTGGAATTACTGTAGGCTTTCATCTGTTCATTGGTTGGAGCTCAGAACATCAAGGGTTTTCTTGATGCTGTCAGGAGGTATAATAGCGTCACATTGTGCTATTTTAAGCACAAATGCAGCTTTTTTGTTGTTGTTTTCCATGTCATACAGGTGTTTATTTTGCATCTTTCCTTACATTAATTGTAAAAGGACAACGTGGATCTTTCCAAGCTGAGCTTATCCCTGTTTTTAATTCCTCCCTCTGAAATGCAGGATATGAGAACAACAAAGTAATAAGTATCTTCAGGATACAAACCAATTAATTCACGAAGGAAGGTTCTGATGATGATGTTGCAATCTATGTACCAAGCTAGTTGAAGTACTGCCCGTTTTCTTACAAGGCCCTAAACATGAAATCAGATGTAACTGTATCCAAAATGCACTCAGTGAACTCTGGTACGTTTTGGCTTGTGCCTTGGATGTTCTTGAAATTTGCTATTTAATAGATTGCTTTCATAAGCTTATTTAGAAAACAGAAGTTGAAACCAGTAGTCTGGTATTTTTCTTGTAAATACTGAGTCGCTTTGATTATGGAAATGGGGTGTGAAGGGGGGCGGGGGGGGGGGTCCAACCAATGCCTGATTACTGGTTTACTCCGAGGCATTAATTTGTCTCTTATTGTCAAATATGTTTTAACATGTAGATACCGCAATTAAGTAATTCAGTCTGATAAATCTTTTATGATTCATTTGCTAATTTGCATGTGCTGCAGAGAAGGAAGAACACATGAAAACCCATGGGTAGTGAAAAGCACTAATAACAGTTCAAGAAAGTAGTGTCAGCATTAACGTGTAAGTGGCCAGGCACTTCTCTCACCTTAGTCTCTCATGTCTTCTACCAGTACTCAGAGCACTGCTGCATAACTTAGTATCCTTTATGTCGTTTTTGTACCGTGGAAGAGATGTTTGTTGGTAGAGGTATTTAACTGTGGCTTGTCAGGAGGATGATTGCCTCTGTTTTGTGCAGCAGGTTAGTTTGATGGCCCTTGAGCAACTCTGCTTTTCTATCTTTAAATTTCTCTGGTGGGAAATGACATGCCAGTGTTCTGTGTAAAACCTTTGTGCAATGATTTTGCACCATACTGGAAAAATTCAGGATGCAATAGCTCAACGTAATAGTCAATTGATCCAAAATTTTCTGAATTGTTAAACTTAAGAAATTGATTAAACTTTTAATTAAAACACCCAGAGGCACTTTTTCAGTCTAGCTGCAATTACTTCTCTGTTGTCTTGCTACTGTTTGTAACAGCCATAACAGAAGAGCTGGAAAAGGATTCAAAAGACTTGATTCATCTGACCTGAAAAGTGAAAACCAGTGAGCACACAAAGTGCTTGCACAGCAGCATCGAGGCACATGCAGCTTGGGTGTATTTTGGCCTTGGACAGGCAAAATCTCAGTTGTTGCAAAACAAGTCATGGCATTTTTGTTATCTGCTAGGAAGCTCAGAAGAGTGAGTGAAGGTGCTGAAGAATGTGAAAACCCACGTGGGATGGAATCAGTCTCATTACATGGAAACAACTTTCCACACCAGGCAGCATGTTGATATTTGTCCTTGTAACTACCACTACTAACTGCACTAGTGTGGTGGCGGGCTCTGCTCGCGTTTACACAGAGCAACCCACTTCTCTCTGCATGGGAATTGGAAGGGAAAAACATGTGTGGTCTGGTTTTTTCTGTCTCTGGGTTGGTTATAGTAGCAAACCCTGCTATAAATAGGACCAGATTCAGCAGTCGCTTATCACATGAGTAACTTCTACACTACCAGTATCGATCTGGAAAGGTTTTCTCAGGCAAGTAGAAGCTGCCTCAAAAAGAAAGTTTTCCTTACATGCATGCAGTTTAACACATACATATAGTTTAAAATGCTCTTTTTCATAAAGAATTGAATGCATTTATATTTGGGGATTAATTTAAGCTGGCTGATTTTTCTGGCTGTTGTCTGATTTTGACATAATTTTCCTCTGTAGGTTGGAAAAATCCCAGAATCAAACCAAGCCCAACCCAGACTTGTCTGTCTGCTTGAGAGCTCCCTCTCGTGGTAAACGTCCCTGGGAGATGTTCGCAAGTATTCCCGTCCAAAGGCATGTCCTCGAAACTTTACCTACCGTATCTATTACTGATAACGCTGTGCAGAAACAGAGAGAAGCCAAGGTAGCAGTTGTTACAGATAATTTTTTTTTTCCTTGTCTGTCTGCCCTTCACACATAGAAACCTGCTAGTTTGGTGTGGATGTAAATATCAGCTGGGATTTTTGGGGAATTCCTGTGAATGAGTATGTGGAAAACCTGTAAGTAAACATTTGTGTTCTACGAAAACGAACAAGCAAGTAAAAACAAAACCACCGAGTCACAGATGATAGCATTTTTTACCCTAAAGAGAAGAAAATACTGTTGGTTCCAGGAATGCAAGGGGTGTACCAATTCTTTCTGTATTCCTGTGGTGAAGGCAATGGTCTGTCCAGATCTTCCAGCCTGGAGTGAATGACTTCATTTTAGAATGAAAATTGAGATAATAGCCATAAATACAGCTCTGAAAATAATAGCACTGTAAAACAAGTAAAATAGTGAGAAATGTAGAGTAGTTCATGGGGGAAGCCAGTAAGGTTGGCTTTGTGTATGTGTCTGTAGGTTCTGAAGTGGGCTGTGTAAATTAGATGTAGTTGAATATAGAGTGGCTCGATGATCCAGGGATAGCTCTGTCAAGAAGACAAAGCATTTAGTCACATGTAGTTATTTAACTAGGAAACAAGTAACTAAACTGCATGAATCCAAGCAGCTCCTATTCAGGCAGTTTTTGAAAACCAAGGCTGGATTCAGATCCTGTGGCTCTGACCAGGATCAGGGACTGGGATTGCTATTTTGCCCCCTTCTTTTTTTTAACTTTCAGGAGGAGTTTGAGGTGCTGATGTGATGTACACCGGTGGGACCTTTCAAAGAAAGTATGTGGAAACGATAATTAATTGAGGTCATAGAAATGAGTAGAAGTTTTTTATAATTAAAATGTAATACAGCTGTCAGAACTTAAACAATACATTGTTATATAAACTTATATGCAGAAGTTTCAGTAGAAAGCCCAACCTGTTTCAAATAATTATTCTGAACAACTTCTATTTTTTCTCTGGTATTCAACTCATGTAAATCTTCAGGATTCTTCCCAAGAAATTCTATAGCCAGTAATCTATTTGATGTTTGCAGGTGCCTTTTTACACATACATATATAAAATAATTTTATGTTCATTTACTGTAATCCATAAGGTTACAGTTAAAAGTTTCATAAAACATCTAGATGCTGATTTAAAAGTATTTAAATAAAAATTCTAGGTACTTCACCATTTCCACATTATAGAATGGAAATGGTTAGGGAAGTGACCGTACAGATTAGATACACAGGCATTTTGAACAGACAAAATTTCTTGGAGTGAAATAATGAATAGGGGTTTTGTTCCCTTTTTTAGAGACTCATTCTTTCCACTGAGAGAATTCACTTATGCACACTGCAGGTCTGGGGGGCTACTTCACCACAGACAAATCAAGGAAAAGTCATTATTATGTAGACAACAGTGTAATGTAATGTTTTTTTATGTGGAATGCCACGTTGTATTTGTGGACTGCAGGAGTGGGCTCTTTTCAATCTTCTTCTGACTGAGTAACTGTAGTGTCTGTGATGCCTCAATCATGAATTAACTTTTTTTTTCTTAATATTGTGTGACTCATAGCAGAAACATTCTCATCTTCATTGCCAGCATCTAAAGACAATAAGCAGCCTATTTAGAAGCAATTTCCTTTTGAAATAAAGATTTCTGCATACAGGTGTTTCTGCACACAAACATATCCCGTGCTATGGACTTTCCAGAACCTACTCCCAGTGCGTAAGTGAGCAAGCGTCGTCAGTGCTAAAAGTGAGGACAGATGCCAAGCCCTGCAACAACCACACAAGAGGCCTCAGAGGCAAAGCCATGTTGTGCCCCCTGCCAGAGCAGGGCGAGCAGAGCAATCCCCTGGCAGTGCCAGGGGGTCAGCAGTCACAAGGCAGGTTCCAGGTAAAGCCAGGTGTCTGACTCAGTGAGATACAGGACTCTGGCATCCCTCAGGCAGCGGCCCAGGGACAGGGCTGCAGCTTAAATCTGTCTCCCAAGCAAAGGGGAAGCAGGGAGGCCTCCAGCGAGGGTTCCCACAGCTCTTCCTCACCCACCAGCTTTTGACAACCATCTGATCCAGGGTTGCACAACTCCACATCAGGGTTGGCTTGCAGCAACAGGTAGGCAGACCTCTGCTGGGGGACTGCACCCAGGGTCCTCATACTGTGGATTTAATGCTATTCTTGTGGTCTCTGATTTATTGGTCGCAATTAAAATAAGATATAAAATATTCTTACCTCCATATATACTCTCATTTTCTGAAGTGTACAGTGCATGCTTTGTATGTGTATGAGAATGGCAGGGTTACCTTGTCTTAAATGCTTTAAACTTCTGGTACTGAATGTAGGAGAACTTGTATCCCACTCCTGTCACAAAGCTACGTGGTAAAGGAGGAGTAAGAGCAGTAGAACCAGTCCATCTGAACTGCAGATTTACATTTGAGATGGGCCTGAATGGCAACATCTAACATTTCAACACAAGAGTTTGATTTTCCACCCACAGCTCACTTTTACTCATCTCTGTGGTTATACTGTGGACCATTCTAAGTGTAAGGACCAGTTTCAAAACTCGAGCTGTAGATTTCGGCTGAGATTCAGAAATCCAGACAATCCTGTTATGATGAGGCTTAGCGTCAGTCCTTACCTAAGCACAACTTCCCTTGAGTGTTGCTCAAGTATGAACTTCTGAAGTATGCCCAAAAATAGGAATGAAGCATGTCTTGGCAATAGCTACAATTCCTCATATTTATGAAAGCAATCCCGGGGCATGATGACATTTTCAAAACTAGCATCCAGTTATATGTGTTTTTGGAAAAAAAAAATAACTGAGACATGCTTCAAGAAAGGATATGAATGAACTGTTGTCCCAATCTCATTTTCTTGAAGTATGTACGATGAAAGTACTTCCTGATCATCCATTTGATTTCTTCAGGCAAACACTTCAATCAATCAATCAATCAATCAATCAGATTTTTCTAACTGAGAAGTCTTTTAGAGCAGTCATGACATTCCCGGCACTGTGTAGCACTACATTCCTTTCCCTGGGATCTTGGAAGTTTCACAAGGTCTGTGGGTTTCACTGGGGCAGATGAGACCAGCACCATTCTCCCTCTTCAAGGCAGTGTAATTGATATCTTCATGCTGCTTCAAGAGTTGCTAACTTGAGCCTGGAGAATGAAGCAGATACACTGGCTATGCCTACGCTTGAGTTGAGGTTACTCGATCCCTGTTCACACCACAGGCTGCTTCTAGGCTATTACAGGGATGTCCATACATAGGGATACACTGTAGTATGTCAGGAAAAGAAGTGATCAAACTGTTTGGCTTCGAGAGCATATTTGGCTGCATATTTGTGCAATCTTCTCTGTTCTCTGTTGATTTGTCTGTGCAAATCAAAAGCTGCCTCCAAGGTACCTTTTCAGGAAGGATGCTATTTGTATGGTTATGCAACCATATTCCCAGCCAGACCAGGAATTTTATTCCAGGAGTGTTATATCCAAGACAGAATACTTTTGTTGTCCTTATTAACATAACCTGTAGCCAAACAGAATCTCTTACAGTCAGCTCTGGAGTGTCTTGCAGGACAGTGCTTGGCATCCCCAGGTGTGATGTTCAGCTGGCATTGCTGGAGGAAGGGCTGTAGGTGAAAGACAAAGTGAAAGCAAGTATTGCTGTTGTGGCTGTGTTCTGATTCTGGTCAAAAGAAAGCTGACTTCTCCAAGCAGCCCACACAGGTGAGCTGAGTTGGCCCCGGCTGTTTTCCACACCCCCTGACATGGAGTCCCCATAAAAGGGGCTGGTTAGGCAGAGTCATGGATACATGTGGCTGTGGTGTATTCTGGGTGTACCCTGGTCTTTGTGTTGGTCTTGTGCTCTGTGTTATCACTGGGTGTGACTGTGTGAATTCTGTCATGTGTTCTGTTATTGTTTCCACTCTGTGGTGTTTCTCAGTAAACTGTCCTTGTGCCAGCCCACAGAGTGGGGGGGTGGGTTTTGTCTGTTTTCCCTTTGTTAGAGGGGTGAGAGAGCAGCATGTGGTGCTCAGCCAGTACCTGGGGCTGAACCATGTCGTGCTTGCCGGCTGCTGATGCTGTCTTTCACTCGTCACTGTAGGTGCAAGGCAGCTTCTGGCTCCAAGAAACCAAGCACCCAGCCCTTCTGGGGCTGGAGTGTGGTGTGGCATCTCTTGTGCTGTGTCAGCAAGATGGTGTAGTCAGCAGAGCAAACAAGATGACTGAACATCCCACCTGTGCTGTGGAATGTCTGCAGGAGGATGTCACAGATGAAGGCAAGTGCTGACAGTGCAGGCTGTGGTGTTGCCATGTAGGGCATATGCTGTCCCAGCAACAGCGATGGAGAACAGCTCAGCCCCGACCTCCTTGCTGAATGTACCAGTGGAGAGGTAAGGAAGAACCTCTGCTAGCTTAACCAGGTTACTCTCTCAGTGCTTCAGAGTGTGCCTAGATAATCGATGGTGGACAGCCAGGGTCTCTGGCCTCAGGCAGTGTCCCCTCTAATAAGGTGATACAGCTGACATCATGGAACCTCTATTGCAAAGCACAGCTTTGCGTGTACTCTGTACCTTTCATGCCAAGGTATGATCATTACATGAAAATCCAAGAGCATAATTTACCACAAAGGGTTTTCCTGAGCCATAATTATGTCCAGTGGTCCACATGAACTCATCCAAACAGTATTTTTCATCGAAGAGGCACGCCCCAGTAAAAGATAATGCAAACTGAATCTCACAGAACTGGGGGATGTAATCATTGCTTCAGCCCAGACAGCCTTTATCAGCTGGAAAATGTGTCTGTAATCTCTCTTTGTAAGCCTATAGACCTCAGCAGGTGTTTTGCCTGAAGGGTTGTACAGCAGGGACCTTCTGAGAGCAATCAAGTCAAAACTCATCATGTGGTTTCAGTATATAACTCTTACTGATATTTTAAATATTTCCAGCTTTAATTAAGTTTAGCTGCCATAAGTCACTCCTATTTAATGTGTCACCATTACAGTTTAATTGCAAATTGACTTTCTTTTCATAACCAGTTGGCTTTATGAGCCCTGATATTTTTTCTGAATTTTTTTTCCCCAAAAAAAATCAGGTGACCAGGGGGTTACTGGTCACCTGACCTGTATCAGTCTGTTATACAATAAAATCTGACTTAATTTCAAATGCTTTCTGATCACTGTGTTTTACTTCAGGTGTCAGTAGTTGTACAGTAGAGAGCTGATCCTGCACAAGGACAAAATCCAGTATTAAATAAACACATGGTAATATTTTGACTCAGAGGTGAATTTTGTTAGCAGTTGGTAGTAGATTCATGGGATGCACTACTCCTCTCAGGGCATAAGTCAGAAGCATGGCATGAATATTGACTTCTGGCTTTATTTTATAGCCAGAAAGAAGGAGCCCCTGATGGCTCCTGCCGGTATCCCCTATTTATTAAAGCAGTACTGAGTGTAAGGGTGGAACCTTGACTTCCATGGTAATAATTTTTTAAAGTTTTTTCACTCCCTTCTGTAAGTGAATTTTTAAGACTCTGGGGAAAACATGTGTTTTGTTCCTCAGTGATAAGTGTCGCGGGTTGTACAGTATGGCGTGACAGCTACCGCAGCGCTGTAACACCGCGAACTGGTGCGGTGCGCTTTGAGAAGACCTTCTGCTGGGGCTGCATCAGGAGCTCTGCACGTTAGGTAAGTAACAGTGTTGTATGTTTCCACCTGTCTTCACAACTCTGTGTGGTTTCAGACAGCGTGTTTCTTTATTTGCTTGATGGTAATTCATGCAGTCGTGCTCTTCCTCTGCAGCACAGTAATGCTGATGACACCAGAAAACCTAGACACTGTCAGACAGCTCTTAGTTCCTCTCAGGTGCAGTACAGAGCAGAAAGCAAATGAAAGAAATACATATTTATCTCCGCTCTGAAGTTTCCACAAGGCCAGTTTGGTCCCTGGAAAAATTCCAGTTTCCCTAAGAGTTGTCCTAACTTGTACCATAATTGCTATGTTTCTCATAGGACTTTTCAGCATGATGCACGACAAGTACTAAATATCTCAGCCACACCTCAGACTGCTTTCATGCTGGCTTGCACACAGAAAGATCTTTAGCAAATTCTACCAGTCTAATAATTTCTTCATTTTTTTGGAAGACCTCTGCTGGTATAGGTATTCCTGGGAATGTGAAGAGAAGTACAAGGGGAGAGACAGGGACCGCTAATGGCCACAATGTGTTAATGAACTCTACTAAAGCAGAAATCCCTGGTTCTTCTCCTGGGCCTGGCATGAGAGTTCTTCTGACAGGTAAGTTCTCTGCTATACTTAGGATAGGCCTATTGATGTATGATTACTTCAATTACTGTCTAACTTAATTAAGGTCTACAGAGTGTTCCAAAATCTTTGCAAAATCCTTGCATGCACCTATAGTTATTTACCAGGTTATTACAGCAATTAAAGCCGCACTCCACTATGTAAAAGCCCCCAAAATGTTGCACTCAGTTTAAACAGGACACCCTGAATTGATGCCTTTTCACAACACATATTCTGAGTCGGCATCATCATCCATTCCTTACAGCTTTCCTTTTTCAATTTCCTGAAGAATCACCATTCTTGATTCCTCTTTTTCCCTGTGTATAATCTGGCTAATGTGCCATTCTCAAACACAGTTTATTATTCCATTTGAGTATATTTGAAAACAAGAAGGAAAATGAGTTGGAACAAACTTTTTGTTGGTCAGTGATGAGATACAGTGCCAGGATGACAGAGCACAAGAGTACAAATTACTGGGACAACTATAGCACTAATGAAAAAAATTCTGGTGAGCCTTAAGTTTTCATCTGTAGTTATTAACTTGCTCGTCACAAATAAGACATCACAAATAAAATTTCACCTCTGTCTCACTGAGCTGGTTTTGGATGTGCAGGTATTTGGACAATTTTATACAAGTTTTATACAAACAGAGTTGGTTACTGCTGAATCACTTTATATATTTCTGGCCAATAAACCAGAACATTTAAATAATGGGCATATAAACACTAGGTACATTGGATGAAAGGCCATATTAAATCATCTACATAGTAAAGAAAAAAATTATTTAGCTGCTTCATTCCTGAAAATAGGTACCTTGTTAGTCACTGATAAACTGCCATGCTGAGCAGGTAATACTGGTAAGATTGAAATGGAAAAAATGCCAGTCATGAGGTGGAACAAAACATGCCATGGGAAAACTAATTGACCTGCTATGATGACTCACATCTAGCTAACCAATCCAAAGCATATTCTCTGAACCCTGTGAAAAGTGGAGGAAGCAGATGCTAGAAACATACATAGATATATAGGGGTAAAGCTGGAAGAGAACAGACCACATGCACATCCAGTAAAGCAGAGTTTATGTGTTAAAAATATCTGCATGCTATATTTCCTGCAGTAGCATTTTAGGTACTGGTTTTAGCCAACCTGTGTCTGGATACATCATGCCAGGATGAATCATATACAACAAACAGTGAACTGATATCTGCCCTAATTCACGTGACTTTTGTAAACCTGTCAACTAAAATGCAGTCTCGTAAGACAAACTTGCTCATCCTGTGTCTCAAACTCTCCCCTTTGAGTCTGAGTCAGGCTCTGAGATGTCCTATGGATGTCCTACCACGATCAGAGAAGCAACTTGAGGCACAGTTGTTTCCTTTGATGGAAAAAAATAAATTCAGGATCAGAAAAGTGCCGTTTAAGTGCCCTTGATCACCCTCTCCTTCCCTCTTTTGTGTCTAAGCCCACTGCTAATGTTGGATTTTGTTGCCTGCCTGCACCACATACATTCATATACAGCAAGGAAATGATGAAATGGAGGATTAAACCACACTTTCTGCATCTTATTTTTTTTTTGCAGACTGTGCTAGTGCAAATTTGTCTATCATTTCTCCTTTGAACATTGCAAAGCAAGCATTTTTAGGAGAAATCCTTTGGCAGTGTTGTCAGCAAATCCTGTCGCCATTTCTTTATCCCTAAATTTTTGTGGTCAGACCAAACTTAGCAAAAGAGCTGCCTTCACCGGTGTTTTTTACGTTATGAATCAGAGAAACTTTGTTATGATTCGTTATGTTTGGAATGCACAAGATAAAAACCTCATATTATGGACAAGTTTAGCAGCAGGACATAAGGAACTTCATTACTTTCAGAAGTGGATTCCCTATGTTGCTATTACAAGTGGCTTTCTGTAAGCCTCTCCATGCCTCTGTTAAGGAGATGCTTTGAACTGGGAAAAGTCATAAACCCCTCCCTGGAAGGACCACAGAACAACTCTGATCTCAGGGTCTTTTGTTTGATCTTTCCTGTTTTGTTTTTCTTTTGTAAAATGTCAGACTGTGGTACACCAGAGTAGGTTTTCCCCACAGAATGAGGACCGCAGCTGTTCCTCCTGGACTGAGTTCCTTGGGGAAGGATTCATCCAATTCCCACAGCAGAAGAAAGGAGAAATCCTGAATTTACAACTTTTGACTCAGGTTCTTGCTTTTCTCCTTACTTGCCTGTCATCCCCCTTTGGACCTAAAATTAGGCTTTGTCCCCTGCTGTTGTTGTCTCCCTATACTGCTGCAGCAGCGTTGTTCTGCTCTGCCCAGCACAATGGCAGTGTCTTCCCCCAGACCGTACTGCGTTCTACGTAACAGATTCCATCTACATGGTGACACCAGACGGGGTACAGAGGGTCTGCCCCGACGAGCATGCTCAGAAGTGCATCTGACTTGGGATTCCCCTAGATTCAGAACCCCTCGAGGTCACTTTACCATGCAGACAGAGCAGAGTGTCCCATTGTTTGTGTGCATCAGTGAGTTGGTGGCAAACAACCCAGCATCAAGCGCTGCACTGGCGCAGCCACTGCTATAGGCACATGAGCATGTGTCCCCAGCTGAAGGACAGATGTTTCTTACTACAGGCTGTTCTCCACCTAAAATGCTGACAATAAAACACTTCACTGCCAATAGAGAGGGTTGGTTAGTGATATAAACCTCACACTTGCCAAAAAACAGAGTCTGTGGAATGAGAGAACTGAACTTCAGCAGTGGTTTTTAGTGAACTTCACCAAATCTCTGTTGGGATCTTAGTTACCATCCTGCTTGAAGAGCATCCTTGCTTACCATCCACCAGCGAGAGCTGATCTCTCCACACTAGCAAACACTTAGCTCTAAATGGTCTGACTACCACATTCCCTACTTCCATACAGGCCTATTTCAAGCTATTGGACATGATTTCAATTTGAATGTTTTACAAAAAAACTTTTGGGGTAAGAAATATTCTGAATTTAAAATATTATTAAAATAAATGCTAAGTCAAAGATGACTTAATAAAGCATCTTTCTTGACTAACCAGATTTAATTTGTATATTCAATATAAAAACCCTAGTAGTTTTCAAATTATATACGATATTTTCTAGTCAAGCTTTGTAATTGTAATGTAACAAACAGGGAAATATATTTTGCTTGCATGGAATATATATAGGCAAAAGCCATGTAAAATTTAATTACATATTATAAAATGCCAGCAAAGGACAAGTATTGATTTCTGATTCTTTGAAGGCTACTCTGTCCTTTGGTGCACAGAAATACTTGGATTAAGTTGATGACATATTTGGACAAAATCCTTTATGAACTTTAAATAAAGCAAGGTTTTAAAGTGAATAAAATCAAGCTGTTGCTTTAGGTATATCCCATATTACAATAACAAAGAGTTTCAAAGTCACCCAGTTGCCTTTCATCTATTTTGTTACTTTCTACTCTTGATACATTATTTGGTAATGCAGAATTTAAGTGAAAACTCTCTAACCTTCAAATCTCAAGGGGTACCTTAATTCACCAAGCTTGTATGAACAGTTTGTAAAAGGAAAGACTCTTTTCTGGGATGAGTAATGAATCACATACTTAAGTCTCACCTGGCTATTATTTTAAAATTAGAAGCAGTAAAAACACAGCATCATTAGGGGAAGGATATATTGCAAGAACGAGTGTTTCGAGGTCATTAATAATTTATGCTTTTAACTTTTAATTAAAGATGCGATAACAACAGAATGCTACCCATCTTCTCTCGGGGCCTTGGGAATCCTGTGACTGTTCAAGGAAATGTTCAGAGCAAGAACAACCAGTGTGAGGCAAAATTTAGTCCATTATTACAAAAAGCAGATGTTTGTATCTGCTTTTAATGCAGTATGGCAGGTACTTTATTTTCTGTTCCTAAGAGTAAAAATTATTTAAAACCCCATAATTTATGTATGTAAAGTAGAATTAATGGTTTTCTAAGTACCATCTGTGGTTCAGCACTGAACCAAGGTAGATTTTTTTTTTTCCAGACTGCACACCAAAACACTGCACCAGAATGTGTAATCTACACAGTTATCATGCAGAAATCTAAGTCCCATACTCACGCAGGACTCTGGATTTTTCAGTAACTTATATGCAAGGTTGGATTAAATAAATAGCTGTGCAATCTGCCCAGGATAAAATGACAATGAAAAAATTCTCCATTACATCCATCTATTCTTATGCATAGTTGCCCCCTAACCAGTAAGACAGGAAATGATATAAATTGAGATCCACATACTCTCATTCAATGTGCCCATTTTGGGGGTTACTGGTCACCTGACCTGTATCAGTATATCTACAGAACCACATATATATGCAATGCCCTGTATCAGAATAATTACTTGTGTAAACATTGACTTTTTTGAAGTAGGAAGCATGTATCTTGGAGCCAGAATGTGGCTGTATCCCAATATATGCTACACAGGACCACAGTGACAACAGGTAAATAGCAAGAAGTTTTATTCAGTGCACTATAAATAAGCATTATGTGTTTGTACTACTACATGTTGCACTAACCTTGACCTTCAGCTTTTGGGAAACATGTTTTAATAGCATCTCAACTGTTTCTTACTGAACTAGAAGTTGCTGTTGTGCTTTGTAAATTTTCAAAAATCCCAGTGATGTGAATAGCATAGGCAGTAAAAACAGTAACATTAAAAATTACCTTACATATCCTTTTGAGTGGAACATAATTTTACCACAGATTTTTTAACAGCATATATGAAAAGCTTCAGCAATGTTTTCAGTGTTATTATAAAGACCCACCACTACAAACCATGATGTGGGACAGTGGGGAGCTGTTTCTTCCTGTCTCTGCAGTATATCTGAGTATCAAGCACAGGCAGTATCATTTTGCCATCAGTAATATGGCGTGTTTCTGAAGCCTGCTGAGACTCGAGGTAAATGCTAAGGCTTCTCTGGAATTTGCCTGATGTTCTTGTAACCATTTCTGGAAAATAAAGCACTGATGCTGGTTGCATTCCCTGTTTGCTCTGCTTTTGTCCAGCTGCAGCAGGTAAAATTATTTACCTAGGTCAACAATCTCCAGGCCTTACATGATCTCTCTCTTTCATACTAAATGTAATCTAAGTTCATACTGCGTCACCTCTATCTTCATTTTAGCCCTCTCTGATCCCTGTTCCTGCTCTTGATTGCCATTTATTTGATCTACAAGGTTCTTTCCATGCCACTAGCTATGTGTGTGATGCCCTTCTTATTCTAGACCATTCTGCCAGCACTCTCTCCTCAAGCAAAAATCATACACAGTTACTACCCTCATTTAGCTTGTGGTTGAAAGGCGACTTTGCTGTAATTGCCATCATACACAGGCATCTACCTTGAGTGCACTCTCAGTACTGATTTAGACCTTTTTTCCTCCCTTCTCCAGCCTCTCATTTCTTTATCCTGACCTGTAGCATACCAGTACACCTGTATCACTGAAGATGTGCTTTTCCTATTTAGTACTGGAATGGTGGGAGGATGGTATACCAAGCATTCTTGTGAGTGCAGCTCTTCAAGCACAAGATAGGCACAGTTCCAGCCCATCTCAGTCTGCTATCAGTGCATCTTCTGCTCCAGGTCCTTCCTCACCTATGAGAATTGTAAGACTAATAAATACAAATTAAAATTTAGGAAAATAGGATTAATAGTTCCTCCTCTAAATTTTGAAACAAAAGGTAAATGAGTGTCAAAAAATGTAGGCATTCTTCCTTATGCTTTTGATTATGGATTGTTAGGGAGAAATTTCATTCACAGGTCATGAGAATTTTACATTTTCTTCTTGGTATGCCACCAAAAGACTATGTGAGGAGTATCAAAGTAGGGTAGGTTTGGAGTGAAGAAATGAAGCCTTAGGCAAGAGGATCATCAGATTCAATGAAATGAATAATTAGGTCACTTATCACTTCCCTTTGCTGAATTTTATTTGTTTAGTATAGCATTTATTTAACAATTAGTGCTACTGCTACAGGGAAACTCTTACACTATGGATAAAGCATTGTGATCAAAATCTACAGAACAAAATACAGCAAAACCAGAATAAAATCTTGCCTCAATGTACTATCCATATACAGAACTCGTGAACAGAAAGCAAGCATAAAATAGAACATCAGACTTCAATTAAAAGTTTTCTGTGTAAAAACTGTAGATAAAAACCGTGAAGCATGCAGAGAAGCCAGCTTGCTTACTGAAAACAAATTTAAATTTTATAAATGCTTTTGGAAAACTGTAGTGTTCTATACATACATAATGGTTGTTTAGGAAAAAGAAAAAACATAAACTGGTGACTTCTAATTATCTGTCTATACTAAAAATCTATTAGTGATCATGGTTAATGCTTAAATATAGCTATAACTTGTGTATTACTTCAAACATTTTAGGGCAAATCTGTTTTAAAGTGGTTCTTTTACATATTACCATAAATTTGTTGAAGAAGGAAGTATGGTCTGTTTAAAGCACAGGACTCTGAGTCAGAACATGTAGATTATGCCCCTTCACTGATAACTACTATGTGGCTTCCTCATCTCTAAATTGGGAAATAGTACTTAACTAGTCAGAGGTAACGAGGCAACAAGTCGTTACTGCCTGTAATGTTATAATTGCAATAATCAGTACAGAGCCTTCTGAGGAGTACTGATTTATTAAGAAATCTGTGGCAGAGAAACATATCACCTGTATGTTTGACATTCTGGCCATGTCTTCTGAGACACAGTGAATTTCTGTTCTCTGGTGGTGGACAGTTTAGGAATGCAAAATATCAGTCATTGCGTTTGTTAAGCAACAGTTATCTAAAGGTCACCATGGCTCCAAAGTAGAACTATGATCTCATAGCTGCAGTTTTTGCCCTTCCCTGTTCACACCCTTTCCGTGTTTACAAGTGTTAAGCTGGAAGGTATTGATGGCTTCCATCTGCCATATATAGGCAGTCATGTATCTTGATATGATGTGTAGGCTAGCAATACTCCATAAGGTCTTGACGTTGGAAACGCAGGGAAGCAACTGCCCAGCTGAGTGTTTCTTAAGACTGATCAGAGTCTAAGCTTGTGAGGGTGGAGGTTTTCCCTGGGATGGGAAGAGGCACTCAGTGCAAGGCTGACTCAGGTTAAGAGACCTAATGTTCACAAGTGTATGTGGGCAATAAAACAACAGAAAAAAACCCACCAAAAAAGGCAAAAAGCGGTAAGGAACTCGCATATCCAGATATGAACAAGGCAGGACAGCTTACTTTCTGTATTCACTGTATGACAAAAATCCTTTTTTTTTTTTCTTCCCTTAAATGTAAAATTAAGTCAACTTCTATTTGGCTTTGATTAGGCTATGAGCAAATTGAGCTGCAGGTTTACTCAGTGCTGGAAGGCTGGAACGCACAAAGGAACAGTTAACATAAATATATTCACTTTTTGACAATATAGTAAAGGTTCCTAACAGAAGCATCCCGGCAGGGTTCTGGCAGATAACCACTTGGGCCGCACTGAAGTCGTCTGGAAGCTGCAGAACGCAGACAACTCCATCGGCCTCCTCCCCTAGAGCAGCGCCAGAGCTGTTGCCAAAGCATCTCTGGATAGTTCACAGGGACTGCTAATACTGGAGGAGCTGCCCCTCCCAGCGGCGACGGGAGCAGTCAAGTCTGATTTCCCAGGCTCTACCCTTTTCCTCTTAAGCCGTCACTTCAGATGTTCATCAGATGACGATGAAGGTAGCTCTACCTAGTGTTATACGCTTGGAGTTGGAAGGGATCTAAGGCTTAATAGCAAAACTCGTGGTCTACTACGACGTAAACCAAAGCCTTTTACACAATTTAGAAAGCACTTTGAACACTCCTTTTTATGGTATCGTTACCTTGGGGCTTATGTAGTGAGAACATAGCCTTGCAGCTCCAGCTGCCTGGAAGAAGTGGTAGAAGAAAGGGGTAACCGCGACCACGGGCTGAATATTCCTTTATCTCCAGAGCCGCCAGCTTTGCGGCCTGCCCGTTTCGTCTGCGTTATGCTGGGTCGGGGTTGAGTCAGCAGAAAGCAAGTGTGGTGTATGCAGGTGACAGACCCGTAATGACAGCAACGCGCGGAGCTCTGCCTTTTACTGCCAACAGGGAGGCTTCAGCCTTCCTTGCAGAGAAGCTTCACATTTCCGCGTCTGACTTTATTTTCCAAAATCGATTCTTGGGGTGAGTTGAGTCTCCCCCTCCCCCAGCAGCGTTACAAGCCTGACGTCTCGGTAACTTTCCAGCGGCCGCTGCTTTTACCGGCGTGTCAGAGCCAGCGGAGTCCCTCTTACCGCAGTCGAGGCCCGCAATCACGGCTCTTTGGCTACAGAGCGCTCGGCCACAGGAAGCACTCGGGCGAGCTGGCTGTCAGTTCACTCCGCCCCGGTCTCCAAACCGGCCTCCTCGGGCCCGCTCCCCTCGGTTGAAAACCCGCGGTCACCCCCGGCNTGGCCAAGCCGCTGTCCAAGTTCATCCAGCAGAGCTACCCGGGTGGCGACGCCCAGGCCGAGCACTGCCGGGCCGCCGAGGAGCTCAGCAAGCTCCGCAAGAGTGCGCTCGGCCGCCCGCTCGACAAGCACGAGAGCGCCCTCGAGACCCTCCTCAGGTAAAGACGGGCCCCCGCGCCGGGAGTCGAGCCCTGGCTCT
>VXBZ01003927.1:485880-537978 GCA_013399135.1 Heliornis fulica
GTTCCGAGGAGGCCACGAAGGCGATCAGAGGACTGGAGCACCTCTATGAGGATAGGCTGAAGGAGCTGAGCTTGTTCAGCCTGGAGAAGAGAAGGCTGTAGGGTGACACCTCATTGTAGCCTTCCAGTACTTAAAGGGAGCTTATAGGCAGGAGAGGAATCGGGTTTTTGCAAGGTAGATAGTGGTAGGACAAGGGGGATAGATTTAAGCTACAGGGGAGAAGGGTTAGGTCAGATATCTTGGGGACGTTCTTTACAGACAGTGGCGAGGTGCTGGAACAGGCTGCCCAGAGAGGTGGTGGATGCCCCGACCCTGGAGGTGTTCAAGGCCAGGTTGGATGGGGCTCTGGGCAACCTTGTCTAGATCCAGGCCTGGAGGTTGGTAGCCCTGCCTGTGGCAGGGGGTTGGAACTCGCTGATCCTTGGGGTCCCTTCCAACCCAGACTATTCTGTGGTTGCAAGGGGTGTATTCTGCCAGTGTCAGCTGGATCTAGGCAGAAATAGCAGACTGGTTTGGCTTCTCAGAGGGGAGCAGGTGTGGGTTTTTTTTTTCAGCTACATTTTTCTCTTACACCTCACAGATTAAATTAAAATCTTCTAACTTTTTTTTTACGTTTGTGTTTTCCTTCGTTTTTCAGTGTTTAGCAGTTTGTTAATGTATTTGCAAAATTGCATCCTTATTTTCTACTTAATACACTTAGCTTGCTATTAAAAAGTTTACTGGTGCCTCTGTTGTGCTGGAGTTGCCATAGGTCAGATGAGCAAAAGATTAATCTCTGCCTTCTGCCCAGTAAACTGCATACAACCTGCTGTAGGACTAACTGCTCCACTAAAGCATTTGCTGTTTCCTATCTGTAGAACGTTTATGAGTTGCAGTATTGACTTAGTGTGGTAATCCTGTCTTTGTTCTCTACTTTGGAAATTTTGAGCCCGTTTATAGCTCATCTACTCACAAAGATCACAGTGATTCATTCACTAGGTTAATACTAAATGCACACATTTGGTTGCAAATCTGGGATCAAAGATTTGTAGTACCAGCATGTGAATTTTTACATAGTGGCAACAACTGGGGGGGTTGGGATTTTTTAGGATGAAAAAGAGTTATGTAGTATAGGGAGAAATTCTACTCATAGACGTGAAACAGTTTTGTAATACCATGGACAAGTAGAAACATGTTTTATGTTCACTAGAATTTCTTACTTATACACTTAAAAAACCCCAACCAAACAACGAGGAATGGAAAAGAAACAAGTGGCTTCCTAAAAAAGAGGCAAGATTTGTAAAATTAGTTACTGATGTTTTTTGAGCTTATCAAACCTTTGCTGTGTGTTTGGGCTATAAAAGCTATGACTGTACTGATGATGTTTTACAGTATCTTTGTAGTTTCCTGTTCTATTCCTGTTTATTGCTGAGTATGCTGCTGGAGGTACTGCTGTGTGTGCCTTTTGAAGGTCAAGTAAGAAGTAATATTGATGTAATAAGGATCTGTGAACCGAAAGAGAGACTCTGCTTGCCAGATTTAAAGGCATGTTGTTATCTTCCTTGGAACATTGAAGTTGAGCTGCTTTTGTTTTCTGATGGTGCCAATCAGATGTGTAACTAGCTTCTATCTGAAATCCCTGTTTGGCCCAGCCACATCATACAACTTCACCCTGTCTAACAGCTCTACGCAGGCGAAAGGAGAAAGCCCTCTCTTTGGTTCTGGTGCTTCTCTTATGCCAGCTCTGGAAGGCAAAAGTTGTATGTGGCATTCTGACAGGTGAGCAACTTGAATGAATTCAGCTGAAGGCCACATGAACATTGGGACAGGCACAAAAGGGGACAGAAATAGTGTTGCTTGAAAGCCAAGGGGCTGAGCGGAACTCTTAGTGCCAGTAGGTCATTAAATTGTTTCAAGCCTTAGTATCCAGTTTCATCTCAGGTTTTGTCTCCAGATAATGAATGGAAACAACTTGGAATCAGGTAATTTCTAGCTTTACTTTTGAGTCACTTCCATATGCAGCAGTGTGTTCTCTCTGAACAAGTGGTGATATCCCTGCCACACAGAAGCTGCTCTCGGAAAACACACGCATTTTAAATTGGTTCAGAACATCTGTTCCCTTTACAGTAGAGCTGAGGTAAGATGAAGGTCTGAATTAGCTGTAAATTAGAGAAAATAAACAGATACATATTTTCCCTTATCTCTTGACAAGTTGAGTGGTTTGTCTGTGACCACATATTCACTGCAGTTGCTGGAGAATTAAGTTTTTCCTTATTCTCTAAGAATATTCTGTCAGTACTCTGTAAGGCACAGTTACTCTAAAAATTCAGGTTGTCTGCACACCCTGAAGCCTGAATTACTCAGCTGAGCTTGTGATTGAAAGGACAAACACTGAGTGCCTCATGTTTCTTCTGAAAATTCCCTCCCTCTCCAACTCACAGTATTTTCCTCATGCTATTTAAGATTTGTGTTCAGTCTTACATTTAAGTAACGACTTCAGCAAGATTTTTCTTTAAATTTGGAGTTTGAAACTGTTTTGTTAGTGAAGTAAGATTGGAAGAGCTAATTACAGTGTGGATACTCTTTGTATGCATTTTCTTCTTTGTGGCTTTTTATAGCCTATAATACCTAGTAGAGCACTGGAGACCATTTAACTGTTAAGAAATGAGGGCTTAATCTTCTGCTAATTAATCTTGGATTTGCCCATGGTTTTGTAATCTTTAGAAGCCTTGTTTTGTTGAGTAGTTACTGTGGATTTTTTTTTATGGAAGAAAATAAATTCAGTTGCAGTCCTATTTCCTAGCTGAACACTAACCAGGAAAGCTTTGAAAGCTTGTGGTTTGACTGATGAATGCAAATACTTCCCTTGGAGAAGTATTTGAGGTACCCAGTAAAAAGGGGCAGAGTGTAACTGGGAAAGACCTCAGCCTGCTTCCAAGCTTTCTTTGTTTTCTCAGAATATGAGTGCTCTGAAGGTGACATAGGTGAGCTTGGTACAGATGTTTCCCCTTAAATTCTGTCATAGTAGATTTCATTTAGTGTGGGTTTTCTCTCTCTTTTTTTTTTTTTAAGTATAATTATAGCTTCAAGGGGTTCCTTGCTTACTGTTAAAGATAGTCTGGACTTAATTTTCATTTTCTGGAGGGCTGGGGTGGTGGTGTGAGTTTAATTGGTTTAATTTTGCAAACAGCTCTTGCAGTTCTGAAGGAAAGGGGGTGGGTGGTTGGGAGGAAAGGGGAGGTGAGTGGTTTTCTTTTGAATGGTCGATTTCTCTGGGGGCTAGAAGTTGTGGTTCTGGTTTCCAGTTGTGAGTTCAGGACTCCAGTCCTTACCCAGAAGAGCAGACCTTGGTCTCTTGCATTCTTCTGAAGATTTTTTTTTTCTTTGTGATTCATTGGAGAAACGGTATTTGAGATTATTGATGCAATATGTGTATTTTTATTAAATTCTAATTTAAACCTTGACTTCCAACTCACTTGACTGCTGTAACTCATTTTTTTATTAGCATTTAGGTGTGCTTAGTGCCTGTTGTGGTGAGAGATTGCTGTCCTTGAAGAACTAGATCTGTGTTGCTGATGTCTGCCCTCCCTCACTGCTGTAGTTGGAACTCGGGCAGCTGATTTGTTTGCAGTTTTCTGTAGTTCATTGCCCTGGCACAGCCAAAGGCACAAGCCTCATCTGTATAGCCTGGCAACTTCTGTTCTCAGCCTCTTGATATATTGCTTTAAATATTGGTTTAAATAACACCTTTATGTTTACCCTCATCCTTTGGTGTGTAACTGACTTGTGCATCAGCTGTAGCC
Organism: Heliornis fulica; assembly: GCA_013399135.1. Classification (NCBI taxonomy): domain Eukaryota; kingdom Metazoa; phylum Chordata; class Aves; order Gruiformes; family Heliornithidae; genus Heliornis; species Heliornis fulica. Next base: position 489,663 of record VXBZ01003927.1, read on the forward strand.
ATTTTTTTCTGTGTGTATTTTCTGTCTTCGTACTGCTTGTTTGTGCTGTTCCCTGGATAACATCTTCATTTACCATTTAGTTATATAAATATAATAATATATAAATTAAACATATATGCTTAGCTACTGCTAAAACACCTAAATGATTTCACATGTTTTGGGTTTTTTTTGTCTGCGGAGTTTTCAGGAGCTCTTAAATATTGACTAGAATTTCAAGTCCTGTAGGAAAAATATGCCACCACATGCTTAAAATAGTAAAGAAAATAGTAATGTAAGTTCTGAGCTTATTTAAAACCGACCAGACAAAAAGCCCTGTGTTGTTGGCGTTCCTTGATGTTAAATGCAGCAATGTCCATATTTGGGAGGAACATAAATCATCTTGGTTTATTTTCTTTGTGGTTCAGTTGACATACAAAGAATAGTCTGTTTGCAAAAAGCTGATGGAAGTTTCAGTGCNGTGGTTTGACTGATGAATGCAAATACTTCCCTTGGAGAAGTATTTGAGGTACCCAGTAAAAAGGGGCAGAGTGTAACTGGGAAAGACCTCAGCCTGCTTCCAAGCTTTCTTTGTTTTCTCAGAATATGAGTGCTCTGAAGGTGACATAGGTGAGCTTGGTACAGATGTTTCCCCTTAAATTCTGTCATAGCAGATTTCATTTAGTGTGGGTTTTCTCTCTCTTTTTTTTTTAAGTATAATTATAGCTTCAAGGGGTTCCTTGCTTACTATTAAAGATAGTCTGGACTTAATTTTCATTTTCTGGAGGGCTGGGGTGGTGGTGTGAGTTTAATTGGTTTAATTTTGCAAACAGCTCTTGCAGTTCTGAAGGAAAGGGGGTGGGTGGTTGGGAGGAAAGGGGAGGTGAGTGGTTTTCTTTTGAATGGTCGATTTCTCTGGGGGCTAGAAGTTGTGGTTCTGGTTTCCAGTTGTGAGTTCAGGACTCCAGTCCTTACCCAGAAGAGCAGACCTTGGTCTCTTGCATTCTTCTGAAGATTTTTTTTTCTTTGTGATTCATTGGAGAAACGGTATTTGAGATTATTGATGCAATATGTGTATTTTAATTAAATTCTAATTTAAACCTTGACTTCCAACTCACTTGACTGCTGTAACTCATTTTTTTATTAGCATTTAGGTGTGCTTAGTGCCTGTTGTGGTGAGAGATTGCTGTCCTTGAAGAACTAGATCTGTGTTGCTGATGTCTGCCCTCCCTCACTGCTGTAGTTGGAACTCGGGCAGCTAATTTGTTTGCAGTTTTCTGTAGTTCATTGCCCTGGCACAGCCAAAGGCACAAGGCTCATCTGTATAGCCTGGCAACTTCTGTTCTCAGCCTCTTGATATATTGGTTTAAATATTGGTTTAAATAACACCTTTATGTTTACCCTCATCCTTTGGTGTGTAACTGACTTGTGCATCAGCTGTAGCCATTTTTTCTGTGTGTATTTTCTGTCTTTGTACTGCTTGTTTGTGCTGTTCCCTGGATAACATCTTCATTTACCATTTAGTTATATAAATATAATAATATATAAATTAAACATATATGCTTAGCTACTGCTAAAACACCTAAATGATTTCACATGTTTTGGGTTTTTTTTGTCTGCGGAGTTTTAAGGAGCTCTTAAATATTGACTAGAATTTCAAGTCCTGTAGGAAAAATATGCCACCACATGCTTAAAATAGTAAAGAAAATAGTAATGTAAGTTCTGAGCTTATTTAAAACCGACCAGACAAAAAGCCCTGTGTTGTTGGCGTTCCTTGATGTTAAATGCAGCAATGTCCATATTTGGGAGGAACATAAATCATCTTGGTTTATTTTCTTTGTGGTTCAGTTGACATACAAAGAATAGTCTGTTTGCAAAAAGCTGATGGAAGTTTCAGTGCACCCGACTTGACAGGGCCAGTTTGCAACCTCTGCTTCTCCTGGCAGAGGAGAACAGGGTAGTCCTGGAATGTGGGAAGACAGCTCAGCTGTACCGATGGTTTTTGGTTAACAAATCAAATCGGTGCAGGAGGTGGCAGCGTGGAAAGTCTTGTTTTCCTTTGTGATACTGTGTGAAAATTACTGTGGTGAGGCCTGCTGAAGACAGTGAAGACAGTGCATTTAAATGTGGCAGTGGAAGTGGTCTGGGATGCTAGTATTGAACTAGTTTTTGCACTGCTTGTGTTAATCAGTATCAGTGAAACTGACTGGGAAACGAGGGGGGGAAAAGTGCCAAACCCCACCACCCAATAATGGTGTGGTAAGTAGGACCAAACCCAAACTGATGGGAGAGTACCAACATGCAAAGCTGAATTTCTTCAACTGCAAAAGTGTGGTGTTGCATATGGCTTTTATAGATCAAGCTTTGGGTGTTAGATAACTCTAAAAAAATATTGTAATAAAAGTATATTTAACTATTGCTTCAAGTGGTGTGTGCTTTCAAGGTATGACTGCCTAATGAAAACAGAATGCCTATGTATTTTTGTAAAATACTTTCATTTGTTAAATCCAGTACCCTTCATATGCTAGCTTCAGAAATTTTGGAAGAAATTAGTTATTATATGATCACATAATGTAAAGTTACCAGGCTTGGTTATTGAAAACATTTTGTTTTTTTCTAAAAAAACACCCTTGGTTTATGAAGTCAGTGGAGGTATATTTAAAATCTGCCTTCATAATGGCTGCTCTTGTGTTAGCAACCTTAATGCTGAAGTAGGGTGAGGTATAAGAGAGATTCATGGATTAATGTAGACAGTGAGAATTACTAGCTTTACAATCTGCAGTAAAGTTTGGATTTCCTGTTGTTTTATTTTTATTATGCCTTTCACATACTTGGTAAGTTGTTAAAAGTAAAAATTTTTATTAAACTGCTGTCCCAGTAAATGTTGTGTCCCCCCTGCCCCTTAGGTGCAGTTTCTTTCAGTACAGTTATTACTGGAGGTCCTGCTGAGTTACTGTTGCAGATTATTGTAGCTCTGGGTACAGCTCACTATGCTGTTCCAGTATGTGTGTTGTGTCTTAAGCAGCCCCTCCAGGGACTGTTTACAGGGGCATTTAGTGATAGGACAAAGGGTAGTGGCTTTAAACAGAAAGAAGGCAGGTATAGATGAGATATTAGAAAGAAATTACAACAAGGGCGATGAGGCACTGGACCTTTTCTAGCAGTGGTCGAGGCCGGGCTGGATGGGGCTTTGGGCAGCCTGGTCTAGTGGAGGGTGTCCCTGCCCAGGGCAGGTAACCCAGATCAGTCTGTGATTGTAAATTTCAGTGGCTCAGTTGTTGTCAGAAACCTGTGGTGTATGTATAAACCTATATACATTGGCAGGCACAATTCACTGTAGAATATGCTAATGCTGTTTTGATTGTTTTATATGATTTGTAAAATTGCTTCTTGAATGTATGAACCAGCAATTTCTGCCTGTACAACACAGGCCTTGTACATCTGCTTCATGTCTAGATCAACAGTGATTAATATTTAATAATGTAAGGATACAGGAACAAGGCAGACCTATGAAACTCATTACCACAAAGTACTTGGTATGTTGAATGTAAATTGTTAGAAAAGAACTCGAGCAATATGATGCTGGGTGTCCACCCCCCAATGGCAGGTGCTACAGGAGGAAGAGCATGGGAAATAGGCTTCCCATGTTAAGTGTTCCCAGCAGCTGGCAGTTCAAAGGTTTTCTGTTCTGCATCCAGCCTGTGGTGTTTAACAAGTGGAGCTGGTGTAGGGTATGACACGGGAACACATTGTGTTCTTGACTGTTCTCTCTGTAGATGGTGTGAGGGACTGTGCTACACTTGCTATATTATCTTTATGCCATTCTTTCCTAACTATCTTCTCCTGTCAGTAGACAAAATATTGGCACAGAGGAACTTTTGGTATTAATTCACAGTGACTGCTACAATATACACTAATGAAAACCTCTCTTACAACTGAAGAATTTTATCAGGGATAAGGCTCTCCAGTTGATACTGTGCAAGGGAAATGGCATCTGCCTCAAAGATGTTGGAGTTTCAACAGATGAGTCAGACATTGCAGGGGAGTGGGATAGGATGTTTAGATCAAGTGTGCATTGTAGCTTGTTGTGAAATGCTGAACTTGTTAAGTCATGCTGCAGAGTTAATTTTCATGTACTTTTTGCCTTCCTGTATTTATACATTTTATATATTATACTTTACATGATATTCTTTTCTAATCCACCCTCTATCAGGAAGTGGAGTAGGTCAGTTTTGTGTTTAATCAAGGCTTTTAATATCTTTGAGCCTTATTTTCCTTTTCTAACTATTGCTGACTGAGACAGTTGCCACTTTATCTGGGGGAGATTAACTCCTATGGAACTTTTTCCCCTGCTGGAAAAATCCTTTTAGGCAAAATCTGGATGTCCATACAGAATGGACATACAGATGTCTATTCTGTATGGACATACAGAATGGACATCTCTGTATGCTCCATACTCAGTTTGTGTGTGGGATTTTTGCACCTTTTTTCCTTACATGTCAGTGTGAGAAACAAAACTTAATTTGATTTATCTGATAGCCATTTCTTCCTCTGTTTTTCCCTCGTAGATACTATGATCAGCTGTGTTCAATTGAACCAAAATTTCCATTCTCTGAAAATCAGGTAAGAAGATTTAGCAAATGCATGCAATTGTGTCACCTCTGGTGTATGACCTCTAAGCCTGTACTTAATGCACTAAACAGTACTTCTCTTGGGCAAGGCACTTTACTCTTTAAGCCTTGTTTTCTTAAGCTCTGTTTATTTTTTCGTTGCTGCTCACATACAGTCTATACTAAAATAGCCTATGTTAAAACTAATTGCCTTCGTTTCACAGATTCAGAAATGTTTTGACTGTGACTAGTGATCACTGCAGTTTAGGTCAGAAAGAGTTGAGCTGTGCTGATTCCTCTTCAACAATCCTTTTTCCAAGAACTCTATTTCATCCTATGGTAAAAAACCTTTTAAACCCAGACTTTTAAACTGTTGCATCAAGGGGAAGTAGTAGTGGGATCATCAGTAAACAGCTGGGGACCGGAGCTTCGTGACATAACATTGCTCCTAGAGGAGTATGTTATCAAACAGTACTGTGTTCTTCTGAAATTGTTTTCCCCAACCACTTTAAAATGAGGATTTTTGCTATCTTTTCTGCTTTGCTACTAATTGCCTACAACTGGTTTGAGCAGCTGAATGAGGAATCAAGTTGTGCAGCTTGGGAGCAGATTCTGTGGAGTGTTTGCATTGTCTATGAAGTATATGCTGAAAGTGTAATAAATAAAACACACTGGTTTTACCTGCTATCTCTTTCCTGAGTGCATTTCCTGGTAGTGCTGCTATTAAAGTCACTCATTAAAATTCATTAAAATTAATTTTGGTATTACAAAATGATTACAATATGCTAGCAAATTAGAATAGTGGAAACTGGTTGTGTGGTTTCCTTTAACTGTGACTACACCAGACTCTATCACCCCTTGGGAGAGGGATATCTTGGTTTGGAAATCAATTTATCTGTCACTTGGGATATGAGCAGAGCTAGAAGATTATTTTGAGTATTTCTGTTTTGTCTGCTTGAAATATTTGGAGCAAAATAAAACCTTATCCTGCCTTGCTTCCTTGTTAATAAGTCTGGATTTCCTGATATTTCCAGACTGTTTCAAGAATTTTAAATATTTTACACAATTAGAATATAAAAGCATAAGTATGTGAATTTGGGATATTTTTCTGAATATTTAATATGTAATTTTAGAGATTAAAATCTTTCTTTTTCACAACTTCCAGGTCTGTGTGACATTTACATGGAAAGATGCTTTTGATAAAGGATCACTTTTTGGAGGATCTGCCAAACTGGGTATGTGATGGTACTGAAAGTACAAGTGTTAATGCCACTTATTTTTTTATAATATTTTTTTCTATAGCTGAATTGCTGTGGTGGGTTTGACCCTGGCTGGAGGCCACATGACCACCAAAGCTGCTCTGTCACACTCCTCCTCAGATGGACAGGAAAGAAAATGAGAGGCTTATGGGTCAAGATAAGGACAGGGAGAGATCATTCTGCAATTAGCATCCCAGGCAAAACAGACTCAACAGGGAGTAAAATGCATCTAATCCACCCAACTTAAAGAAGTTACCCCATGAAAACAGAGTAGGATAATGAGAATTTAGACCAAATCTTAAAATGCCTCTCCCAACCCCTCCCTCCTTCCTGGGCTCAGATTTATTCATGATTTCTCTCCTTCTTTCCTGCTCCCCCCTCCACCTTCCCCACCCAAGCAGCACAGGGGGAGATGGGCAGTGGGAGTTTTGGTCAGTTCATCCTGAGTTGTCTTTGCTGGTACTTCATCTTAGGGGGAGGATTGCTCACATTCTTACCCTGCTCCAGTGAGGGGTCCCACCCATTGGAGACAGTCCTCCAGTAACTTCTTCGATGTGAGGCCTTCCCCGTGAGGCTTCAGTTCTTCACAAACTGCTCCAGTCTGGGTCTCCTTTATGGGGTGCAGTCCCTCAGGGCAGGACTGCTCCAGCCTGGTCCCCCACAGAGTCACAAGTACCCCCAGCAATCCTGCTCCACCATAGGCTACAGGTCCTTCCAGGAGCTTGCTTCAGCTTGAGCTTCCCATGGGGTCACAGTGTCCTTCAGGTGTCTCCACCTGCTCCAGCACTGGGTCCTCCATATGCTGCAGGTGAAAGCGTTGCTCTCAGCCTCTCTTCATATGTGATGCCCCAATCCCCTGATCATCTTAGTAGCCAACTTTCTCCAATCATTCCCTGTCTTTCTTGAACCAGGGAGCCCAGAACCGGATGAGTTGAAGTTAATGTTAAGCTTCAGTAGTGGGTTCTTGGGTTATCCAGCTCTTGCTGTTCTAAATGAGTAAGATCATTGTGAGATGTGCTTGTGAGTGAGATCCCATCAGGAGAAGGGGAGTGATAGCAATAACCTAGTCTGATAACACATTTTTTTTCAGGGGACTAGAAGGATCTGACTGTGCCCTAAGATTATTCTCTTCCACTTTTTAAAACATTTTCATATGGATTTGAACACTTGGAAAGAAAAAATGTTTCCTGCAAATGTAAGGCCTGTGAGTGTATGATTTGTTTTAGTCTTATAGGGACAATTCTGCACTGTAAGGTCAGGGTCATTAAATGGATTTGGAACACTTGCCAACGAAGAGACTAAGACCTTTTGAGTTAAGTGAGGAGCTGTTTAAGTTGTGTCGTCATTCTTTAGTGTTTCTGTTTATACCTGTGTTCATCATGTCTACTATTGCAGGATGACCATTGCAGTGTCAAAGCTCCAGACAAAGCCTGATAAAATGCTAGATTCCTTTTTCTTCTTTTTAGTTTTTTTCAAGCTTTTGTGTCTTTCCTATAGGAAAGGAATTCTGAAAGTCTTTCCAGTTTTCCATGTTCTGAATCCATGTGCTGAAGCTGTGCTCATATGAGCTATAGTGTGTATCAGTACACCATGTTCCTCTTTCTAAGCAGGTGCTGCATACCTGTCCTTGCTTTATTTTCTAGCTGCCCTAAGAAGTTCTTCTGGATAATTAGAGACCTTCCTCAAGATGCTGTGTTTTTTGTTTTGTGGATTGGTTTTGTTTTTTTTTTTTTCCTCAGAATATGGTTGGCCCGGTCTTTTTTGGGGCTACCATTTAATGGTTGAACTTGTTTCTAGTAAAGTTCAGAATATTTAATTATGATTTAGCTGTGAATCGCCTGAGATTTATAGTAATTGTGAGAAAAAGCATCACTAATCATTGTTGATAATTACTCAGAGAATTTGGATGAATGTTGTGTTAGAACAGCTTGGGAAAGCTTTCTTGTTGGCATGTTAATTACATACTTCTCTAAACTATCTGCGAGGCAGGTGGCCAGAGATTTATGCAACAGTCCATGTGAAACACCAAAGAAATCCTTAATTGAGATGTGTGTGAGGCTCAGTTAACAAGCAGTGGAATAAATTTCATTTTGAAGCTTTAAAGTTGATCTTAGTGGAAAGAAATTAACAAAAGAATTCTGTTTAGTATATGACCAGGATGGAGTGGAACAACTTCCTTATGAGGACAGGCTGAGGGAGCTGGGTCTGTTCAGCTTGGACAAGAGGAGACTGAGGGGTGACCTCATTAATGTTTAGAAATATGTAAAGGGTGAGTGTCAGGAGGATGGAGCCGGGCTCTTCTCGGTGATGGCCAGTGACAGAACAAGGGGCAATGGGTCCAAGCTGGAGCATATAGAGTTCCATGTGAATATAAGGAATATAACTCACTGTGGGGGTGATGGAGCTCTGGGCCAGGCTGCCCAGAGAGGTTGTGGAGTCTCCTTCTCTGGAGACATTCAAGACCAATCTGGACACATTCCTGTGTGATCTAGTCTAGGTGATCCTGCTCAGGCAGGGGGTTGGACTGGGTGATCTTTTGAGGTCCCAACTCCTGACATTCTGTGATTCTGGGTGATTACAGTGCTGTATCACACCCTATTCAGATGCTGCTCTCTAAAGTGTATCTATTTCAGATCAGAATTTGCAGAGGGGTTTTTCAGTGTGAAACAGAGTTTTCACTTAGTGAGAGAACAGAATTTCTGTTGACTTCTAGGAGGAGGCAATCCTGTCTCCAGAGGAAATTCAATGTAAAGCTCCTTTGACTTCCCTGGGACCAAGGTGCAGGTGTGTAACTTGAGATTACTGGGTCTTGTGGTGACATCTTTCTCTGAACCCTGAATTTACCCCTGGGGTAGCTAACACATACTGGGTCTGCTTGAAAAGTGGCCTAGATCACAGCATGACATGTAATCTGAAATATGTTGTCTTAAGTTAATAAGTAGAGCTATAAACAGATGAGTTTGAGGAAAATCTGTATTACTAAGCAGCACTTCTCACTGTAGTAAATCACACTTGAGATGCAGTCCTGAGCATGAAGTAATTCTGCATATAAAGTAACTTTGCATTGAAACACTTTAGAGTCCTATTTTCTTGTTTTTCTTGTGTTTCAGTCTTTTGAATGATCTGTGAGTTGTGCAGGGTTTTGTTTTGGTTTCGTTTTTTAAATCTGGAACATAAGCTACAGAGGAGCAATGATCTAGATAAATGGCTAAAATTTAGTGACTGTGCAACTCACTTTTTACTTGGGGAAATAAAATGGGAAAAAAACCAGTATGTCAGATTTGTTGTTTGTCTGAAAACTTAGCACAGGTCAGGAAGCACTAACAGGAACTTAGGGAATAGGTAAATATGTAGAAGTATAAGGAGATTGGATGATAGTGAAATGAAGGAAATGTGTATCTTCAGCACCTTCATGTTTTAAGGGTAACTTAGAAGTTACACTTGGTTTTGTGAAATTGAAAAATTTCTCCGTGGAGAACACAGAAAACTCAACTAGTGTCTAGATCCTTTTTAACAATAGTAGGACACTAGTATCTGCTGTCTTTAGATTTTTCCAGTGCTTCCATGAGGCTAATAACCTTCTGAAATTAATAGACTCAGAAGGGTTCCTGTTCAGGTACTATTCTTGCTAGAAAAGTGTGGGCTCCATCCTCTGGGACTATTAAGTACTACAGGAGTTGAGTCTGAACGGGCCACAATGCTGTCTAGTGAGCACAAATTTCACTTAAGTAAATGCTTGGCTGTTTCAGTATAACAGAGATCATTGTCAGCATTTTCAGGCTGAAACAATGGCTTTGAGAGGTGAAAATTCCTCTGTTTCAGTAGATAGCGAGACAGGGCAATTAAGAAACCTTTGACCCCAATGAGAGACAGTAGTTAATCCTGCATTCAAGGTATACAGTGAGAACACATAACTGACCTGTTATTGTCAAGTGATTAATACCTGCAAGCTTCTATTTCAGATTATCCTCTGGTAATGAGTGTGTTTCTGGATCTTCAGGAGAAAAATAACTGCACTCCAGTTAGAAAGACTTTACAGTTATTTTGTGCATTATGTCAATTTTCTTACTACTGCTTTTATGCTTTATGCCACTTTTTATAGTTCTTCACAGTGAAACTTTTTATGTAAGTACTAAATTAGACAATGTAAAGCCTTCAGAAAGAAGATGACTTCAACTTTAAAAGTTCAGTCTGATTGGTGTGTGGGTTTCCTTAGTTGTGGTGTTTTGCTTTGGTTGTTTTTCCTGAAGCTGTTGATATCTGTATAGTGCTGACCTCATCAGTAGGATGCTAGAGTACTGAAGTTTGTTTTCTTAACACTGTGGGTAACTCTCTGTCTTAATTGCAGCTCTGGCAAGTTTGGGGTATGAGAAGACCTGTGTTTTGTTCAACTGTGGAGCACTGGCAAGCCAGATTGCAGCAGAACAGAATCTAGATAATGATGAAGGACTGAAAGCTGCAGCTAAGCACTATCAGGTACAGAGGGGCCCTGCTTATGCTTAAGAATTCGCAATTATTAATCTTAAAACATCAAAACCCTCTCAATTTTAAAGCTATACAAACATAAATATACATATACCTTCCCCCCTCTTAATTTCAAAGGTGGATTGACTAAATACTGGGTCTTGACACATATTTATTACCAGCTTTGAGGGATTTAATTCCATACAGATCCCCATACAGATCCCCCCAGGCATGTTGCTAAAAAATAACTTTCAGCTTAAGAATCAGTAATTTATGTAGTAAAAGTTTTAATTTTAACAAGTTAGATGGTAATAAATTCCTTTCTTCTTTGTGGATTGTGCTAAAACATCTATATTCTTATGCTGTTACCTGTGGTAAATACACTTACAGTCTGTCTTGATAAATGTCTCTAAGTGGCTTCAGGAAAAAGAAGTCACAAGGAATTATTTTTAGTGAGTAAACAACAAATGGGAAACCATATATCCAAAAAGGGTGGGTTTTTTTATTGTTGTATGTTGTATTTGCAAGGGGAAAAATAATCTGTTTGGAAGGATGAGTGATAGTATATTGTTTTGGTTTACTCAGTTTGCGAGTGGTGCTTTCCAGCACATCAAAGACACAGTTTTGTCAGCCTTGAATCGGGAGCCTACGGTGGACATCTCTCCAGACACAGTTGGAACTCTCAGTCTTATTATGTTGGCTCAAGCTCAAGAAGTCTTTTTCTTGAAAGCTACAAGAGGTATATCTTCAATTTTCTGCTTGTATAGTTGTATTCCAACTTCCACAAGAAGTGGAATGACTCCCCGCAGGTCATTAAACACAAACTGCAGATGCCACTTAAGCTGTCTAAGGTTCACCTGATGTTGTGATTTTCCCATTTGCCTTTCTTATGTACAAAACCATTAGTATTCATCTTTACATGGGGTTTTGCTGGTTTATATTTCTTCCTTTTCCCCCTTGAGAACAAAACACAGTGTTTAAAAGAATTGAGAGCGCTACAAATGGTGCATAGGGATTTTACTACTACTCTCTTCCTCCTCTGCTGTGGTATGATTGAATGAGAATTTAGAAGGAAATATGTAACTGTGCTAGGAAACAAAGGAAACTTGCTAAGAGCTTAGGGGAAACACATTCTGTATGATTCCTCCTGTTTTTGAGAGAAGTCTGTGACCCAGTCTAACTTGGAGAATTCTCTGTTTATCTTGGAAAGTGAAATTTTGCCGGCAGAACAAAGAATTACATCTCTCACTGTTAAAGTTTGATTGTGAAATACTGATTCAGTGGCTGTGAGTTTTAACTCTTAAATACCATATGCTTCCAAGAATTTTCCTGTGGAACAGTACTGTCTTTGGTACAACAGCTCTTCATCTTTGCTGTTCTGTTCTTCTCCCCATGGTTACAGGAATATGTATGAACCTGTGCATCTAGAAATCAAGGTGTCTGAAAGTAGAGCTAAGGCCATAAAGGCCACATGTGATTGCCCAGCAGCATCTTTCCACACATTGGAATGCAGTGGAAGAGGACAGGTTATCTTAACTGGGATAGTTCTCTTCACAGGGAAGATTGCTGAAAGTTCTTGTAGCCTTACTGCCTTTAGGAGAATCTCAGTGAGAAACAATTGTCCTTTAGCCAACTGATAAATGATGTTTATGTACTTTTATCGTGCTAGTAACTGTGTTTTAATACAGGTCCTTTCCACTTTGTAGCAGAAGCATATGCTTACTTCATTTTGCACAGTAAATAGATTTTCTGTGAGCTTTTTCTGTTTCACCTGATTTCTTCTTATTCAGCACGTGAAAGAAGTCGCACGGCTGATCCAAGACCTGCGTGTGCTCAGCCAACTCAAATTTGTTGTGTCTGTTCCACAGTTCACAAGTCTGGTAGAATTTGAAGGACAGCAGGGTTAATTAATCAGCTGACTACAGAGGCTGTAGATTTTGCCAGATGTAGAGAGCTCTTTTCCCTGGCAGGAAGGCAGGAAAGACATTAAGACACTTTGTGAAGTGTCAGGTTGGACAACATGATTACTTTCAGAAATATATTTTTCAGCTTGAAATGCTTGAAAGTTTGATCTCAAATTTAACTTCTTGCTGTGTCAACTGTTTACTTACTGTTTTTTCTCTCATATGAGACAGTGAATTTATCAGCTTACCAGCTGTTTTTTTTAGTTTTTTTTTCCCTGTGCAACTGAGTTTATTCACAAGTGGAAATAAAGTGGAACTGTTTGGCAAAACCCAAACTGGTCAGTTAGGTTTAACTCCACTGTGCAGCTACAGATCAGGTCTTCAATTTCTGAGCTTTCTCTCTCAGGTTTTCTTTTAAGTGTCTTTAAGGTCTCTTCCAACACAAATCATTCAATCATTGTGTGTTTTGTATTCCATCTCAGGGCTTGCGTTGTAGCTGCAGTATTTTAAAGAAAGGATTTTTTTGAGAAAGATCTATTCCAAGCTGTCTGCATGGACAAATGAGTCTCCTTAAACACTTCCTTTGCCAGTGGAAGTGTAGTTAACATGCAAATATTAACTTTTTTTTTCCCCTAAAGCTCAGGCTCCTTAAAGGGCGATGGGATTATCACACACTAGCTAAGGCTAAAAGGATGGTTTATTTAGGTTTATTTTTTATGAAATAATGCACTGGACAGAAACAAACATTTAGCAAAGTGAGTTGCTTTAGCAGAGCAACATTTTAGTGAATTAATAAGCTTCTTTCTGTCTGTTAGTCATCTAAATCCTGTTCCACAGTGAAAAATTTGTCCCATTATATACCTTAAATGCATTCACCAAATGGGTAAATACATTACAACATAGCTTATGCCTGAGGTGTTGTAGATAGATGTGTGGATGTGCTGTAATGAGCAGACTACTTGGGAATTCTTCTGGAAATTAAGCACACTCTGCAGACTTGCTTCCTCACCTCCCCATACCCCACACTCCACACTTACCAACCTGTCAAAACGTTATGGTCACCCGAATCAGAGAATATTTATTTGTTGAGGGCAGCTATTTCGAGTGGATGGATAAAGCTTGCACTGACCACCTGCCTGCTGATAGAAAGCAGAATTGTTAGTGTGGTCCAGAGGTCATTAACAGAGTAGGTAAAGATAGTATAGATAGTTGTAACATGTTCCTGTTGAACAGTTTTGGCTGCAGGAACAGGGCGAGTGTGTGAGGCAGGGAGTACACGAGGCTCTGAGAGGAAGCAGGTACCACTTGAGAAGCTGTGGATGTATCTCGAACTGGTGTTCTGCACTCGCTTTGAGCTACCAGTCACATGGACTGTCATGGAAAGGACCAGTCCCTTCTGTTGCAATTCTTTAAGTTTGTTGAGTCCTGAAATGGAGTTGGGTTGGAGAACAGATCCTGCTGGAAAATAGCTACTTTTTGTTAACTTTATTTCAGCTAAATTACTTGATTGTGACTGCACAAATACTTGCACTGGCACAAAGGAAGAACTGGGAGCAAATTTCTGGGAGTAGGGCTGTGGCTTTTATTGGCAACTTGCCTTTGGTCTGAGGTAAAGCATCACTCTTAATCCTGCATAAATGCTGGCAGCTGCCAGAAGGTTTCTTGCATAGATGACTGAACCTTCAGGGTCATTATTAAAGTGGAAAATGTGGAAACTGCTCCTAGATGTCAAGAGAGAAGGATGGGATCCCAACTTTAGGCTGTAATGTAAAGCAGTACATTTAGAATACAGTTGTCATTGTTTGAAGATGAAGTAATTTACCTTTTTGCCTGTGAAAGTATAATGATCATTTTTTTTTTCTCCCCTTTCCCTCAGATAAAATGAAAGATGGTATCATAGCTAAACTAGCTAATCAAGCTGCAGATTACTATGGTGATGCTTACAAACAATGTCAATATAAAGATACTTTGCCTAAGGTTAGTAATTCTCACAGAAATAATCTGGGATCTGCTGTTACTGTGAATAACTGTTATTCTTTACAATGTACTTGATGAAATAAGCTTAAAACTTATCCTCAAGAAATGCTGACATATTGCTGCGTTTAAAGGAAATGAGCCAGTGATTTGAACAACAGTGACATATTTAGGAGGCAAAAGATATAGTGTGTGTTGCCTTTTTTTTTTTTAAATAAGTAACATTTTATTACATAAAGTGAGCTTACTTGCAACATATTTTAAGTGAACTTGAAATGTTTATGATAGCATCTAGGGATGCCTTCTTAGTACTTAATGCCTTACTAAACCTGTTTTCGAAACTAACTTTCTAATGGGCCTTAATTAGCTTCTAGTCTCAGTGTTTTCATGGAAATTTTCTCTTGATGTCGACAGCATGAACACGGTGGTGCTGTTTGCTTACTTGTTAATGAAAACCGTTACTTGAAGTCAGTGTGTGTCATCTATCCTCCTGCCTGCCTTCTTTCTCCACCTCAAAACAATCTTGATACTTATAAATCATCTCTTATAAATTATCTAAGGGCCACAAAAATGATAAAGGGCTGGAGCACCTCTCCTGTGAAGATAGGCTGAGAGAGTTGGGCTTCTTCAGCTTGGAGAAGAGAAGGCTCCGAGAGGACCTTATAGTGGTCTTCAGTATCTGAAAGGTGCCTGGAAGAAAGCTGGGGAAGAACCATTGACGAGAGCATGTAGTGATAGGATGAGCAGTAATAGTTTTAAACTAGAAAAGGGGAGATTTAGGTTGGATATTAAGAAAAAGCTCTTCAATATGAGGGTGGTAGATCACTGGAACAGGTTGCCCAGGGAGGTGGTGGAGGCCCCATCCCTGGAGATATTCAAGGTCAGGCTTGATGGGGCTCGTAGCAGCCTGATCTAGTGGAGATGGTCTCCTTCAACCTTGGGGAGGTTGGACTGGGTGACCTTTAAAGGTCTCCTTCAACCTAATGCATTCTGTGATTCTATCTCAGTTTAGTCTTGACTGCTCATGTTTGTTTTGGAAGATGCATACTCTCTGAATAGATACTGTATGACAAGTAACTTAAAAATAAGCAGGTTCTCAGTGTATCAAATGTAAAAATTAGATTCAAATTGTATAATAGTAAAAACCTTTCGTGCAGTGTTGTAAAAATTGTCTAAGATTTTACTTTTGACCCTGTTAGACTGTTGAAATTTTTATCTAGCTAAGTAGAGAATTATCTTGTATAGTGCTTTTTTTGTGAGTATCCCTGGGATGCAATTCTTGTTGCTAATTTTCAGTTATTCTTCATTTATTAATAGTTTCAAAACTAAAATAATATTTCCAGTGGTCTTTCTATCCACAAATAAAATGTGGAGTAGATTTACATAAAATACACAAGAAAACTTACAAAAAAATAACCTAACCAACAGTAAATGGAATTGGTTGATGTCTGGTTCTATGTGATTTCAGTCACATAATTGCCAAAATATTTGTTAAAGGCACCTTTACTCCCTCTGGGGAAAAATGGGGTAATTCCTCCATATCCCCCACTCCCCCCATTGCTAACGCAGAAGAGAATCTTGATAGGAACTGTGTGGGTAAAGGCTACTGTGCAGAGTAAAATGATGCAATTTTATTCTTAGGCAGTTACAGAAATGACTTTCTAGGCCAGTCAGTGACTTTATATTTAAAAAAAAAAAGAAAACAAAAAACCAAACCCACAAACAAAACCAAACCAAACCCAAAAGTTAAATTGATGTCTTGCATGGCTGCAGCTGCATAGATTCTGTTATGGATGAACATATTCCCTCTCAGGGCATTTTATATTGGGCCAAATTCTTACTTAGTTATTATGTTTCTGATTTCTGAGGGGCAGTGAGATCTAAAAGTCATTGCTTTGTCTTTTGATATATGGCTTAGAAAGGGCTGTAATAACTGTTCCCCTGTTGTTGCACAGTAATGTCTGTTGATTATCTGAAATAACATAGTAAAGTTTGTTGGTTCCATGAGTTAACATCAGCTGTGAGATGTTTACATTCTTAGGAGTGTGAAATAGACTTGCAAAGCCTCCCACAAACCTTTTCCATCCAAATTCACCACACTACCCTCCACCTCCCTCCTTTTTTTTTTGTCTGTCTCTGGGAGGTCAGCAAGTTGGCACAAACGTGAAGCAGGTCTTCATATCCTGAGGTCTTGGAAACATCACTCTGGTCTTCCAGTGCTCCTTGATTTAAGAAATAAAACACTAAAGCCAAATCCCTTAGCAAAGATAGTGTGTTTAGATAAAAGTCTAAAAATTGCTTCTAAGTCTTCTAAATTGCTCTCCTTGTCAATACCTATTGGTCCTCTTTATTTGTTCTGTGATTTCATAATTTCAGAGTTACTTTCTTGACAGGCCTGCTGCTGTTTTTCGTGTAATTGCTTTGTGTCTATAAAAAAAAAGTGTGTGTGGTGTCTTCCCTCTTGTTCTTTAAAGAATACTTTTTCTCTTCCCTTTGTCTTGAGAGCATTTGGGTGTGTTCTTGCAACTATCTTTTCTAATATATTGCATGCATTTCTAATCTTTGAAGTAAATATTGTGACTTCATGGCTTGAATTTTAAATTGTAGTTCATCTAAAATACTGGTGAGAATTTTGCAACAGCAGATTAAAAAGAAGAAAGTCTGCATTCAATCCATGTAGTCACATGGTCTCTGACGTTTACCTCTAATGTTTTAACCTATCTAAACCATTAATTGGGTGATTCTAATTTCCTTTTCTTCTTCCTTTTTTCTTCCTGCATCCCATGTTGTCTGTGGTGGTTAATGTGGTTGGACTTTCCCCTGGTCAGTATTTTTATTTCCAGGAGGTGTTTCCTGTTCTGGCTGCAAAGCACTGCATTATGCAGGCCAATGCAGAATATCATCAGTCCATCCTGGCAAAACAGCAGAAGAAATTTGGTGAAGAAATTGGGAGGTTGCAGGTGGGTAAATTTTTATTACTTTCTCTAGCACAGCCTGTAGTCAGAAGTGAAAATCCCATGTCTTTTTATTTAAGACATTTAGTAAGATGAAACATGAATCATCCATAGTTACTACAATACCGTTTCCACAATTAATCTGTATTAGAGGGTTAGTAGCAGTTTTTCTGACTTTTGAATAATGCAGTTGCTCTTAAGTAATATAATTTTTATTTTGCTTTTTTAAAAGCTAGAAGAAAGATGGATTAAATTGTGTGGGAGAGATTAATGTAAATGAGTCCAGGTTAAAGTATATATGCACACCTCTGTTCCTTCTCTCGCTTTCTGTTTCTGTCAACTGTTGTGTGATTTGTGGCACAATGGAAAGTGACAAAAAATCTCAGCACATTTCAGTTATTCTTCACTTCTGGTTCCACTTTACAATCCCAAGAAGTTAGTGTTTGTTGTGAGGTCATGTAAGCCTCTGCTGACATTGCTTTGTAGTATGTTGTTTTTACACCTCCACAACACAATTGTGATCAGGGTGCAACAGATATAATCAGAGAAGAGTGTTTTGTCTTGCTTCTCTCCTGCAGTAAATTGGATTTAGGAAAATGAGATACCTCGGGGTTCTTCTGCACATTTGCTTTTTTTTCCTCCCCAAAATGGGTGTTTGAAGTATTGTTGCCTCTGATCGCTTCTGGAGTATTTTGGGGAGTCGTAGTGAAGCTATTGTGAGAGATAAACTGTGATACTGGTTTGGTTTTTTTGTGTTTTGTTTGGGGTTGGTTTTTTTTTTTTCTTTTTTAGTGGGGCTTTTTTTTTCATCTGTTTTCCCCAATGACCTTGAATTACTATTTTATTTATTTTCCTTTTTTTATTTGGTATGTGAGAGGGGAAAATATTTTTTCTAGGAAATAATAATATTGGTCATATGTGTTGGCAGTAGTTACTTGGCTAATGGAGAAGCTTGTCTGTTTTCCTGTGTATATATGAAAGGAAAAATAGGGGAAGTTAATATTTTAATTGTAACTTTTTTCTTAGCATGCAGCAGACTTGGTGAAAACAGTGTCATCTCGCTATGATGAATATATAAATGTTAAAGATCTGGTTGACAAAATCAACCGTGCACTTACAGCTGCCAAAAAAGACAATGACTTCATTTACCATGACCGGGTTCCTGACCTGAAAGATTTGGAGTCCATTGGAAAAGCCAGTCTTGTGAAGGCTACTCCAGTTGTGGTTCCCCTCAGTCAGAAGTTCACTGGTAAGTGAAGTGTGTGGTGTGCACAGGGTATCTCATAAAACACATCATCACCAAAGATTAATTGTGCTGTGAAAAAGTAAACATTTTCTGTACACTTAAAATAAACCAAACATAAGTGTTTTTGAAATGCCATTTGTCTTTCCCAGTTTGTTCTTCTATTTGGAGATTAAAAAGTACTGGAAGATTTTTCTGCAATAGATTGAAAATTAATTATCTCCACTGTGCCGTTTGCTTAAGGTTTTTTGTCAGCACCTGTATTTTCTGTATTAAAACAAGTTCTTGATTTCAGAAGGAACACTAATATATCAGACTGTAAAATCTTAAACTTAGTTGCTGGCCTTCCATAAAACCAAAAAAGTTCAGTTTGTTGGCTCTACATGGCAGTTATGAACAAGTGATCCTCTCTTCCCTTTCTCATTTTCTTCCTTTTTAAAACAGATTTAGAAATGGAACTATAAAGAATATTTGACTTGTGATTCTACAGTTGTTTAAAAATAATGCTCTTATATTATTTCAAAATCAGTCTTAAAAAGTCAAGTGTAACCTAAAGATTTGTAGAAGTACCTTTAAGATGTTTTGGAGAGTGAGGAGAGTGTCTTACACTGTTTAGATGAGCCTCCATAGCACAACCTGTGTGAAAGAGCTATGAAGATCTTTGTGTCCTTTTACCTTCATAGTGCAGCTTGAGTCATTTATACCACTCTAATTGCAGACCTGTTTGAGAAGATGGTTCCATTGCAAGTTCAGCAATCTGTGAGTGTTTATAACCAGAGAAAGGCAGATCTAGTGAACAGGTTAATAGCCCAGATGAGAGAAGCCACAAATCTGGCAAATGGGTGAGTATGGCTTCTTGTTACGTTTATCGGGGGGGTTATAGAGCAGCCTATAAACAGTGTCTGCTTTGTAGCCTGCTGGCATCCAGATTGCAGCAGCTGTTTTTATTACTGTATGGGGGTTGGCAAATTCAGAACTGTGGTTGTGCTCATGATAAGATAGAAAACATGTTGAAAACAAATAGTATTTTTCATTTTTCTTCGTTCTTCAGGAGTCTGACATTTGCTCAAAAAAGTTCTTCTTCCATTAATCTAGGATTTTCATTCTCCAGTGGTCAGTTTAGTTGTACCAGTGACTCAATACATGTCACAGTACATGATATTTTTCCTCACAAAATTCTGTCTTTTAAAATATTTTAAAATTATTTTTCAAATTTCAAATTTTTATAAAAGTAGATTTTTAAAAAATAATAAAATTATTTTTGTTATTTGTCTTAAGCTGAAAGATGGGAATGTAATGCATTTGGTTCTTTATCCACCAGATAAAGATACTACTGAAAATGTAGGGATTTTTTTTTAAAATTGCCTAAGTGCTGGAAGAGGAGGATCTGTATAGTTTTTCAAAGCTTTGAAACTTCTTTTTGGTGAGGTACACTCTAGGAATAAGTTCAGATTTTTCAGTTTGAAATTTCTGTGCAGACATACATTGTGCTCTCTTTCCATTATAACTGGCTGTGTGATTGTTAGGTTAGTGTGTTATTTACTGGATAAAACCATCTAACAGCACAAACCAGTTGCTATTTAGCATGTTGACTTCTTTCAGTGTGTTGGCTTCCCTCAACCTTCCTGCTGCCATCGAAGATGTGTCTGGAGATACTGTTCCTCAGTCTATTTTGAACAAGTCCAAGTCGGTGATTGAACAGGGAGGAATTCAGACTGTTGATCAGCTGATCAAAGATCTGCCTGAACTGCTACAAAGGAACAAAGAAATTTTAGATGAGGTAAGCTCAGCAACCACTAACAGTCAAACGTTTTTAAAGAACTTCTAAAGAAAATTTCTGAACTTTTCTATTGCTATTTCAAGAAAAAAAAGCTGTGCAATTACCCCAAATGCTTGTAACCTTTAAAAATATGCCATTTACGTGTTTAGCTCATACCAAGCTCTGCTGTCACCTGTGGATATTCCCTTGCAAGGATTTTGCTTTTTAAAACTGTTGTGAGGGAGGAGGAGAAGCGTTTGAAAAAGTTTGAGTGATTTGTTCCCTTCATGGCTGGTTTTATTTGTCTAATTAAATTTTTAAAGGATGTAATAAACGTTCTTTGTATTTTCTACACTAGCTGTATATTGTGTAGCTGTTTTATGTTCAGAACAGCTTGTAATGCATGTAACTTTTTACTTTTGTAGTCACTAAGATTATTAGATGAAGAAGAAACTACAGACAATGACCTGAGAACAAAATTCAAAGAGCGCTGGCAGAGAACGCCATCCAATGAACTCTATAAGCCTTTAAGGGCAGGTAAAGTTCATATTTTATGCTTTGGATTCTGCAGTTGCTTTAAAAATGTTCATTCTCATTGTGTAAATTAAAGTAGTTTATAAAGCTCTGATACTGTCTTTAAAAACACAAGTTTCCAGTTAGGAGAGATGATGCCAAAATTTCCTACCTGCCAGCTGAAACCAGGACAGTATGTAATGAAAAATGTCTGCCCCCTAAGAATCTGGGTGCACTTACCTCTGAAATACTTCAGGATTTGTATGTTAACATATTTAATTTGTATTTCTTATCAATGTGATTTGGTGTTTTTTTCTCTTCTGCAGCAGTTAGTGATGACCCAAAGGAGTTTGACTACAGCATGTTTTCTGTGCAGTTAATGTGCAAGGCTTTGAAGCTAACAGCGAACTGATACCACTGCTTAGTTTGGCAAACTTACAGGGATTTAAATCTGGGGAGTAGCTCAGACCAGTGTTTCTTCATATGCTTCCATAGTGCTCTCTGGAGAATTAACTTGCATGCCTAGTTTATGCCCTATTATATAAAACATTCCTTAGAAGCTTAACTTTATTTTGAAGTCTTAATACCACCAGAATGTGCAGGGCTTATAAAATATACAAAGAAAAGCATGAAAGATGCTAGACTTGAATAAAACAAGTTTTGAACTGATACAAACGTTTTTTTCCCTCTCCTACCACCAGAGGGAAACAATTACCAGAGTATTTTGAATAAAGCCGTGCAAGCAGATGGCCAGGTGAAAGAGCGCTATCAGTCACACCGCGATACAATCGCGCTGCTGTGTAAGCCAGAGTCAGAACTCAACGCAGCCATTCCTTCTGCCAACCCCGCAAAAACATTACAAGGGAGCGAGGTAAAGTGTGGAAACTGGTCTATTTATTTTTTCTAATAGTGCTATTTGCCTGAGAAAGTAAACTTAGAAGGATTTGGTGTGGGCGCTGATCCTTAGCTGCTCTTGTTTCTGTCAACTGATACAAGAGGCAACCACCATCTGGAAAATAAGTTGTCTTTTTATGTGAAATCTGCTAGAAGATGTTTTGTTACTCTTTTTGTGAGCAAGTTCAGTCACCATGGACAGTAAGACTGGTTGACAATTAGAAAAGGAACAATTCTTGATGGATATTTTTGTCACGTAGGGTGGTGGGGTGCAGTGCTGAGGTTGTTGAGGCAGTTAGGCAATGTAGAAGACACAGTTTGGTATTTTAAAGTGTTAGGTAACTACTCCAACTTGCTTTCAGGGTAAGTTATGACTCATATACAGAAAGATTTTTTTTTTCATAGGAATGATTTGAAGTCAGTGTACTTGACTGCCATTTTATCCTATCCTATTGGAAGGTATCTGATCAGTTTTTAAAAACATAGATTTAAAAATCTGTAGTAATTCAGTGGAATTAATGGAAACAGATCTTTTGAGGAGAATATAGTTTGAGATATGCATGCAGATCTGGGTTTGGTTTTTTTTTTCTAATTTTGCATTTTGTCTTGGTTTGTCCCAAGTGGGCTTTTAAGCCCACTTACAAAAAAAAAACAACTCATGCAGTAGTGTTGCCAGCATCAGTCAGGAGTATAAAATGGAAACAAGTAATAGGGTATACTTACTCAGTAATTACTCTGAACATGCTAACTTCTCCTAACTTTTATTGCCTAGGTGGTTAATGTATTAAGAGCTTTGCTGGCCAATCTGGATGAAGTTAAGAAGGAGAGAGAGCAACTGGAAAATGACCTGAAATGTGTAAATTTTGACATGACCAGTAAATTCCTGGCTGCACTTGCGCAGGATGGCGCTATAAATGAGGAGGCTATCTCTGTCACTGAGTTGGACAGAATTTATGGAAGTTACACACAGAAAGTGCAAGAGTCCCTGAAAAAGCAGGAAGAACTTCTCAAAAACATTCAGGTACAACACCTTGCATGTCTTCCTCTTAAACTAAAGAAGCATCAATTTTGCTACCTTTTTAGTACTTGAGAAATACCACTTTGTTTCTGCCTATTGCCTATCACTACTGTTTTGCCTGTTAACTGTTGTAGGCCAGTTGATACTACTTTACTTCCTTGATCACTGAAAAATACAGGGATTTTTTTGTGTTCCCTAGCAAGAAATGTGAATTTTTAGCAGACTTTCTCAGAGTTCCAGTGCAAATTGTTTTGGACCTTCACTTAGTCTAATCCTGTAGATGACTTTGCCCTTGAAAGAAGCTTAAATGGTTTGTTAAGGAGTATTTGGATTTGTTTTTCTCTCTCATTCCATCTTAATAGGTCTCCTGTTATCCCAGAAAGAAGTATCTGCTATCTACTAGAAGACATTTTGGGTCTTTGAAATACATCTTGGCTTATTTCTAATTGCTGTTTACAGTGTATTTGAATTCCAGCCTGTGCAAAGCTCATCAAAGTAAAAATATAGCAAGAATTTCCCTGAGCTGATTAATTAGTTACATTAATTTAATTGCTGACAAATTCAAGCTAAGTTTATAAGAGACAGGTACCTGAAACATTAGCAAAAGAGGAAATACTAGTGCTTGGACAAGTGACAGTAGTGGCTTGAGTAATGATGACAGCTGTTTGTGAACAGTTTTACTCACAACTTCTGTGACTACAACTTGGACTTGTAAGAACAAGAAATTTTTCCCAAAGGGGAAAAAATTGTTTTGAAACAACCGTGTGGCCCATGAGTGTCAAGGATTTTATGTTCAGATATCTTTTAACACATGCATTTGTAACCTATTACTCTGTTGGAATGTCCTGGATTTCCAAGTTTGGCTGCTTTCTGGCAGCTGCAGTAGTCCCTCTCAGTTTGTTGCTTGTTTATTTCCCCAAAAGATGAGACATGAGTGATCCTTCTGTCAATTTGCCACTTCCCTGTCCTGTTAATAGCTTGCCAGTGTCAACCAAACTTGAGGTAGTGCTTCTTGAAAATACTGACTTTTTCAGTCTGAATTTGATGAATCTCAGTGGAAGGTACAGGAGAGAGCCCAATTAGTACAGCTTCGAGAGGGAGTCTGTGGTATGGACTTGAGAATTAGCTGAAGGCAGCCCACAACAGAACAGGTAATTAACAGATACCTACTGCCAGCAGAGTAATGTATGTAGAGTTCTAAAATAGCCACCACACTTGGCAGATAGCAACTGTTGGGGAAGTAGAGGATGTGGCTGGAACTTGAGGAAAAGTAGGTAATAGAAAAAGGGAGTGGAAGCAATGAGGAGCAGGAAAAATTCCAAAAGATAGACTCTTGCATGGAACTAGCTGTCATTATTTTCACTTACTTGTTTTTTCCTTTTGTTTTAAGAATGCACATCAGGATTTTTCAAAGATGAAACAATCAAACAATGAATCTAATTTAAGAGAAGAAGTTTTGAAGAACTTGGCTGTAGCAAATGACAACTTTGTGGAACTTGTAGCCAATTTAAAAGAAGGCACAAAGGTATGGTAATGCTTAAGGGATTGGAAAAACTTCTAAAAAATTTATTTACACAATGAGATGTGAATCAAAAATCACAATAAACTTTCCAGACATGCTGGATGAGAGGTACTTTCTTTGAGGATTTTACTACTGAAGTGAGGACAGTGAGTTGCTTCAATTTTGATCATTTTGACAGCTGTGAAACACTCTTTGTTCCTATCTGAAAAGTAAGCTTTTCTGAGTATTGCTTTATGTTAAAATAGGGAAAGGTGTTAATTACAGCTGAATAACTGATGCTGAAGTACCCAGAAGCACCATTTTATCTGAGGAATTCTTTCATCTGTTCTCCCATGATATTTAATCACCTTATAAAATTTGTGGTTTATATGCTGCTACTGCATATTTAAGGAGAGATGAGGAGGGCTTTATTTAGCTTGCATTTTTTTTTTTGATCTGGGCTTCGGGAAGGTGTCTTACTGCTTTTGTATTAAATACCTTTTGCTGGTTTATTGACAGCTCAGTAGAGGAAAGAAGAAAAACTGAAATATCTATACAAATGAAATGCATGCAACAGAGTGAGGGCAATAAAATTAAAAGAAAAGCGTAATTATGCTTTAAAAGTCAACAGTTAATCACCAGAAGTGATTTCATTTTGTTCAGGTTTTAATATATTTTCTAGTTACTTAAACTGTTTGTATATTTACTCATGCACACACACATATATTTAAAGTTGAAAAAATGAGGGATGGACAACAGCTAACTAGGTTTTGGAAAGCAGAATAAAATGCACTAGCCAAACTTCACTAGAGTGTGAGGTTCTGGGTGCTGTAATAATACAAAGTCTGTAGCTGGTTCAATATGTAGAAACATGCTATCACAGTGTCTTAACATATTGATTGAGTGTGTTGGTGTGGTGTCATCTCTTTTTTTTTTCCCACTAGTTTTACCATGAGCTGACAGAAATCCTGCTGAAATTCCAGAACAAATGCAGTGACATTGTCTTTGCTCGCAAGACTGAGAGAGATGAACTGCTGAAGTAAGACTTCGATACTTTAAGTGTTGTAGAAACAGTTTTTATCTAAAAATTTAATCTTTGGGGATATATTTGTTTATCACCTCCTCTTTGCCTTAATGCTAACCCCTCCCTTCCCTTGAAAAAGTGGGAGAGTGATAGGAGAAATAAATGGGGAAATCTACTTTGAAGCCTGTTCTGCTGTTGTTACGTGCAGTTCAGTATAAATCTGTTTTCATCTTATGGTTTTATTCTCAGTTCTCTTTGGCATGCATCTGTTAATTGCTTTGTCCTGTTTTTCCCTTGGAGGAACTGCAGGTTACTGCATCTGGCTCTGGTGTCACTTTTGTTTCAGCAATCAGATGCTTCTACATTTAATTGCCTTCCACTTACCCGGAGTGGAGGTGGTGGGAAATGTTGGTACTCCAACTCTGCTCCCTAGTCTGATCTAGTTTGATACTTGATCATCCTTTAGTTATGTGGGTTGCCTGCACTGCTCAGAAGTTTAGCTTGTCCTTCATGTGAAGGAGAGTGTGTGATGTTGCCTCGTCCCTCTCGTGTGGGATGAGGCTAGTACAGTATGCTTCAGCCATGATTTTGGGCTCTCCTCAAGAGGAAGGTGTAGCTGAAAAGGCTTTAGCAAAGTACTAACCTTGTATAAAACTGGCTGGGTGTTGCTGAAGTTTCAGTTGGTGATACTTCAGCAACACAAGACAATTGAAGTTTCAGTTGTCTTGTGCACATACCATCTTGTGAATGGAAAGCTTGGCCCTCAAAACTTATCTTTCCCAATTTCATCCTTCATAGGACTGTTCTTTTTGAATTGGGCTTCGTGCTTGCAAATGAATTCTTAGTAAATATACACAGCCCCTTCCAGTTCCTACAGTTGTGCAGTTTGGAAGGTGCAGGCTGCCTAAGCAAGACTTAGATCTGAGTTTCTTACATCTCTGATATGTTAACATTCAGTGCTGAAGCTGTAGGTCTAGTGTTGATGTAACATTCAGCTGAATCTTGCTGTGCTCTCTTACTGCCTCACTTGCTAACTGTTTGCTGACAAGAAACCCAGTCAAGAGTAGGGGCAGCGATCAGATTTAGGGTAGTTGTGGTGTACACACACAAAATGTATTTGTCAGTGCACCCAACTCAGGACTTGAGTGAAGAAATATTCTTTTTTCTTTGCCTCTGGTTCCTCTGTCCCCAACTACAACAAAAATATTGGCTGTGGGCTGCATCTTCACTTAAAATTAATTTGTTTAGATGGCTTCTCATTTAGAAGTAGAGGTACTTCTCCCTCCCCCCATATAATGATTGCCCATTGGAGGATCGCTTTTAATAGCTTCCCATTTCATGTGTTTGGTTACTCTGTAGTCAGAATATAGTTTATATAGTGTCTGAAGGGTCACACTGTTCTGTAAGCCATCAGTTTTTGCAGCATGATTTAAAGAAGAAAACTGATACTTCAGTCCCTTGTGTCAGTCTAAGGTGTTTTGGGTTTGTTTCACTGTAATGCAGTGTTGAAGAACTGCCCCACCAGCTGCAGGAACTAGAGATACACACATGTAACAGAGCTTCAAGATTATTTCCATCTTGTTCTTTTTCGTTTTTACAGCAGGGGTAACTCTGAGAGCAGTTTTCTTGAAGGTTGTGTTTCAATCTTGCTTTTTCTACCAAATTTCTGAAGAAGTTGCCAGTTTTGTTCTCCCTGGAGCTCCCCTTTGCATGCTAGGTAACAGGGGCCTACACCTTTTTCTGTCTCCCCTGTCTCCTGTTTGAGTGCCAGCTGTCAGGCTCTGGCTTGTCACATGGTGGTTACCAATCATTTTTACACAAAACTGTCTGAAATTTT
Source organism: Heliornis fulica (assembly GCA_013399135.1). Lineage (NCBI taxonomy): Eukaryota > Metazoa > Chordata > Aves > Gruiformes > Heliornithidae > Heliornis > Heliornis fulica. The sequence goes on from VXBZ01003927.1 coordinate 516,593, forward strand.
AAATGCTTCTTAAAGTGTCCCTGAAGAAACTGCCCAATCTCAAATACTTATTTAATCTTTGCATTGAGAGAAGCACCACATTCCTCTGGACACATAACTCAGAACTGCCTTGTTGGAGTTTTCCTGACAAGCTGACTGTAGAATTACGCTGTTCAGTGGCAGCCTGTAGTACAACACGACACCAAAGCCTCCTTTGTATCTTCAGAATTAAGATATCAAAGTGTCTTACCAAGAGTAATTCCAGCACTAGAGGTAACAGAATAGAGAACTTCAAATGTCTTGTGCTGAGCATTTGGGGTTTTGCCAGGGTTTTAGTGGTAATGCTCACCCAGATGTGAATGCTGTTGCAGACTCTCTAGTAGGCCCTTCCCGTGTTTGTTTTGTTTAATCAGGTCTGTTAAATGCATGGTATTTGCTTGCAATGTTACTTAACTTAGGACAATCACAAGCAAAACAACACTGCTTTTCTTCTGCATTTGAGCATCTCTTTACTTGTCAAAGATGACTGATATTTACTTTTAACCTTTTCCATGCTGATTTATACCTAGTATTGAGTTTGAACACAAAGACATTATTAGAAAATTAATGTAACAGTTGATCAGAGAGTTGGCTAGAGGATTGTTTCTGTGGAAGTGGCTTGGACTCCAGATTTAGTTTCAGTGATCATGCTTTAAAAGTTAGATTTGCTCTGTTGCATCTATTTTGCTTAGCTTGCTGAAGTGTATAACAAACAGTTCTTAAACTAAGCTGTATGATTGCTTGTTTGTTTTTAATAGAGATTTACAGCAAAGCATTGCTAGGGAACCCAGTGCTCCCTCTATTCCTCTGCCTACGTATCAGACTACATCAGCTGGAGGAACCAAGCCTGCTGCATCATCAACTCCTACTCCAGCACCCAGAACCATGGTGGTAAATACATGCTATGGAATTAAGAGCTTGAAAATAGAAGGTCCATATTTTAGAACTCCAAACTAATCTGGATTTTTTTAATATCACTTCTTAATATATTGGTGTATTTGGAAGTGCATTGAAGTCAAATAGAGGGCAAAGTCTAAATTATGTACTATTTGTGTTAATAATTTATAGGTTTGAAATTGAGAGCTTATTGCTCTTTAGATGCTTCATTTCATTACTTGTGTAGGCTGAATATAGAATGTATGTTTAAAATGAAAATAAAATCAGCTAGCATATAAACCACAGCTTTTGATTCTGGTACTTATAGAAGGAAGCTACAGCTTAATTTGCTTTCTCTTGTTAGGGATCTAAACCACAGCCACCAGCACGGCCACCACCACCAGTAATTTCTGCGGCAAACAGTTCCTCTTCTGCATCAGCACCCTCTGGAGCAGCTGCAGCTCCTGCTGCTCCTACTCCTGCTCCTACTCCTACTCCTCCTCCAGGAGCCAGTGCACCTGCAGCAAGCACTGCACCTTCACAGGCCCAGGGACCTCCTTACCCAACTTACCCAGGTTACCCAGGGTAAGCTGTGGGAGTGCTTCAGCAGTTCTTTGTTTATCTGTTTTCTGAACTCTCTTGTATGTTGTGTGTGACATTTTAAAATCAGTTATTGTTATAATTGAAGATTTGCTCTGTGTTTGAGGCAAGGTGATTTTTTTTTAAGGTTTTAATTGTGAAATTCTTGTTGGAATCATGTGCTAGGACTATTGAGGTCTTTTGCAGTTTGGCTGATTTTTTTTTTTTTAAGGAAAAAGGAAATAGGGCTGCAGGTCTTTTAACTGTGGTTTGTTGACTGTTGCCAGCCCTTGCATAGTCAGTTGGTGGTGTTTATCTCAAAGGTGTTGGCATATCTTAATTTTCACACTTTAGTAAAGAGGATGAAAAATACAGAAACAATTCCATTTTAGTGCACTTTCTTCTGATGCTTTTTTCCATCCTGCTGGAGTGATGAGGAACTGAAGGCAGCCACTTTAACCTTCAGTAGCAGGCTCAGCAAATGTTCAAGTATGTACAGTGGTGTTAAATATAGAAGATGCAATTTAGATGGGTTCTAGTTCCAGCAGGTTGCCTTTACTCCATCTCTGTCTGCATTTGTTCCATGCATTACATTTTTTTTCATGTTTGAACCTTGAAAGCTGCCATGCTTTCTGCTGTGCAAGAAGGAAAACGAGAACAAAGCATTTGCAATGATTGATGGTCTTTGTGTCTATGCATCTCTAAATGAGCTGTTACTTGCAAATTGTCATCTAAAGTTTGCTCTCTTTTTCCTTCCCTCCCTCACAGATATTGCCAGATGCCGATGCCAATGGGCTATAATCCCTACATGTATGGTCAATATAATCTGCCATATGCACCCTCACCTGTGTATCAAGCCCCTGGACAAGCACCGTATCCGGCACCTCAGCAACCTGGATACCCTTTTCCTCAACAGCCTTACTACTCTCAGCAATAATGTATCTGCAAAGAAGCTCTGCTTGTTAAAATTTGGGAGAAATTGGCAATAAACTTACTAAAACCTTTTAGCTTCAGTTAACATACCATACTGAACTGTATGCAGTCTATAACTCCTGTTTATTGTTAACTGCTCCAAACTGTCTAGATCAGTCTTTGATTACACTAAACACTTTGAAAGATCTGCTGCAGTGGTTTAGACTGTAGACTAATGCCAGAATTAGATCCTAATTCAGTGGTCTGAAACTGTACACTATGTGTTGGCTAGACCATAATGTTTCTTTGCAAAAATCCTACAAGTAACAAATGGGTTCAGATGAGAAAAAATGAAACAGTGTGTGCACTGGGTGTGATATATTCTATGGAACCATATAGCATTTCCTTCTATACTCTATTAGTTTGTATTTTTTTTTAGTTTAGTTAAAATATGCTATTTTGTCTAATAATCAAGGCCTTGTAAATTGTCAGTAAAAAAAAAGAAATAAATTACTGAAGAATGGTTTAAACACTTGGCATTCTCATTACCATAAAAATGTTTGGTGTGTCTAGATTCTTTCAGTTTGTCCCTTGACTCTCATAACATAACTTCTCAAGTGTTTAGCCTTACAACTAAATTTCCAGCTCTTAGCCAGGATTCTGCATTTTTGTGACAGAATCTATAATTATCCATTTAATTGTTGGTAGGTGAAGTCTTGCAGGTAGACTTTTCATACAACTTTGAAGCATATCGAACAAAAATGTTTGCTACAGTTTTAAAAGAATGGTTAATCTCATCTCTGGAATAATGCTTAAGGGAGATCAGGGTCCCTCTTACAGGAACAGTGACTTGTTGGTCTAACTCATGTTTTCCAAAGAAATGTTGATCAGAAATGTGTTGTGGCTCCAAATAGGGTAACTATTGATTGTTGGATCTTTCCAGGTAATGTTTTTAAATGATTGCTTTTTTCCCTTGAAAAAAAAAAAAAAATGTATTCCCTCAGGGAGCTTGTTATTAGGGGAGAAAGTGTTTTGTTTTTTTTTTTAAAAAAAAGATGTTGTGAATTAAGGCACATTGAATGTTTACTTTTGGATCCATCTTCTCCAAGGGATCGATAACCTTGCACTACATTTTGCATTAGATAGTGAAAAACAGAAGTTTGTTCTTAATGGCTTCTACCAAATATTTACTAACCATCCTTTTTTTTTTCTTTTTAAAAAAAACCCTTGGTTGTCTAGTGAGGAACTCTTTATTCCTTTCCTTTTGCCCTTGACAGGAGTTCCTTGGTTCTGTGGGACAGTTAATTTCCCCGAGTGCTTCATCCAAGACGTTCTGGCCTTACACAATAGGTATCACAATACCTACATTAAATGTTCCTGCTTTGTTTTTCTATTTAAGTGCCTGATGAACATATTGAGGTATATTTTCATGTAGGGTTTAGAGGGTGCCAGTTATTGTAGCATCTGGGTGGAAACCTCACTGGGTCTCGAATACTCTTCCTCACAAAGAAAGCAGCATATGCATCCATATGAGCTTCTTTCTTCCTATCTCAAGTTCTTCTTGCTATGTGATCAGTCTGGTTACTGTGTGGAGACTGGGCTTTAATGCTCCCTGACCCCCAGAGAAAATGCAGCTCAGAAGGTTAAAAAAAACCCCATCCATCCCTCGTAGAACTTGAGTATCTACTTCTGAACTAAGTTACTAACCCTGTAGAAGCTCAGTGATCTGGGGGAACAGGGTGAAGTAAGGGAATACGGCACCCCAGGTACATCAGTGTGCAGTGACAGGTGCTTGGCATTTCTTTACAAACATTGCTGAACAGGGTGGCACAGGAACCTCTCCAACTTGAAATTATTCTTCCCCTGCCCCCAATGATGCAAGTAAGGACAGTGAGAAAAAGCTAGGAAGATAACTGTTTGGAACCAACAATCAGAACATAACTACTCTTAACTGGAAAAAAACAGTAGTTTTCCACTAATTTCACTGTGTTGGTGTGAGCAAGCACAAGTCTAATGCAGCCTTTTAAGTTGGAGTTTCTAGTATGTGACTGCCTGTAGATTTTTCAGTTTGCACATTAGGTGCATTTAAGCTATTGTGCAAGTAGGTTTTGTGCCTCAATTTCTGAAGCTTATTTTAATGCTGTATAAACAGGTAACTTGGTTCAGCATAAAGATTCCTAGAACTGAAACTTCTTTTTAAAAATTTTATGGATCTGGAATGATCTTATTAAAACTTTTTTCCCCAGTTGTGTTACTGCTTGCATTAGTCTGCTATTATTTGAGTATGTATAGAAATCTACATGTTACATTCAGCTTTCACATGACCATTTTTCTCCTTTTTTTCTTCCCTAAAATTCCAGAGACATGTATGTATCTGTTTTTAAGCATGCAGCTGTCTTGACTTTGGTTGAAATGTTACCTTGTTCTTCTATAGTTTATTAAAAAAGAAACCAGTTAGAAAACCTGATTTCATGCTTTTTTCTCTTGGAGTCCTTTGGCTTAAGGAGTGCTGTTTTGGAAAGGATGGAAAGAGGTTATGGGCCCTGAAGTAAGTTTTTGTGCTGTGCTGAAGGCACTTGGCGTGTTGGCTGTTGTGTGAAGCGGTAGCCTGTGTGTACACAGGTGCTTTACCATACAGCTGCTGCTCTGGAAGAACAGCTGTCTCTCAATCCTGGTAGCTGTGTGTGTCTGCAGAGCCTTTGACTGTGTGAGGAGGAAGTGGGAAGGTCCTTCTACCTTCAGGAACTTGGATTCAGAGTTTGTTTTCATGAACTTGTGTTCATTCAAAGTTTGTTTTCATGAACTTGTGAACTGCTGGGTTTCACGTGGCTTAAAGCAGTTTGGGATTGCAGGACAAAGTACTTCAAGGCAGCTTCTGTGGGCACTCCAAGAAGTTTAACTTTTTCTTCTTTATTTTTTGTTAGAAACAGTTTATAATGCCACGCTTACCGCAATCACTGTGCAGAGACACGATTCACAAGTTCACAATTATGTCCTTTGGGAGACTTTGAAATCCACAAAAGATTCCATAAAAGCTTTCTATGCAAGTCATGAAAAAAAGCAAGTCTTAAAGCAAACTAATTTTGAATTATCAGAGAAATACCCAACTACTGCAGGGTTTGGGGTTGGCTGGGTTTGGCTTCAGCCCATGTGAAAGTGTCATCTTTCCTGTCCACTAACCTGATGCTACCAGGTAATGATGGTTCATGTACTGTCACCCAGAACAGATGTAGGATGATTCTGAGTGCTTCTGTTACTGATCTATGGGATCTAGTGCTGTTTCAAGTACGTTGAGGCAGGTTTTGGACCTTGATNGCTCATCTATGGGATCCAGCCTGAATTACAGTCAACATAGTCCTTTGCTGTTTCAAGTACCTTGAGGCAGGTTTTGGACCTTGATATTCTGTAGTGACATTACCAGTTGCCAGGTAGCTGGAATGGCAAGAAAATTCTTTGGAAAGCAATTTTTGTGTGTGTATTAGAGATACTTCTTACAAAGATGGGTTTGGTTTGGAAGTGACCTGTATCTCAAACTTGTTTTATGGCACACATTTATCCTGACAGAACATTAAAGTGGACTAAGCTGAGTGATCACATTTTTAAGATTTGGTTCTGTGCTGCTGGATGGAGCTACCTGGATTTTCAGGACTTCACTACGTTTAGCTTAAAAGACACCGATGAAAGATCCAGCTCGTGGAAGGGTTAGCTACTACAGCAGAGCAACACCCAAAATGGCTTTTTGGTACTGTTTATGGGGAGGATTAGCTACTGGGGCTCTTCTGTTGATGTTTCTGATGAGCATAACCCACCTGCTAGCTTTTTAGATTTACTGCCACTTTTTTAAGTGATATTTTAAATAGTGTTTATTGTTTAAAAAAAATATGACATCCTGTTTGCCGTGGTTAATATTGCTGAGTTAAACCAGCTTCCCCCACCACCTTTCTGAGTACTTTCTCTTATGCTTTAGTGTTCTACCAATAGCCAAAAACTGCTTGGGTTGGATTTTTCTGGTTTGGATTCCAAATTTGGATCTACAGTAACTTTTACTGTAAAGCATTACCAATACTGTTAATCCCAAAAGGTGACTTGCCTCTAGTTCCCATAACTGAGTGTAATGATCCCACACATAACAACTTGAATTTGGTTGTTATGTGTCTTTTTTTTTTCTTAAATAAAACAGAGTGACTTTGCTAAATTCATGGGACATGATGGTCACTAGTTCTATTAATCAGGTTTTAAAGAACAACTTTGTACTAACGAGTATGAAAAGTAAAAAGTGACTGCTGTTGCCAAGTCAGTACTAAGTGTCCATCACAACTTAGCACTGTTGGTTCCTTCAGCTCTTTCACTTTAAATCCTGCTTTGGGTTTGCATGGCAAGGTTTTGGTAGCAGGGGCTGCTGCAAGGTGGCTTCTGTGAGAAGCTGCTAGAAGCTTCCCCCATGTCTGACCGAACAAATGCCATCCAGCTCCAAGAGGGACCTGTCACTGGCCAAGGTTGAGCCCGTCAGCAGTGGTGGTTGTGCCTTTGAGATAACAGAATTAAGGGGAAAAAAACCCCAACCAACCTGGGGAAACAGCAGCCAGAAAGAGGAGTGACCCTATGTGAGAAGAAACCTGCAGGCACCAAGGTTAGTGAAGGAGGGGCAGGAGATGCTCCAAGTGCCGGAGCAGAGATTTCCCTGCAACCCTTGGAGAAGATGATGGTAAGGCAGGCTGTCCCCATGTAACTCATAGAGACTGGTAGTGGAGCAGACAGACAGCTGCTGACCATGAGGGACCCCATACCAAAGCACGTGGAGGCACCTGAAGGAGGCTGAGACCCTCTGGGAAGCCTGCACTGAATCAGGTCTGCTGGTGGGACTGGTGCCTCTGTGAGGGACCCATGATGGAGCAGTCTGCTCCTGAAGTGNGTCAGCAGTGGTGGTTGTGCCTTTGAGATAACAGAATTAAGGGGAAAAAAACCCCAACCAACCTGGGGAAACAGCAGCCAGAAAGAGGAGTGACCCTATGTGAGAAGAAACCTGCAGGCACCAAGGTTAGTGAAGGAGGGGCAGGAGATGCTCCAAGTGCCGGAGCAGAGATTTCCCTGCAACCCTTGGAGAAGATGATGGTAAGGCAGGCTGTCCCCATGTAACTCATAGAGACTGGTAGTGGAGCAGCCAGACAGCTGCTGACAANAGGCAGGCTGTCCCCATGTAACTCATAGAGATTGGTAGTGGAGCAGACAGACAGCTGCTGACCATGAGGGACCCCATACCAAAGCACGTGGAGGCACCTGAAGGAGGCTGAGACCCTCTGGGAAGCCTGCACTGAATCAGGTCTGCTGGTGGGACTGGTGCCTCTGTGAGGGACCCATGATGGAGCAGTCTGCTCCTGAAGTGCTGCACCACGTGGAAGGGATCCATGCTGGGTCAGTTTATGAAGAATTGCAGCTTGTGGGAAGGACTCATGTTGGAGAAATAGGTGAAGGACTCCTTCCTGTAGGAAGGACCCCACACTGGAGCAGGAAGCGAGTGTGATGAGTTCTCTTGCTGAGGAGGAATGAGCAGCAGAGACAAGGTGTGATGAGCTGACCACAGCCCCCATTCCCTGTCCCACTGTGGTGCTGGGGAGGAGGCTCTGTTTTGCCAGTGATGGGTGAGTGATCTCTCCCTGTCCTTATCTCCACCCACAAGCACTTTGTTATGTTTTCCTCTCCCTTGTCCTGCTGAGGAGAGCAGTGACAGAGCAGCTTTGGGGGGACACCTGGTGTGCAGCCCACTGTGTGCACCCCTGTGCTGCATAGTGCCACCTCAGGCATGTACACTTTGAACTCCCTTAGCAGCCCATGGCATTGGAACACCCTTTGCCATGTTGGCGAGCTGCTGGCTTGCAGGTTGAGGGGCTGAATGAGGGGTAGGGGCATGTGTCTTTATGTCAACAGCTGACAGTGTCTGGGTGTCAAACATTAGAGACTTGGTTCTGGCCTCCAGCGTGGATGCTGGAGAGACTGGCACCAAAACCAGATTTGACTGCAAGTAACCCTTGGCTTAGAGTAACCTTTTACCTACAGTAATCTCTGTCCTGACATCTGAGGTAACATTTATCCTAGAGTGATTTCTGTCTTCTGACCTTAAAGAACTTCTGTTGTCCTCAAGTAACCTTTGACCCAAAGGAATAACCTTTGACCTCAAGCAACATTGGTCCACTGACCCTGAGCAACTTTTGATATAGATTAACCCTGGTCCTGTGACCTAAAGGACCAGTAACCCCTGTCCATTGACCTCAAGCATTGGATACCTCATATAACCTTGACCTCAAGTGTCCTTTGTCATGTGATCTCAGGTAACCTTCGTCCTGTGACACAGCCTGGAGGACCGTGGTGTTGCTGAGGATAAGCAGTTTCATTGCATGATGTGAACAAAGCAGTGCAGGGTTGTTGTAGGAGCAAAGCTGGGCAAAGGGCTTCCTGTGCTGTGGCTGAGCTCGAGCTTCTCCTGCTCCACCTCAGGTCTATTGCTGGGCAATGGCTTCCTGTGCTGTGGCTGAGCTCGAGCTTCTCCTGCCCCATCTCAGGGGTATTGCTGGGCGATGGCTTCCTGTGCTGTGGCTGGGCTGGGGCGTTNTGCTGTGGCTGAGCTGGAGCTTCTCCTGCACCATCTCAGGGGTATTGCTGGGCAATGGCTTCCTGTGCTGTGGCTGAGCTGGAGCTTCTCCAGCCCCATCTCAGGGGTATTGCTGGGCAATGGCTTCCTGTGCTGTGGCTGAGCTCGAGCTTCTTCTGCCCCATCTCAGGGGTATTGCTTGGAAATGGCGTCCTGTGCTGTGTCTGAGCTCGAGCTTCTCCAGCCCCATCTCAGGGGTATTGCTGGTGGTGGGACTGCTCTGCCCTCAGCCTTGGTAGCCAGTTCCTCAGCAAGACAAAAGCCTGGTGCCAAGGTGGGGAGCAGAAGGGTTTTTACTCCTGTGGTGGGAGTTAACTTGTCTGGGTGTTGACTGGAACAGAGTGGTTGCCTCAAGTAGGAGACAGCCCCACATTTTGGTGGGTGCAGTGCTAACAGGTCACTGTGGCCTTCCACTGGGGCTTGCTGTCATGTCACCTGCTTTTTGAAGTGTGACAGGAGGGAGTGTGCGGCACGCCATGGATGCCAGCGTCGTTACCTCACAACTGGGGCGTTAAGGACAGCGCTGCCGGTGTGAAGGTGTGCCCATGCGGCCATCTGCGTTCCTACCAAGGGCTCTGGAGTCTCCTCGTTGTCACACCTGACCGGTGCTCTTAATTCCTGCCGGTTTAAACAAGAGTCGTGTGTTGATGTCAGGCAGGCCGAGCCCAGGCCCTTCTCGCTCTCTGAACACGAATGTGCAGGGGATGTGCAGTGCGGGGTGCTGTGTGCTCATCCTGCAGCAGAGGGCAGGCTGAAATCGCATAACTGAGACGTGTCCTACCTCGCCAGCGGGTCCTCGGTGCGGCGGTATGCACAAGAGATTTTGGGGTTCATGGTGGCGCAAGGACAGGGGAATCGCTCTTAATTAATCACCGCTGATTTTAAATGCGTGTAGATATGTGAATGCTCCCTCGTTGATGGCCTGGAGCCTGAGCTGTACAATGTTTTTTGCACAGGGACAACTGCATCAGCTGCCCACATCCAGCTGTAAACTGGACTCAGAGCACTGTGCTGTGAAGGTAAAGAGACAGGTAAGACTTCTCAGTCATCCTCAACTGCTTTATCCCCCTGCAAGAGTTAAGTAGCTTTTGGGTGTTTGCTACAATTAGCCTGCATACCTGGACAGTCTCTTTCTGAATGTACCCTGTGTGGTGTAAACTCGTACCCCTCATCTGACGTGGTAAATAAGAGATGACGCGTGTGCTCCTTACCTTGATCAGCACAAAGTTCTCTCATTTGGGTTAAGCCACTGCTGTGATGAAGTGGCATCGGTGTAATGCAGATGATGGGTTTTATCATGGCCTCTTGTGAAAAAAGGAGCACATGCTGCTGGCAGGTGGGAAGCATGGCGGCAGTAAGGGCTCTGCCAGTGTGGGGCTGCTACAACGCTAACAGCGGATGTTACACCAGGGGGATGAAAAGCACCTAGAGAAGGAAGGTGCCAAAGTGTTTGGGGAGGAGAAAGAGGTAGGATAAGATGGAAGGAAATCTGAGGGACACCAAGGAAATGGCAGGCTTGTCAAATGAGCGGGAGAAGGAGAGAACGTGGAAGAAAGGCCCTAAGATATTGACAGCATGAAGTCATAAACTGTAGCATGTTCTTGGTGGTGCAAGGAAAGCAGAATTACAGTAGAAAGGGCTTGAGAATTAAAGAGAAGGAAGAGCAATTGTAGTGAAGGGAAGGGGAAAAGGAGTTTTACCTCTGTAGGCAGGAAGAGGTCAGAAAAGCAATTTAAAAGTGCAGAAAACTAATTATTTTTTCCCTCTGCCCTGGGTGAAGGGAGAAGTAATGATAAGGAAAAGTTAATCAAGAAGTGATTTCCAGTGGGTCTGGAGAGCTGGGTGAAAGCTATGGATAGGTGATGGGCAGAAAGGGTCTCTTTAGAAGTGAGAGGGGGAAAATGCAGGTGGACCTGACAATGCTGCCACAGTCTGGCTGCAGTGAGGAGTTGGGTCTTAGAAATGAGTGGGATCATCCATGGAGTGACCAGTTGGAGTAGAGGAATCAAGGTAGGTGCTTACATGCCCGTCTCCAGTGCTGTGAACTGCACAGACTATACAGGAAAGGAGAGATGGCAGGTCAAGGTGCAAGAGCCCAAGAACTGGTGGTAGACAGGAATATCTCAAAGCAAATGGAGTTTCTTATTTGAACAAGAAAGCTGACTTTCTTCTCTTTTCAGCCTCTTGGTGCCACTACTTATCATTCTGTGATTTCCTTTGTGAGGGATCATTTCCTATTCAATTGGCAAATTTTTCATTAGTCAGTGGTTTCCAGAAAGTATTAATTTCCATAAGGGGAGCGTTATCTAGCCCAGGAACAGATGTAGACCCAGTGAAAAACAACTTTGGTGGCATGGTGGCGATTTTTTTTTCCCTTAGTGTTGTCATATGTCGGCATCGCAACACTTGTCGCTTTGAAGCAAACAAAACTTTGCAGTGCACTTCCAACCCCCGAATACATGGAAGAAATAACTATCCAAGGCTGCCTGGCAGCCTCCATGCCATGCACACTAGGTGGCATCATATGGAAAGACATAACATAAACCCGGATTGCCCAACACGGTGCTGCACTGCTGTTAAATCCCTGCCTCTCAACGGCATCGTCAGCTTTGTGTGGAAAATTTTTGAACGGCATTGTTAAGGGTCAAGATGAACTGATAGAAGCTGGTGGAAGGAAAACTTTTGCTGTGCTACACGGGGAGATTGTTGTGAAGGTATTAGGGCCGCCGAAATCCTACCTGCAAATCTCTAGGAGACAGTTTGCTGGATTTAGGGATCTTGTTCACACCTTTGGCTGTGTTAAGCATGTGGGATTTCACTGCAGGCTTGTCAGTGGGGCACAGAACGGAGCCCTTCCACCCCCACCCCAGCTCTCCATGAAACAACACCCCATGCCCGTTATTCTTACTTAAGGGGCGGGAGGACAGTAGGTTGTGTGACATGCTGAAGGTGATGACTTACACCATCAGCTAATAACCTCACTAGCATAAAATCCTTCTTCAAATCTCTGGAAAGGAGGTAACAGCAGGCACAGAAGTCCTCCCCTGTCACCCCCCTGGACAAGGGCCACCGCTCTGGATAACTGCTTGTGCTGCTGGGCAGCCAAAGCAAAGCACCCCGAAGGTGACCACGCTATCAGAGACTTAACTTGTCCCTACCATGATGTAGAGCTGACAATAGGACCCTAAATATCCTGCACACTGTAACAGAGTGTTCCCCTTGGCAGAGGACGTGCCCAGGGTGAATTCACCTTGGCTATTTTTTTTTTAATATATTTTTTTCCCTCCCATGACTTCATGGTGGCTGGGTGTGGTGCAGAACCTCACCCACCATAGAGAGGAGTGTGGAGAGGTAAGCTGGAAACATAGGATTAAGTAAGTAGGAACTTCTCGTGCCTCACTCTACTACTCCCTGGACCTGTGCTTGCTGTCTTTTGGGGTGTTGTTGAGGAGATCTGTTCCCCACACAGCTGCAATAACATTCTTGTCACAGAGCACAGAAAACGCGCTGGCGTTCGGAGCAGGCTCAGGAGGGTTTTACCTGTTACTGACTGTTACCTGCACACGGGTTATTGAAACTGCCTGTGTGTGTGGCAGGAGGTACAAAGCTCCTGCTGTGAAGCAGACAGCCCTGAAATATGGCTCAACAGTCATATGGGTCACTTTGAAAATCACCATAGGTGTACACAGATTTTTTTCTTCTCCTTCTAGAACACTGATTAATACAGGTCCCAGCGGTTTTAGGCAGCTAACCTTAAGCACTAATGATTTCCTAAAGCATAGTCCAGATAAGGCTGATGGGGCTTTATGACACATATCCTACGTGACCAACTAACCCCTAAAGCTATTGAATAAATGCAAATGCTCCAGCTAGCAGGTGTCTTGTTAGACCAGATCCTTCTGCCTCCACACGTGCTCCGAGCGATACCTGTTGTGGAAGCGCCGCTTTGCACACCGTGTATTAACACGGCGCGTGGGGAACACCGCGTGCAAACAGAAACCTGCGACCGGTACGACCTTGAATTCTGCCTGAGAGCCACAGAGCAAGGGTGAGAGCAGACCCTGGGCTCTGTGGGAAGGCATCTGGCGTGTGTCTCTGCTGACAGCCTCTACCGCAGCGAGCAGAGAAATGGCTGCCAGTTCTCGCAGAGAGCGGATTACAGGTTAGAAAGTGCAGTAGAAGAAGACAAAGGTACAGCTTACGCGCTCTCACCCTCTTGCAGCCTACCAGGGCGCAGCCCTGTGTAATTTAGGTCTTGTAACTGGATTAGCAACAGTGCCAGAGGGGCATAAAAACTCTGAATATAAAGGTGTGCTATAGGATTTTGTATCTTCCTGAAATGAGGAATGTTGTGTGGGATGCTCAGCAATGCCCCCTAATTTAACTTCGTGATCCAACCTGTCTTTTTTTTCTCGCGTACGTGGCTCAGAGGCAGCACAGCAACTCGTTTCGGGTGAAGAGACGGGCCGAGCTCGGTTGACTCCTTCATTTCCTTTTTCTGAAGAGTGCAGGTGGCAGGGCAAGATGCCCCAGAAGATGAACAGGCACGGCAGACGCTGGTTATTCTGTTGGCATCCCAAGCCTTCAGGCAGAATGTCTCACATTTTGACAGTTTCTAAGCAGGAGCCCTGACTCTAAACCCAAGAACAGATTTCCCAAGGACCCGTGCCTTGCGACAGGCAGCGTAGCACGGTGTTTGGTGTCCAAGTACGTACGAGCTTTCCTAATGAAGCACTTTCTGGAGATGCAGAAGTTACAGTGGTGGTGCCACCTCTCTCATTCTCCTCTCACGCAGGTTCTCTACTGTCTAATGAGATTTATTTGGCTGGAGAACTTAAAACATCACTTCTCCTTAACTGGATGCTTTCACAAATCTGTTTGCATTGAATTATCCTCCAGACCTTGACTCTACTGGCAAATGTTTTCCGAGTTGCTGGAGGCCAGGAGGAGAATACACAGATGTACATACACATGTGCGCATCCACTCGTTCCCTTGCAGGACAGCGTCATCGCACAAGTGTTGTTTCCATGGAAACAAGGCTAAAATACTGAATAATGGAAATTAGAGACTCATCTAACAAGTATTTTCTATCCTGGGCAAGGTTATGCTCATCTATATGATCTGTCTGCATGTGTGTTCGTGGGTTTCTGGAGGACCGTGGATTTTACTTGGCTTTGTTCGTACTCTTTTCCTCTTACACTTAAAGAAGAACCCTCAGCCCCTGTTCTTATTGCTTCTGAAGAAAAATGCTGCATTGCATCACTATGGGCTGCTGAAGCACCTCGATGAGATCAGAAAGTCATGGTAAGGATCCTTCCCCACGTGTTGGTTGCCCAGCGACCACGTCCCGCAGAAAGCAGCCCCTGGGGCACTGGACTAGGTAGCCCTAAGCAGACTGTGCGCTGGTCTTTGAATCAGGGGTGAGAACCCTGATTCAGGGACACCCTCAGCCAGGGGCTGAGCGTGTCCCTGCCCTGCCCCAAGCAAGCTGTCCCAGCCAAACGACGCCTTGAGAAGCCTACAGAAGTGCTCTTGCCATTTGCATATAAGCAAGACTCTGCACTTGAGAAAAATCCTACATTTTATTTCATAAACATAGGCATCTGCTGCTAATTAAAGTAGCAGCATATAATTATACCCTTTCTTATTAGTGGATATAGAGTCTGACAGTTGCTTAGATACAAAATAAGCAACTACAGATTGTCTTCTGCACTTTAGCAAGCACGGGGAGCTGGAACAATAGAATTGTAAACTTCTTCTTTATTATCTTCTGTAAATGTGCCTGGGAAAAAAAACGATTAATCTCATTGGTAGCTTGTAATTTTAGCTGTAAGGTTCTTCAGCTACCTTACTGCTTTCCTCCATGAAGTACCAACCTAAAACTTTCCATGGAGAGGGCAGGGTACTTCCTTGGAGACAACACGAGACGGAAGGAACAACAGTGCAGCGAACAGCCGCCATTTTGCTGAGACCCCATTTTCCAGCTTTTCATTACTTTTCAAGTAAATTTCTCGCTACTGATTAAATAAAAATCCAGGAGCTACTGCAGTTATCTCTGCAGACACTGGCAGATAAACAGGAACATAAGCCCTGCACAAACTGTAGGTAATATTTTTAAAAGGTAGATATTTCAAAATGTCGGTACCTTATATATATTTTTTATGGGCTAAGTTCACAGCCAAAGCGCTCTGGATGTGACAAGATGGATCTACAGCTTTCCTAACAAAGTCCCTGTTGCTTCTTATCAGAAAACTCATGATGCTATATTGAGAAATCACTTTTCTTGCCCCACAGAATATGTCAGCCGTATCCTGAGAGGCACATTTGAGTGTGTGACCTTTTCTTTTCTCACATTCTGCTAATAACCCCCAACTTTCTTTGCTCACAAATCCAAAACTCTGTTGATACACCTACAGTCTCAGTGCTCTTGTTATTAAACTGTAGGGAATGTAATCAGAGCAGTTAATGCCACAATAATCCTCCTGATCCACGCGGTTATCTCTGAAGATATCAGAAACGATGCTGCCTGTAAAAGAGATGATGTATGTCCTGGTTAATTCCCTACCAGCAAACCTTGGGAGGAATACACTGAGCTAACCTTCAAGATGCTAAAACACTTGAAGCCGCAACGAGATCTCAAATGACTTTGTTAATGACTACCAAAAATGTAATGTTTAGTACTCCTCGGTGGAGGTGGCTAGCTTACTCCTGTAAAAAAAAAATTAAAAATATTATTTTGGACAAGGTCTTTCCTCTGCAGCGCTGTTGTTAAGAGACCTAAACAAAGGGATGAAGCTTGCCAGGATGCTGGTAAGGCTGTGGCAGCAGGGGGTGCCCAGGGAGCGCTGCAGCCAGTCTCGTTCCTTGGGGAGCGAAACCCCAGAGTCTCCTCTGAGTCCAGTTTGGAGAACTAGGGGGTTGAGCAAAGATCTGAAGTTTCTTCTCTCAGCTATAGCAGCTCTGCTGGGATATAGGGCACTGCTTTGTGAAAAGCTGAAAGCAAAGTTAACATGTAGATGAGCAGATGAGACTTGCTCCTTGGCAGAGCAGGTCCAGGCGTCGTCGCTGTGCCACCGAGTTGCCTGTTGGATCACCAGAAGAGCAGCTCACTTGCACAGGGAGATAGTGGGATTTTTTTTTCAGTCCCCTACAGATTTTCTAATGTCTGGAGGTTCTGCTGACTGGGACTGTTTATCACCTGGGGTCAGAGGTGAGCTGTGGAACAGGCTGCCCAGGGAGGCGGTCAAGTCACTATCCCTGGATGCATTTAACAGACGGGTAGATGAGGTGCTCAGGGATATGGTTTAGGAGAGGACAGGTATAGTTGAACTTGATGATCTTAGCAGTCTTTTCCAACCTTGTGATTCTGTGATTCTTAATATTCTGGTTTTCCTCATTCTTCCCAAAGATCCAATAACTCACCAACCATACTAAATATTTAGCCATCAGGGTGCCAGGTAGGAGTTCAGGTTCAAGGCAGAGGTGGTTGTGTGTTTTGCTGGTTGTAGCTGACAAGGGATGTGTCTCCCAGGAGGACCCTTCTCTTGCAGGTAAATCCAGGGAACATGTTGCTGGTGAGGAGTGGAGAAGGGTGGTTGGCTTTTCCCACTGCGTGTGCAGGCTGGCAAATGTGAGGCAGGGGAAGATCGGCTCCGCAGTGCACTTGGACGTGACTTTTGTTTGTTTGTTAGTGATGCAGATTTAAAAAAAATAAAAGGAAAGAAAGGGAGGGAGTAAAAAAAAAAGAAAGGAGAATAAAGGGGAAAGAAAGAAAGAAAGAAAGAAAGAAAGAAAGAAAGAAAGAAAGAAAGAAAGAAAGAAAGAAAGAAAGAAAGAAAGAAAGAAAGAAAGAAAGAAAGAAAGAAAGAAAGAAAGAAAGAAAGAAAGAAAGACCCACAAATAAAAAGAAGACCAGAGGTTTTTGAGCCTGGTACAGCCCTCGGGTGTAAATGTTGTGTACATACCCTGTGATAGCTGACTGCTGGTGGGTTTGGAGCACCTCTTCCCCTCTCCAGACAGCCTTTTAGTGCCAGTGGGTGGTGGTTGTTCTCTTTTTGTCTGAAGCATCCCCAGTCCTGCATTCTGCCTTACCTCACCACTTTGGCAAACGTGCCTTTCAGTAACTGGTGTGAATGCCTGATCTGTCTACTTGGAGCTTCCTAAGTCAGGCAGATCAGTAGCACAGGCATTTCTGAGATGAGATGAAAATGCTTTTTTGGTTCACAGTTTTTTGTGCTCCAGACAGCACCAGGATGCCAGCAGATAAAGGCCAAGGCACCTTTTTCACTTGCTGTGTTGGTCCCCGGCGTGTGAATCCCCGTCTCCTTCCCGTCTGCATGTGAGCAAGTTGGTTTGCTCTGCACTGTGTGTCTCCTTACAGCCCTCTGTGAGCTGACATCAAGGAGGACACACAGATCAAAAGACACCAGTACACAGAGATGTGGGGAAAACATCACAAGAAGGTAAAGTGCTGCAGTGAGGAACATCTTTTCCCATCTCTGTTTTTGCTACTGGGCTGTTTCCCTTCCCTTCCCAGTGTGATATAAATTTTACCATCCCAGTAACATTAATTTTCCAGATGTACCTCTCTGAGAGACTCCTGGCAAGAGGGCTGCACTGTGAGCTCCTGTGCTCTCTGCCTCCCCATCAGAATTTTCAAATATTTTGATGTGGGTTCAGAAGCTTCTTTCTTCTCCTGTTTTCATTTCTCAGCATGAACTTTGTGGCCCCTGGAGGTAGATTAAGAGTTTAAAGGTAAGTGAAGCGCAGAGTCACCGAGTACGCTTCAAGCTCTTCCCCATGAAACACAGACACACAACAATCCCTTCACCTCTTTCCAAACATAAGTACAGCCCTACTTCTCGTTGGAGAAAGCCACTCAAAAATGGGTAAAACCCTCAGCAAAGCCAGCTGAGTTGGCTGCCCACCCTTCCCCTCTGTCTGCCGGCAGCTGACACCTGTGTCAAATGTTGTTTCTCTTCCTTGTGCATCTCAAGCATCTTTCTCATGGAGCTGCTTGTAAATTCTGCCCACTCCAGAGCACCACAGATCCTCTTCAGGAAACCCAACTTCAAAACAAGGTAGTTTAAGAGGTTGCCTACAACAGCCTTTCTTGACATTTTGGCTTCAGGCAAGACACATAAGCGCATCGGTGTCCTGTGCCAAAAATGTATTTCTATCTTTTTTTTTTTTCTTTTCCTTGATATTAAGTATCTTCTAACCCCAGCTCAGGTGAGGAAGTTACCTAGTTGTGCAACAGATGATTTGTGGGGGTTTGCTTTGTGCTTGGATGTAGGTACACGCTCATAAAACACGTAAGGAAAACCGATCTCCAAGGTTTACACACTTGCTATCCATTTTTTTTTCCCCACACACCTCTTGTTACACCTCCTTTTCTGCACTTTTTACATCACTCATGATTTTTAATAAGACTTTTAATAGATGGATCACTGCAGGGGGCCTAGGCAGGTTCAGTCTGAGAGAGCTCTAAGGACAGATACCTCTTATTATATGCAAGTTGCAATATAGGAGTGACTTCCCAATACAACACAAATGATTGGGGGTGTGTATGTCTGAGAGGTGGAAAGAGGATCCTCCAGCTAGAGTGGGTGTAAAGCACCCAAGAGCCAAAATGGCTTCTTATATCCCCTCACAAGCTTAAGCAATGCTTAATTTGTGGTCCCACAAGGGCGCAGAGCTCATCAAGGCTGTAAACGCAATCGGCCTCTGTAAACTGACTAGCAAGAAATGAGGAAAACTGGAGACCCAGAACCTGCTTTGAAGCTTCAACATGTCACCTTGAGGAACTGCAGGTATCACCCATGCCAGGGGGAGCCTAGAGCAGGGTCCTCTCTTCAGGTTGGCCAATGCTTACCCCTTGCAATTAAGGGAAGTCTGAAAGGTAGAGTTAATTGGAATGCCTTGCTGTATTTTGATGCATCTCATACCTCTGACATCACTAGTATCTTTTCTACAATGTGTCTTGGAGAAACCTTAAATAAGCCCTTGGAAGATAATCAGGCTCCAAGTACAGGCCAGATTTGCCTTTATTCTCCTGATGCTTTTGTTTTGTGACTTTATTTCCAAGGTGTTGCTCGAGGACCTGCCGCATTGTTTTGCTGGGGGGTGGGGTTGGGGGTGGAATTTTAACAAGTTCTGTGTTTTTCTCCGAAGTTGGTTGGCTGTTCAGGATGAACCTCAGTGAATCTGACAATTCTGGGATGCTTTTTTTTCCTCAGTGGGCTGATAGATACCCAGATAAATGCTGTTGCACTGAAAACGGGTTTGGTGCCTGCAGTTCAGGGAAAATGGGGAGACTTCTGCGCTGTCACAATGGGGTCACGTTGTTCCCTCTGGAAAAGTTTTGGGGTTTTTATAGAGTTTGGATTTCTACAATTTGTTAGTCAAAGTGTTTTTGAAGAAGAACCTCCAGTTTTCCTGTTAGTGCTCTTCCCTTGCTGCAAACAGTAATGCTCAACTGAACTCCTGATGCCATTATAGTGAGCAGCACCTAATACCTTGATGAAAACATTTGTGTGTAGGCCACAGGGGAGGTGGGAAACAACAGAGTCTCTTCTTTCTGACTGTATTAGCGTGTTCAAAGCATGTGGCATGTAGTTTGTGTAGTCCAGCTAGACTGTCTCTGATCAAACCTTTCCCTGCTGGCTTCTTTTTTCTTAGCATGCTCTGGGTATCAGCTTTAGGTCCTCAGTCCCAGCCCCAAGGCTCATGCAGCAGTTCTGCTGTTCGGGGCTCGCTGGTGAGGAAACCCAGCAACCAGGAAAGGCTGTAGTGACAGTTAGTGATTTCTCTGTGAGCAGATCCCACGTGCCATGTTGCTCTGAGAGCCCTTCAGCAGGCATTTTGATACCCATGTCATATGCTTGTGACTTAAACCATGTTTAAGACCTTTCATCTTCACATCCTGTTTCTCTAATGGATTTCAGCCTGGAGATGACAATGGGGAGACCTTATTGCAGCCTTCTGAAGGGGTCCTACAAGACAGCTGGAGAGGGCATGCAGTGATAGGACAAGGGGTAGTGGCTTTAAGCTGAAGGAGGGCAGATTTAGATCAGATATTAGGAAGAAACTCTTCCCTCTGAGGGTGGTGAGGCCCTGGCACAGGTTGCCCAGAAAAGCAGTGGCTGCCCCCTCCCTGGCAGTGTCCAAGGCCAGATTGGATGGGGCTCTGGGCAACTTGGGCTAGATGAGGGTGTCCCTGCCCAAGTGGAGGGGTGGAACCAGACGATCTTTAAGGTCCTTTCCAACCCAAGTGGTGATTGTATGAGTATTTTTCTCATGTTCTCTCTGCATCCCTCAAAGACACTACTGTGCATGAGGGCGTCGTTCAGCACGCAGCATGTCATTCATAAATTTTCCCAGGCCCTCTTCTAGACTCAGCCAACAAAGGGCATTTGTTGACTGAAAAGAGATTTCCACCTCTGGGATACAGTATCTGTGGAGTTGACTGAGCCTGCAGAAAGATGACAAGAGATGATTTCTTTCAATTGCGAAGCCTTGAACCATGAAGTTTGCAGCATTGCTCATCCTCTCAGAACACTGTCATAATTTGATGGATTAATCAGGGTTACTTAGCAGGGATGCTTACCTGGGAAGACAATTGTCTAGCTTTTGTGCTTCTCATGTAGAAAACTCAAGGCCAGCGAGCAGCTGCTGTCTCAAACAGTACCGTTAAGCTTCAATACCAAAACCAACGTGAGGTTTTTGTTTCCCATGTAATTTATTCCTTTTTTTTTTCTCCTTTGAAGACACTGCTGTACTCTGTCTTTTGCTGAGGTGCACATTTCACTGCAACCTGCATCTTTCCACCCAATGGCATTCACAGTGCCTCTGGCCCCAGCAGTGTTGAGGAGATGTGTGTTATCTCTCTCTGGTGCAGGTTGGTTACCAAGAGCCCAGTGCACGTCAGCGTTACTGTTTAAAGCATATCTGTGTGTGCAAGCTCTGTTGACAGCTTTGAAATCAGACTTTCTGCCCTCCCCACAAAGTCTTCAACCTTCCCAAAGCTCATCCTGGGAGGTGATCTGTGCTCAGACACCAGACTGCGTGCCCGTGCGCACGCCAGTGTCCCCACACTCAGGTGCTCTTTACCCACTGGAAGGGTCACCAGATGTCTTTCGCTGGTGAAGCTGGGGCCGTCATTTGGGTTGTCTGTGAGTGTGGATCTGCTGGAGGGTAGGAAGGCCCTGCAGAGGGATCTGGACAGGCTGGATGGTTGGGCTGGGGCCAACAATATGACGTTCAACAAGGCCAAATGCCGGGTCCTGCACTTTGGTCGCAACAACCCCAGGCAGCGTCACAGGCTTGGGCAGGAGTGGCTGGAGAGCAGCCTGG
>VXBZ01003927.1:538417-560832 GCA_013399135.1 Heliornis fulica
TTAATGGTTGGACCAGATGATCTTAGGGGTCATTTCCAGCCTTAAAATTCTATGATTCTATGATTCTATGATTCTATGGCAAAGGCAGGGAGGGCCCTTCCTGCCACCTGCATGTGACTTGCTGAGGTTGCACTCTGCTGCTTGCAGTCCTTCCCGCAGCCCTCTGCATGGCAGCATGACTCTCAGGTTTCTTTCTTCTCCCATCTTCAAGAGAGGTCAAAAGCGAACTCGCTTGCTGTTTCCTTCCCTGCCTGCCCTGGTCTGTGCACAGCCCTCTGTGCTTTTGGCACCTGCCTGGGTAGCTTTCCTGAATACTTTGATTTTAGTTCTCAGCCTTTGATCTGCTCTCCTTTAGCTATTAATCATCTTATCTCCTTCATCCCTGAGCCTGCTTTTCCCCTGAGAGATGCTCCCATCCTCTGCCCTGTTTTCCCTCATAGCAGAGCTACGACATTCTCACAGTGCCTGAACTTAGCTCTCAGCGTGTTTTTCTCTAGCAAACTGCATGCAGCAGAATGCAGCTTCTCAAATGGCGGCTCATCTGCAAGAGGACTCGCTTTTGAATAAAGTTTCATGGTACCTGTGGTCACGTCAGGACTGAAGGGAGGGATGTGTGTTGGGTTTTACTGCAGATTGGAGTCAGCCCCTCGTGAAGCAAATGACACTTCTGCCTCAGATCAAGTGCTTGGACTAGAAAATGCTGATCTTTCACTTCTGTCACTCACCTGGGGCTGCAAGTTCAGCCTAATAGTGTCTTATTCCTGGTAACAGGGATCTTTGGGGGCATTCCAGTGTGGGAAGGCTTGGATCACCTTTTGCACCCAGAGAGCTCCAGTGTATCTGGAGTGAACAGCACAGTCTGATTATGGCTTCTCTGACTAGATCTCATGATCGT
This sequence comes from Heliornis fulica, assembly GCA_013399135.1. NCBI lineage: Eukaryota > Metazoa > Chordata > Aves > Gruiformes > Heliornithidae > Heliornis > Heliornis fulica. Next base: position 539,313 of record VXBZ01003927.1, read on the forward strand.
TTTGATTGACCCAAAAGCAGAGGCTTGAGCTTTTTCCTAGGCATCTCCCTAAAAATTGTGTTCTATCAATTGAAAGCTCTGATTAAATTTTGCTCTATTTTAGCATAATACCCAGTATAAAATCTCTTTTTAATTGTTTTTCTTTAAACCCCTGCAATGTGGAGTGTTTTACACCTTCCAAGTGCTTTGGTTTTTCACTGTTTAGGTAGTTTAACTATATATGAATATTTTGAATGCTTTTGGTTTTTTTTTTCCTTTTTCCTGCAGTTCTGCTGCAGTCCATTCTGGCAACAACCTGAACCACAGATTTCTCCTTTGTGCTAATTCTATAAATGCCATAAAGTCCCCCTCACTTCCACATGAAGGTTTTTTTTTTTAACCTTCTCTTACCCAGAAAACAAACAATTTCTGGCTGCTGCAGAGGAATTCAGCCTGCTCTCAGTCAGGTTGTTTCAATACAGCTACCTCTTGGCTTGCTAAATATTCTGCTTCTAGACAAGAGGCAGTTTTCTTTTTTTTTTTTTTTAATGATAAAATAAACCCCCTTTTATCCCTAAATGCATACAGCTTGTTCCAGCCTCGCTGCTGCTGCTGCCTGTTAGCAGCATGGTGCAATGAAACCTTATTTTCCGGAGCTACAGAAGGTCTTCTCCACCTGCACCCTGCCAGCTGTCCACCCACCCTCCCTCCACACCATGCTGTGAAGCCCCAACCTTCCAGCAGCTGACCTTGCTCCAGTGCTGGGGGCAGCTTTTGAACTCGAAGCAGTGGGTGCCAATAGCAAAGTGCCCAGGCTGAGTCGCTCCAGGAGCTCACACCACCCCGCTGACCTGACCCTCCAGGCTTTGGAGGGTGCCAACCCAGCACCTCTCACTGACAAGGGGTAGCTGGAATCAGAGCCAACTGCTGAGTGCTCCCAGAGCAGTAGTAACCCCAAACACATTGCTTTCCATATCTAGCATTGCTTTCTCTTTGCAGGCACCCATTCTTCAGGCCCATCCTGGTGCACAGGGTGTGATGTGCCTTATTCTGGGTAAAGGTGGGTCTGGCTGCTCCTCGAGGATGGACTGTTCTGCTCTGTGCTCCTCTGGCTTAGGGTCATGCTGACAGCCTCTCCTGAATCTTGCTTGATCCTCAGTTGCTCCAAAATCTCCAGATTAAGAATAGATGTGGGGATGTTCTTTCCTTTCTGGTTGTCAAAAAGATTGCAAGACCATTCTTTTCATACAGATGGATGTGAACTTGCCCTGACTATCCAAGCCTTCTCCATCTTCATATTAAATTACTTCAGCACATTTCTACATGGGGCTATGCCGAGTACAGCACACAGGGAAGTTAATAATAGAAATACTAAGAAGCTAAAAGTAAATCCAAACTTTTAAAATTCTTTCATGTTAATAATGCAAACTGCTATATTTTAGAACTCCTTACTATGTTTTTTTATACTGCTGTTAAAAAAATATCTCACTAAAGACAGCTAAAAATCAAGTACAGCTCAAAATTAATTAAAATAAAAATCAATCACAGCTTTAAAAGTTGCATTGTAACAGAGAAGCTGATGGTGTCTATTGGTTCAAAGACCTCAGGGGCACAGGAAGAAATCAAGGAAACATCACTTATTTCCTTTTTGCATTGCCTACAACACCACCACAACATGCTGCAGTGCTCAGAGGCCTCTCTGCTACTGGCTTGTGAGTGTACCAACAACTCTGAATGCTGACCTAGCATGAGGTTTCACAAGGAAGTTCTCAGTTGGTTCCTCTCACTTTTGGTTTGAGATTTATGTGGGAATATTTTCTCAATCCTGGAAAAATGAATGTTTTCTCTCTTTACAAAGGGTGCTTAAATTTTCTATGTAATTACTTGATGGAAGAAACCTGAAGAGGCAGAAGTACCTAAATATTCAGGAAGAGCCAAGCCCTCAGCCTCTTAATGGGCTCAACTGGTCTTACCTGGGGTCTTACTCCTCCCCTGACTGCCATGTGGGAGCTTCATTTCAGTCAGCCCAGCCTGGATTGCTGCTTGTGCTTCAGGAGCAGTTGGTTTCCACTGCTGTGGATCATGCAGGTATGTGGGTGTACATTGTCTCCCTGGGTTTGTGCTGGGGCTAGTCCAGTGGGGGGGGGGGGGCAAAACCNGGGGGGGGGGGGTGCAAAACCTGTCCAGGTATGCTGTAATTTGAGGCTTGGGCTGGGGTCTGATGCTCAACCTGCTTGCTGTGTTAGGTCTGGCCTCTGTGTGCTGGTGGCAGCTATGTAGGAAGTGTCTGTTCTGAAAACCATGGAGTGTTTGGGCCAAGGCTGAACCAGCCACTGTGGTGCTGCTAGTGGTGAAGGCTAGCTGAGCTTTGTGACCTCTTGAGGAGGTCTCTGCGGGTGACATCTAGCAGTGTAAATGAGAGTCCCCTCTGAAGAGGATCCAGAGGTCCCTGCAATAGAGGTGAATGTGGGTGCTGCCTCTCTTTTACCTTCAGAATGACAGTGCCTGCAAGGGTTGGTTCTTACAAGGGTGTGTTTGCTTTGTAGCTCAAGGATCTCTTACCCTGATGTCTTTGTTTTCCCCGTTCACTACGTTGTGGCTCTGGAGCTGGCTGTTCTCGGGCAGCCCAGGTGCTGCCTGTGGCAGTAGTGCAAGCTTTCACCACAGCTTGCTGTTTGGTTTTCCCAGTGTTAGCAGGGTGAGTTGAGGAATTTAGAAGGACAGAGGATAGTGTCCTTATTGGGGGCACTAGTAACTCTGGGAGCCCTTTCCAACTTCGTATTTGCCATCTACTTCCCCAATGGGAAGCTGAAGGAGCAGAAGTAATCTATCTCCTACTGTTTAGCTGTATTTATTTTCCACTGCCTGCCTCTGTGCCTGCAGCACCACTAATGTTCCCAAAGCACCTCAAGTTATTTGTTTTCTACCTCTGCCTGTGACAGTGGTATTGCACCCTAGAAGGTTTTGCTTGAAGCCTTCTGGGCTTTACTGGGGGTGCTCTAGGCACGTGAGAAAATAAATAGACTCAGGAGCAGTATGTGTTAAACCCACGGTGGGTGTCTAGACTGCCAAGGTTTGTGCATGTTTTCACTTTTAATAAGTGTACACTGATATATTGCTAAGTATCCAGTAGATAAACGTACTCTAGATGCTGCAAACTTACTGTTTGTATGGTCCTCTCAGGAGCCATTTGAACAGCATCAGCTTCCCTTTATAAACACTGGAACATTTCTTAAAAAACTTAAATTACTTTTGATGGTCTCCATTTAATTAGGAAATTCTTTGCTGTGTTTGCCTTGTTTTATGAGCTTTTTCTCGGTCAACCAAAGCCCTCTGTGAATAAAGGGGCTGCTCTGTCGCTGCTGGCGGTGTTGAGGTCTCCCTGGTCTGAGCTGTGCATGCACAGAACAAGGCTCAGGGATCAGCTGAGGGAAGGAGAGAGTTGGCTGAGTGTCTCGAAGAATGATGAGGCTTGGCATGATTAAATGACTATGGGCTTTGGAAGCAACAAGGTTTTCTTTTTTCTTTGTGATTATAAATGGCTGAGAATCAAAATGGGTCCGTTTCTTTCCATGCTTCATGTTTTGGATAACTTGTGTTTTCCTCTCCTTTGTGCCTTCAGCTTCTGATGATGTTTCTGATGATCTTGTGCTGATGTACCTAAATGAATTTCTATCACCTGCTGCTTTACTCCAGGTGGTGATTTCTAGATTTTCACTGGCAGTGTTCTTGACTGATGAGTTGTTTATATATATATATATATAAGGTTGGTTTCAATATGGGGCTGGTTAGCAGGGCTGCTGTCCCCAGTTTCTAGCCAGCCCCATCACTAATGGTGAGCCTACAACCAGGGAGGATCTGAGGAAGGGACACAAACCAGTCCAAATCTGTTTTGCTCTTATTTTGCTTGGATGCTCTCCCTCGTTCTCCTGTATCTCCCAAGCAAAGGCACCTGCTGCTTGTCTGACAACTGGCTAAGACTCAAGCTGGAAAAAAAGCTCATGAGGTATTTAAAGCTTCTGTAATTTGAGCTCCTGTGTAGCTCCCCTACTTACCACAGGGGAGACAAATCCTCTTACCCGACTGTCAAATAAACCCAGCGGTGAAGCTGGAAAGGAGCAGTGTGTGACCGCCCAGTCTCTGCGGGCGATGGTGGGAGTGTACTTGGCCCTCTCCTGTCTTGGAGGTGGTGCCTGGAGCTTCATGGGGACCTCCAGGATGATCCTGGGCATTCTGGCATCGGAGAAAGTCCACTCTGCTTGTTGAAGTGACCTCAGGTGGCAAAAGTGGTTTGACCAATTGATCTGGCTGGAAATTATGGATGAAAAGGGGAAACTTTTCATCCAATAAACCAACTTTTCCTGTAATGCTGCTGCCCCCAGGCTTGCTCTCCTAGTGCCTTGCTGTTGTCCTGTGCACACAGGGGCCAGGAAAACCTTTCTGTCTTTTGAGAGAGGGGGTGGAGGAGGAGAAACAAGGAAGAATTATTTTGCTTTGGGGTTTTTTTTTCCTGAAATTGAAAACCATTAAGTGTTCTAGGACACCATGTCAATCTGGTCTTGCTCTGGAGCAAGATCAGTGACATATAAAATTATAGATGTTAAGGAAATGAATGCAAACCAATGTCTTCTTCCTGTGCAAGCTGGAATGGCTGCATAATACAGACTGGGTTTCCTGTGTTTAACAGGCTACAAGATGCCATAAAAATAAGATATCTTTCCCCTTTTACTGAAGTTGCTCAAAAAGCTTTGAAATTAAAAATAACTGGTTCTTATGTACTATCCTTCCTGGAGGTTTAGAACTACCTTAGGTATCTTTGTTTAGAACTGTGTTTGGCACTCAGGCAGCCCAGTGCAGTAGATCTATATGATGAGTAGCTCTGAAATGGCTCTTTGGAACATTTTGGAGGCTTCTGAGTGGATTTTGCACTGAGGCATCTATCCTGCTTCTCTTAAAAGTTAAAATGGAAACATTAAGAGAAGATTTTTCCAGTGTGCTCACAGTCAGAATTCCACTGTTAGTGCTGTGGGCATTCTAAAAAAACTGCCCCTTGTCAGGAGGAGAGGGAAGCAGCTTCATGAACTTTGCTGCCCTGTGTGATGTTCCAACTGAGCCAGCCATTTCTCCAGGTCCTGCCAAGACCCTGGAGCAGGTATGGCTCATAGTGTTCATCTCCAGGATAAAGCAGATTCCTCAAAGGAGGAGGGTGGCATTGAGAGTTTTCAAGGCTCTGGGTCGTGTTCCTTGAGTGAGGTAACTATCGGGAATCCGGCAGGAAAACTTGCTCAGTGAGGTGGTATTTCAGAATTTGCCAAGTCTGGGCATTTATCTGTTATTTAGTCAGCACCCATCAGGATAGCAACTAATTGAAGCCAAAGGGACCACTCATGGTATAAAATACTGGGCAGTGTGAGTAATGGTAATACTATTTAGCCTTTAATTAGTCATTTACAGTTCATTTTGGAGCTAGAGAGCTCAGGCAGGATCCAGTGTTCCTGTGTAGGGGTTCCTCGTGGATTAATTTGTGGCTCCCACAAAAGGTATGAAAGGCTGGTATCCACAGAGCTGCTGATGTTTGCAGGTGTTTGCATCACTCTCTTACCCCTTCCATTCATCACCTGAGAAATTGGGCTTTTTCTCCTCCTTTGTCACAAAATATCTGTGGTCTCTCGGGTGTCTCAAATCTTGCTGATTTCTCTCGGTGCCTGCTAAATGACAGCAGCTTTGCTGCGGGATAACAAGCCTGGCTACCTCCCAGCTGGTGTCTGTGCTCATGGTCCAGCTGTTAACCTGACCAGGAAAGGGCTGGGGATGTCTGTCACAAGGCAGGGTTTGTTTTCTCTTTCTCATTCCTTATGTTCTTGTAAGCAGATTTGATTAGGGTTGAACACCTGAAGTCTGTGGGAATTTAAGTTCTTGATTATTGCCCATTAACATCTATGCTGGGAAACTGGTTCTCAACAGGTCTGGATGGGGATTTTTAAATATTTTCTGGGTTTCTTTTAAGAATCTCTCTTTCTGGAAACTTTTTTTAGTTCTTCTGTTGCAGTCTCTGTACTTTAATAGGCTGATTACTGTGTGATTGCTGCTGAAAAATGTTTCATGGGCAGGTGGGATTAGCAATAAGTTTCAGTGCACCCTTAGCATGTGTCCCTTGAGGTCTGGGGGTCTTTTCTGGGATCCTGTGCTCTGGCTATTGTCATTTGATGTGGATTGCTGCTACACTATTGCCTCTGCTCATTAGATTGGACGTTGCTGTGAATGTGGAGAGGAGGTTTACCATTAATGGCTTCTCTGTTAATCTCACATGTGGCCTCCTGCTCTGTAAAAGCTCCCTGCAAACTCCTACCAGAGTCTCTTCTTGGCTTTGTCTCCGTGTTTCTGTTTGTGCTTGGGTGAGCAGTTACACATATCGTGGTGAGTAACATATAATTTGTGAATCCTGCCAAGAAAAAAGTCTCCTGTTCTTTATAGGTTGGGTTTTTTGATGGTGTTTTATAAACTAGTTTCTGTAGTGTCAGTCCATGCCTGTTCTGTGAAGTGAACCCTTTGCTGAATGTTTTTCACTAATACATGTTGTGGTACCAGTACTGAAAGCCAGTCTCATCCTGGTGTGTGTGTGTTTTAGCAGTGCTCCCTATAGCAAATGTGACTGGGACTGAGGAATCTGTTCTGGTGTGGTTGGTCTTCTGCACTGCTTCTAATGAGTTGTAACATGCTTTCCTTCGAGGTTTGAGCGAGTGCAGCTTCTGGGAAAAACTGCTGCTGTGCAGGCAGTGAAATCTAGAGCAGAGTATCCTAGGAAAGGCACTGAATTCTCTTTGGAGTGCCACATTACCTCTTGGAGTGGGTCCAGAGGAAGGCCACAAGGATGATCAGAGGCCTGGAGCACCTCTCCTATCAAGACAGGTGGAGAATAGGGCTTGTTCAGCTTGGAGCAGAGATGGCTCCGAGAAGACCTTATAGTGGCCTTCCAGTAACTGAAGGGGCCTACAGGAAATCTGGGGAGGGACTGTTTGTAAGGGCAGGTAGTGATAGGATGAGGGGCAATGGGTTTAAACTAGAGCAGGGTAGGTTTAGATTAGACATTAGGAAGAAATTCTTCACGATGGGGGTGGTGAGATGCTGGAACAGGTTGCTCAGGAGGTGGTGATTCTGTATCTGGGTACCTCAGGTCAGTGTTGAGCTGAAGCACAACAGCAGCAGTAAACTTGAACACGGTGGTTACAAGATAGGCTTGTCCCCACCAAAGAGGTCCTTAAACAGAGCCTACAGTATGGATTACCAGACTTAAGGGTGGGAGGGAAGCTGCTGAGGGTAGATGGGCAAAGCAAAAGAACATGCAACTTTACCATTTCTGACAGAGAAACATATAGTTTTTGATCCTGTCCATCAGCCTTACCCTTCAGAAATAACAGCCATCTGGATTTGTTTATCAAATTGGGAGGCTTGGCTTTCCTCAGTCCCAGCTTCTACAGGCTGAAGCTGCCAAGGAGTTTGCTTAAGGATGTGTAGCTAGTGCTATCCCTGTTGAAAGGGGGAGAAAACCGACCCACAAGTAGTCATATACTTAATCAATTAGCACACAAGAGCTGGAAAAAGAATTCTGCCTACCTGTCCTCTGCAGTTTCCAGTCTGCTGGAGTTACTGAGCCTATTCCTCTTGACTGAAACATTGGTCTGAATATACAAGGTTTCATGCTGCTGCTTAATATGGATGAAGTGGAGAATTTAAAAATCAGCCCTTTTGAGGAGCAAATAGTCTTCAGCCCTTCGCTCTTTCGCTCCTCTGCCTTTTCACTTTGTTCTCCAGGCTGTGCAAGCTTTTAATTTCTCTGTGTTTGACTGTCACCCCTGAGGATGTGACTCATCAACGAAGGGATGGACATGAAGTTTGTGTTCTGCAGTCCCTTTATGTAGGGACACATCTATCCCGAGGCAGTTCTGCTTTTCAAGTTGCAGGGGGCTTTAGTGAATAGAAAAAGGTGGTTTTGACTAGGAATGATAAAGGATATCTAGTAAAGGCTTCTAAGAAAAATGCTCCCCGAAAGCCCTTCAATTGTGTGTTAATAGGGCTTTGTGTCAGTGAGCATCCAAAGGCAGCTTGGTCTGTGGGGGTAGCACAAAAAGGTGTGGGCATCCTAGAGGGTCTTCTTTCCCTGTGCCACTCTGAGCTTGCAAGGGTCGCTTCTCAGCTCTTGTGCACAGTTCCAGAGAGAGAGATTGATCTTATTTACACTACAAATAAAACTTGGGGTGTACCTGGGCCCTGCTGCAGAGCCCTATGGAGAGCTCTCAGCGGTAGCTTTCTCTCTGCAGCTGCTTCTTCTTTCCTTTGTCCCTTAGGTTGATCCCACTGTCATGGTGTCAGGATGACCCGGAGAGTTTTACCACTTGAATTAGCTCATACTGACTAATTCACCTGAAGGCTGTGAGGTACAGGTGCTTGTGGCTCACCCCAGGTGTCCAGTGCTGCTTGGGACCGAGTCACAGAAGTCATTAAATACGTTTGGAATGCATGGTCTTGCCTGTGAAAAGGTGATGGCTATGTTGAGCTAGCTGGCAGTACCAATGTATTTCTTTATTGCACTTCTGGTGTGGTCACCTCTGGCTTTATAGTCTCTGGTCAGCCCCAAGGAAAGCACAAAGACTTCTTCTTTTTCAAAATAAATTGGCTCAATTGATTCCCAAGGAGTGCTGTGTCACAGGAGGAGGGGATATTCTGGTCCTAGAGAATTTACAGCTGATGTGATGGGTGTAGTTATGAAGCATGTTAATGAAGGGAATGGAAAATAGGAACATCAGACTGGAGAACAAGCATGAGGCAGCTGCAGAATACAGAGGCTCCTGAGAAGGAGCATGCAAGTAATGAATTTAAAGTACTTCTTGCATGTATTATTGAGAATGGTATGACTAATCATGTATACATCTGTAGTATTGACCTTTTTAGTGAAAAATGGGGGGTTTGGAGTGGTGGTGTGTGGAGCAGCAAAGCATTTCAAAATGTTCCTCACCTTCAGATCACTCTGCTGACCAGTATGTGTGGGACAGGCTGGTAAGAGTCCCACAGAAAGGAAAGCTGCTCAAAGCTACTGCTTCTGTATCCTGCCAAGGTTTCTTCTTCATACAGATCAGCTCTGGAAATATTTTCTTTCCACCTGCCTGCTGTGTTAGGGCATCCTGGGAAGATACTGGATGATGTTCATCAGTGAATTCAGCAAATGAATACAATGTTTCTCAAACCCTTTCACTACTGACAAGGGAACTTTGGGGATTTTGCATTTTTTATTAAAGACTACTACGGTTGTGTAGGACTCTTAACTTCATAGGGCCGTGAACCTGAAGCAAATGCACTCCATGCATTTACTCCAGTCTCCTATGGCTTTAGTCTCAGTAGGCTTTGATAATATAAGAACAGGGAAAGGACAGCTTGTTGTGATGGACAGTTTAATCTTACCTGCCTGCTGGTTAAGATACACTGGCTGATCTAGAGAACTGCAAAATAGAAACTGCCTTCTTAATACTGATAAACACAAAGCAGGGGAAGGAGGGTGGACTTGAGGAAATATTACATCTTAATTATAGCTCTCTGCTGGGATCAACAAATCTGGTTCATCCTTGAACTTGTGCTGTTTACTAAGTCTCTCAGCCCCATGATAATTATTTCCTTAGCCCTTTGTAGGTTAGTGACATAATCTATGGCATGGCAGTAATTGTATAACAGCTTGATCGTGGGATTCTTTAGATTTTTTTTGTCCATGCTTATTGTATGACCAAAACAATCAGCCAGCGAAGTGTCTGCCTGCTTCTTCTGTAACTCTGTAAGCAAACTCATAATCTGATGTCTTAGTACAGAGAGGGAGGTTAGGTAATACCCCATAGTCCCTTACAAGAGAGGAATACCCTGCACACCCTGGTAATTTGGTCCCTTTGCTCAGAAAAGGAGTAGCAGGAGAACAGGCTGAAAATACATAATTTGACGTAATCACTTATTGCCAGTGATGGGACGAGGGGCAATGGCTCAAGATGAAACATAGAAAGTTCCATCTGAATACAAGGAAGAACTTTTTTGCAGTGAGGGTGATGAAGCACTGGAACAGGCTGCCCAGAGAGGTTGTGGAGTCTCCTTCTCTGGAGACATTCAAGACCAATCTGGACACGTTCCTGTGTGATCTAATCTAAGTGATCCTGCTCAGGCAGGGGGCTTGGACTGGATGATCTTTCGAGGTCCCTTCCAACTCCTGACATTCTGTGATTAATTATGGGGCTGGCAGTAATGCTTGAAGCTGGGTGAGGCAACCTTTGTTCTACCCTGGGAAGATACAGGGCTTGTTCCAGAGTGTCTTACAGTGTCTGCCTTCTTGTTCTTAGAGCTTGTTCTTAGTAGATTTTTCAAGCTGATCTCACAGAAGAGAGATTACAAGTCCTGCAACCTACCAGCTGGTGACCAAGCAGCCTACAAGCTCTGCATCTTGGGAATATGTGGATGGATATTGAGAAGATCTAACAGGGAAACACAGAATGAAATTGAGTTTGGGCTGAATTTCAAGCCAATCTTTCCCAGATATGAGGTCTAACAGGCTGCAGAATACTTCTGGGAAAGCAGCAGAAGCTGTCTTACATCAGGTCTCTGTGGGAGTGTTCAAAAAAGCAAAAACTTGCATGCAGTCCTATAAAGGATTGTAGTGTGCCATTAGGAATGCACTGGCATCACCTTGGCATTGTGCACCAGCCAGAAGATGACTGAGAGGGCATCTCATCAATGTTTACAAATATCTGAAGTGTGGGAGACAAAGGGAACTGGCCAACATCTTTTCAGTGGCCTGTGGGGATAGGACAAGGGGCAGTGGTCACAAGTTGGACCACAGGAGGTTCTGCACCAATATGAGAAAGGACCTCTTTATGGTGAAGGTGACAGAGCACTGGGACAGGCTGCCCAGGGGGGTTGTGGAATCTCCTTCTCTGGAGATATTCAAGACCAATCTGGATGCCGACCTGTGTGACCTGCTCTAGGGAACCTGCTTTGGCAGGGGGTTGGACTTGATCTCTCAAGGTCTCTTCCAACCCCTACAATTCTGTGATTCTGTGAGCAGGGCAGGATCAGAGGCACATGTTGTTCGTGTCCAGCGTGGCTGTCTGCCTGGCATGTGGCAGGCACTGGAAAATGGCACAGAAGCTCAGTGTTCTGAACAACTGGATACAGACAGAGTTTTGCTGTCATGTCTTGGGGAAAATGCTCCTATTCTGAGGAGTGGGATCAGCTAAGGCTGTGATGTCATGTGGACTCTGTGTTGTATATGCAGCCTGTATCTGCCTTCTGCAGTTGTTACGTGAGCCTGGGAGGGCTGGCGTGGGGAGTGTTCCTTTCAAAGGGCAAAAAGGGGCTCCTTTGGCTCTACTTGGAATGCTGAAGAGGTGGAATAAATTTAAATATCCCCTTTATTTTGTTAGGAGAAATCACATTTGCATGTGACACAATTATTAGTAGAGACAATGGGACACAAACATTGGTATCCCATAATTACGGGCGTGTTAATGATATGTGTTTCTGCAGTCAGACAGCATTGCAAGTCTATTGCCTGTCTTAATTTTGTGCTGTGCTGTTTGAAATGTTAATGAAGCCAGAGCTCTCAAAGGTCATCCTCTGAATGCATTGGCTTTTTTTTTCTGTTTTGTTTCAGAACAGTTTAAATGAGGTTTTGTTCCTGATGGTGCTAACGGTGTTAACTTTCCTGTTTAATTAATGAAGGTGTAGGAACATGTCTTTGCCCTGGTCAGTGAGTTAAATGAGAGAAGCTCTGTATCCCCCCTTAAACCATTCCTTGGCATTTTCCTTCTGTGATGTGTGTCCTGTCTCTCCTCTTTCCCCCAGCATCCCCCACTTCTTTCTTTTCATAACCTGTGTGAAAGAACTGTTAAAAAAAAAACCCAACCCAACGGAAAACCAACAGAAAAGTGCAGATTTAGCAGAACTGAGTATTGCATTTTCCAGGGAGCCATTTATCATCCCCAGAACGTTTTGATTTTTCTCACAAATAATAAAGAAAAGGGCTGGTAATTGCTATTTTCAGCTAATTGACAGAATTGTGTCATGAAAGAGGGAGAAGTTCTATGCTGCTTTTTCTGATGACGCTTGAAGGTTGTTTTAAAGTTTCTGTTGCTGTGAAATGAAGAGCTTGTCCCTCACCTGTGTTTGTTGTTAATCCATTGGGTGGGTTTTTTCATTTGCTTTTAATACTATTAGATGACAGGGAAGTGGCAAGTGTAAAGGATGCTTCCATCAATTCAGTCTGTGTGATAGAGCTCTACAGGTTTGTAATATTCACCTAAATATTGCAAGGCAGCACCTGATTCTGCTTCCATTTGCCAGCCTTTCTACTGGTTTCACTGGAAATTAAATAGATGCTCTTAAGTATTAGGTGTTTTAATGTATAATCTTCCATAAAGCTTCCTAGGTGTCTTTAACACATCCTGTCCTGTGCCTGGAGCTGTTCTGTTGTTGCTAAATACACAAACATACTTTGCTTGGTCAGTTTAATTTCAGAGGTAGTTGTTGGCAGAGTCTTCTTCTCTGCAAAGCTGAAGGGTGATGCGACTCCTGTGTGCTGAGAGGGGTACAAGGCTAGTGAGATACCCATGAGGGCGTCTTGAGGAGGTTTCTGGGTCACTAAGGCCCTTGGTCTGTGTGTGGGGAGGGACCAGCAAGGACTACCAGGTGCTGGAGGGGAACATCACTGGGGGATTGCAGCTTCACCAGCCAGACTGCATTCCCTCAGGCCCCTGCCCCAAGTCCTAATCCACCCACGAGGTGTTCAGGTAATGGTGACCACCTAACAAAAGCTGTCCCCGCTGCATCCTCTTGACATTAGCACCCACCAGGGTTGAGGCAGCTACCCAGGCAGAGCTCTCAAGAGAACATATATCCTTCCAGGTCTCCAGCTGCAGGGTGTACCAGGGGTTTCCACTGTTGTGGGGATCTACTGTAGATCATCTTGACCAGAATAGTGACACCAGTGTAGCTTTCTATGAGGAAAAAGACTCTCTAGGTAAGTTGCCTTTGCCCTTGTGGAGAGACTTAGGTTTAGCAGATCCTATCTGGAACTATCATCTAGTAGAACACGTTCAGAAAAGTCCTGAAGCACCTTGAGGATGACTTTTTGGTACAGGTACAAAGGGAGAAAGTGAAGCAAGGTGTAGCCTTTTTGGAACTGTTTAAGTAGAGATAGTCTTGTGGGTAAAGTAATGATCATGAAATATTTGTCTTTGCTACCAGAAAAACTGTTGGCACAACTCCTACCCAGGATTTTGAGGAGCAGGCTGCTCAAGGAACTAGTTCGTAAGGGGAACTGGCTTTCAAGAGTAATTGGATCCATAAATGCTGGTTACTTTTTTAAGAGCTGCTTATTAGACTGGAGGAGCATGTGATTCCAAGGTGTCACAAGTCAAGGAAGCAGGACAGAAGCCTGGTTTGGCTGGTTTGGGATATCCTTCTCGAGCTTAGGCAGAAAAGGAAAGTGTATGGTCTTTGGAAGCAAGGTCAGGCTATACACAGGTGGACTATATGGGTAGATTAGGTGCTTAGAAATGTGGCTTAGTAGAGGACAGGTATGAATGGACTCTATCTCAAGGTCGTTTTCCAACCTTGTGATTCTGTGATAGAGATGCTCTTCACCACTCTAGAAAGAAAATTTGTATCACCAGAGCTCATCTGGAGTTGAAGTTTGCCAATAGTGTGATGTATTTTTTAAAAAAGGCTTTTTAAAGTTTATGAACAGCAAAATGGCCACTAAAAAACCCTTGGTCTATTACTTGATGGTGTTTGTCACATCACAAGATAAGATAAAGCAGACATGCTTAATGCTGCTTTTTCATTGGTCTTTAACATCAGTGATGGGCCCTGGGACCCTTAGAGCCTTGGGTCAGATGAGTTGCAATTGGATGAATGGTAAGCTCCAAACTGACTTTGAACTCCTACAGGACTTTCTGCTGCAACTGCAGACACATAAAACTGTGGGAACAATGGGGTTCATCCCAGGGTGCAGAAAGTGTTGGCCAATGTTACTGAGAGAACTGTTATTTACCAACAGTCTTGGGAAGCTGGAGATGTCCTAATCAACTGGAAACTAGCAAATGTTATTCCAATTTTCAAGAAGGGCAAGAAGACAGACCCTGGTAATTATAGGCCTGTCAATCTCACTTTGGTGCTTGGTAAAATTATGGAGAAAATTATTCTGTGAGTTATTGAAAGCATCACTTGAAAGACAATGTGGTCATTGGTCAAAGCCAACATGGGTTCATGAAGGAGAAGTCATGCCTTACTAACTTTAATATCCTTTTATATGACAAGGTTATTCTCCTAGTGGATAAAAGGAAGGCAGTGGATGTGATATTTTTTTTTTCCCCCTATTTTTAGCAAAGCTTTTGATACAGTCTCTCACAATAACCTTCTGGGCAGAACGTCCACCACACAGTTAGAGGTCTACACAACAGGATGAGTGAAGGGCTGGCTGAAGAGTGGGTTCACAGAGTTGTAAATGGGGAAACCTCTGGCTGGCAGTCACTAGTGCTGTTCCCTAGGCCTCAATTTTTGGGCTGTTTCTTTTTTCTCAGTGCAGTAGTTAAGTTTGCTGATAACAAGGAGCTGTTGATTCCCTCTAGGGTAGAGGGATGTGCTGATCTTTTCTTTCTGGTGTCCAGTGATAGGACAGTGAGAGTGTGAGAATTGCACATGAGCGGAGACTGGTGGTTTTACCTTACCTCTTATGCAGACACTGTGGAGGGGAATCCACAAGGTTGGCATGAGAAACAGCTAAAGAAGGGAGTCTTACAGTGGCAGGACAGCCATGTTTTGGCTAAGGAATGCAGAATAAGCAGATAAACAGTTTCTGCACAGACTCTTGAAGGTCATGGTGCCTGGAGTGAGACCTTTAGCTTAGTTGTATGTGAAATTATTATTCAAGTTGACACCCCTGTGTATGACCATGAGCCTAAAGTAGTACATGCTAATGATGTGTGACTGCAGCACTCGCTCTTTGGCGTCATAGTGGTCAACATCACCCCTACCTGAGCAGGAACATGGAGATTTTAGTTTGTATTCAACTAATCAAAACTGGAATGGAGGGTGAAACTAGAGCTTTTTAACTGCTTTTTTTTATTAGTTAAATTTATGGGTACTCATACATTTATGCAGTAGACTCAAGCCCGAGACCTCCTGAATAAGCTTGTTATTTTTCACACAATTTAGATATTTTGATCATACTGCACGTGGAGGGAGAATGTGTGAGTGGAATTGCACTTGCTGCTGATGTGAGCAACACAAAGTTTACTACTTCTTCCATGAAGGTGACTTTGGTCTACTTCCTGCATTTCTCATGTTACTACTGAGATTATCAATGGTTTTTTTGCCTTCATTGCCTAGGGCTGGATGGTTTCTCAAACTTATTTTACAGCATGTATTTTTATATCTCTAAATTTGCATGTTAGAGCACGTCAAGGGCAGCTTTCCAGACTGTAGACCCAACTGTCACTCACGTGCAGAGCACACTTAAGCCTCTGCATGGAGTACATCAGTTCATGCTACCATTGCACAGGCATTGCTGTGTTGTCTCTATGCATATGGTGGGGAAATACTTACCCCATGGTGGGCAGCACTGGAAGCAGGTATGGGAGCTGTATGGCAAGAAGACTATGGCATCCATAGCTCAAAAACACCCACTAACCTAAAACCAGGGTTGTGGGCACACAATCTTCTAATTTAAGGCAACCACAGAGGTTGGGAGCTTCTTAAAATGAGAGTGTAAAGGAAAGCTGGGTTTTGTTCATATAAACTATTGCAAAGTCTGTTCTCTTGGGGTGGTATTACTGGCAAAATCAAACAAGAATGCTTCTGGAGTCTGCAAAGCTCAAGGGACAGCTTTAAAGAAGTGCTCTTGCCCACGAAGTGCAGCAGCGGAGCTGCCCCAGACTCTTTTCCTGGTGCTGCAGGGGAGAAAGGCTCTTTACCTCCCTGCTTCTTCCCGGCTTCTTCAAGCAGCAAGTGATACAAAGGCTGATCTCTGCTCAATTTGCAACTGAAAACAGACCAAAAAACCTACAGGCAGAGATTGTCCTCTGCTAAATGTTAAATGAAAATGAGAGCTTGGAAGGATGTGCACTGCTAAATGCCTTGGTTTAAAGTTTCTCATGACTCTGCTCACGAAGTTTGGAGACTTACCCTCCTCCCAAGAAAATACACCAAAAGAAAAACCCCAGGTGGTGAAGTGGTGGGATAGGGGAGCCCCAAACTGCCCTAAGAGTGCTCTCTGCAGCACCCCTGTTTTGGGAGGTTAAACAATTTAGTTCTGCAGGTGTTAATAGTCATATTGGCCAGCTGGAACTTTTTTACTGCTATGGATTTAGTCACAAAGTCCAGCCTTGTTCCCAAAGCACTAGCACATTCATCACGATCCTTTATGCTCTCTAGGGCTTTCTATTTTATTTTCTTTAAAGAAAGACTGTATATTTGGTTTCTCCTTACAAAAATCAGCTTTGAGAGAAGATTGATGTTTTCAGCAGATTTTGGTATTTTGTGATATTTACAAGGTACGGAGAACTGCAGAGGGAAAACAGTGTGAGAATAACTTTTCTGAAGTCCCCAAAATAGTTAAATGGAAGTGAGGTTATTTAGTTCCATAAGAAAAATTCTTTGTGGGGTTTGTTTGGGGTTTTTTTGTGAGGTAACTATGGATTTTCATGAGCACTCCTCGCTCATCAGGTTTAATGGCACTAAACCCAAATCATCTTATAGTTATTTTTTGAGGCTGTGTTGGAGATATGCCATGTTAACCCAAAAGAACAGAGCATAGTCATGACAACAAGAAGAACAGCACTAAAAAGAAGAAAGGAAGCAGTAGAGAAGCAGGCTTCTTATCACCTGTGGCTTTACCCCTTGCACAGGGAGAGTGGCACGGCACTAGAGGAACCTGCAGTGTTCTCAACAAGCTGGAAGCTGTTTGCTTCTGGTCTCTGCACATCTGGTGTGTCTTCAAAGGACAGCATATGCCACCCCAATTGTAAATGTTAGAGGTGGGTTGCCTTCTTTCTTCTATAACCTCTTACATTTGTCTCTCCTCCCTATGTGTAAAAACATGTGTATTCCATGCTTTGTTGTATAAATGTTATCTGACATTAAACATATTAGGTACTGGCTCTCTGGAAAAGCATTGCTTTGAACAGTCAGTACTAATGGACTCAATTTAAAATAAAAGGTATCTATTTCTTTTTGTTCCCCCAAAAAACCTCAGAACTTAATAAATCTGTGTATTTTTCCTTGGCTGGATATTAATTTTGGAAAGCTTGTCCATACAGGCTGCGCTCCAAATAAAAGGTTGATAGGCATTTCATTGCTGAGCTGAGCAAGGGCTTTGTTAATCCACACATACCTGTCTGCTCAGTCCTGGTAAGAAAATAAAATAATGCACTGGCACACTTGTATCAATTTTGCTATTTTCTTGTGTGAACTTAATACTTAAAATCCTCCTTGTCATCCTAAATATATACTGAGGGGATGAGACAAATTACATCATTAACATCCTCATGCTATATTTTGGCTCTCTAGCCTCCTCAAAATACCATCAGAACTTAATCTGTAATTAGCATGCGAGTTATTTGTGGTATTGTAAGGTGCAAACCAACTGTAACTGTTGCCTTTTGGTACTACAACTCAAAATGGAGATGTGGTCTAGGATATCATCAATCTTTCTTTTGTGTTTCAGAATAGGAATCCATTTTCTTTGATAAAAGACCCATTGGTCTTTGTGATCTATAAATCATTCTTTCAAAAGAAGCCCTTTGCAATATCAATTTGAGGTATTCTCACAGAATATCACTTTATATTCTTTTTTCTGGGATGGGTGATAATCCTTGTGCCTATCAAAAAGGAAGATCTGAACTATTTTTCATTGAATTTTGAAACAACTTTAGCAGAAACTCTCTAAAGGCCAAATATTGACATCTCTAGCCTTGTGTACTGCATGAAGTCAGAGCTTTTGTGTCAAAACAGCATAATGTCCAGTAGCCTGAGATGCCTGAATTAACCACAATCCAATAAAACAGCATCCTTCAGACTCTTTAATGGGAAACATCAGCATTTTGGGTGTGTGCTTGGTGGTGCTAGGAGGCCAGTTGTTTGGGTTTTGGGGTTGGTTTAGTTCTTTTTTGAAATAAAAAATTTTCCATTACTGGAAAATACCTTTAGGGACTGTGCTGAAGTAGCCCTTCTGTCAGAAGCTTTTCTTACAATTCCATCTGAACACACTTTACATTCTGTGGAAATACTTGATAATGCACAAACCTGTTCTGGATGTACCTGCCTGCTATCAAGACTGCAAGCCAGTACTTGGGCACTGTGTGTTCACAGGTGGAGCAGATGAAGAGGAGGCTCCCAGTTGTTGATGTCACTGTGCTGTCCCACTCATGTAGGTGGAATAGGCGTGTGGTGGGTCTTTTGGTCATCTTTTTTTTCTTTGAAAAGCATTCCTGTATTCAAGTATTTTGTTACTCTGAAAGACAAACTTTTTTCCATATAATATGAAAACTGCAGCATGCTTTAAGGAGAATGCTGCATGCTGTAAAAATGCTTGGGAGAGAATTGCCACGGGAGGCAAAAGAGCAGTCCCAGGGTGGCCTCCTTTCAGTGGTGTAAGAAATGAGCCGCCCTGAAATGTGCAGTTTATCATTCCTCAGAGGCCTTCAGGATCCTGCTGTATGAACTAAATAATAACAAACAATGTTGGTCTTTTACATAAATAATCCTTTCTGCTTCTAATCTACTGGTTTATTCCCACAGTGGCATATTGTTTGCAGTACTTACCTTGGGGTATTGTTATTGATCTCTATTGTGCGAAGGAAATGAGTTTATCTGCATGGAGCTACATTGTTGAAGCACTCTATGGCTGGATTTACAGTTTGCTTTTGCTTAGTGATTGCACTGCATTTTTTCTTTTATACTGCTTTTTTTTTACCCCTCTTCCCTTTTTTTCTCCTCAATTTATCGTGTGGTTGGCTGGCTTAGAGCAGCAGGATGTTTGATGTGGTCTGTGAAACAGATTTAACTAGTCAGAGGTACTTTTAATCCCATCCTAATTTCTTTAGTCTCTAACCTACCCATGGAAATAATATTATTTGTGTCCATTTTTATAGCCTTCTCTCACAGACATCATCAATCTATACCTCATGCATTTTCAAAGAAGTAAGGAAAGCCCTTCGAAGAGGGGAGAAGGGTGGTTGGGAAGCCTACTGAAATTGCACCCTTAATAAAGCTGAAGATAGTAGTCCTGAAGTGTGAGAAAGGGACCAAGATGTGAATCTAGCTGGAGGCCATGCAGGAAGGATGGGTTATTGTGGGAAATGTGTTCCTCAGCCTATAGTCCTGGGTGTGAGGAAAATGTGAGGGTTCAAGAGTTGTTCAAAGAGCAGAGCCTTCACCACACAGTTGTCTTATCTAAAACTGTAACACAGTGAGAAGCTTCTTAGGTCTCCTCCTAGGATGAAGGGATAAAAGAGAAAAATCACACTTACATTTCTGTTCACTCTTCCTTTGCAACATTAGGAACAGGGTGGTTGTTTTTTAGATTTCAGTTAAGTCAATTATTTCTTTGCTTTTTACTTGGCTTTTATGATGGGTGATGTCAAGGTAACCAGCAACTACCAAAGCTTTGGTACTGTTCCCATGGCTCTTCTCTAGAAGAAAACTGAACTGTTTTTGTGAGACCCAGCATCTTGAGCTGATTCTCTAGAAGATCCAGAGCAGCTAGATGCATCTCAGCCCAGCTGCATGGGCTGGATCAGCAGCTGGTTCCTGGGGTTTGAGGGGAAGACAAGCCTCCTGGTAACTTGCAATAGGTAAAAAAAAAACCAAAACCAAACTCCCAACCTGCAGCAGGATATTAGAGGAGAGGTTTGAACTCAGGAGTGCCATTAAGAATTGCCCTTAAAGCACCCTTTTGCTCTTTGGAGCAACTTGCTCTTGGAACTCAGATGCCAGTTTGCTGCTTTGCTTGGGATAAGTCAGCTCTGCAGAACTGCTGTGGAAATCTACTGGCTTCAGCCTATTGTTTGACTGCCATAAACACAGAAATCTGTATCCATCTCGCCCGTTGTTCAGCAGAACCAACCTGCTTGTTCCTGGGCAGCTGGCTAAATTGGTTTTTGGAAGGATGCTTTGTGACTTTTAAAGTCTTTTTCTGGCTAAATATCATTAATCTGCAGAGTGATTCAGTTCTTAAGGTAATTTGTGGTTTTCTTCGTTACTTTAAATCCTTTAAAGGTGTTATATATGGAAAAGCTTGTTTTAAGATTATCCAGTGTAATTAGAACAGTGCTACTCAAAAGTGCAAAGTCCTCTTTAGGACTTTAAGAAAAAAGGGTTTTTATCCTCTGTCTTGTTAAAATTTAAATACATGATGTGGTAAAAGGTGCAAGTCATTGTTCAGTTATTCTGTATCTCCCCATTCCTAAAACTAGCCAGCACTTCTTTTGGTGTCGTGCCTTTCAGGATGTGATGTTGAGCACAATATAGTTCTGTGAGGGGTTGTTGCCTCTGTGGGAGAGCCTGAGGTGCTTTCCATTCACAGCAGGTTTGCTAATTGCCTTTGTGATGTATGAAATTTTAGTGTAAAGCAGGACTGTGCCACAAGGCACTGCAACTGGGATGTCAGGTATGGATTTACCAGACACAGTGGGGTGTGTTGCTTCACTTACCTACGTGTGTCCCTGTTGATGAAAAAGGGAGACCACGTGCTAACACATCTCTGTAAACCCCTTGTTCCTTGAAGGGGAATCCTACTAAACTACTGGTGCCTTGTGTTGGGATTTGCCCATTCCCTCCAGCAGGAGAGACAGACTTGAGTGAGGGCAGTGGAAGGCTGGAGATGGACCATGAGATATACTGGGGAGGGGCTGGAGGACAAGGGCTGGTTTAGCCTTGAGATGGCCAAGGGGGAGATCGGGAGGGGATGTGTGTGTATTTGAAGTCCTTCCATTCCCTGTAGGGAGGGCTGTAGAGAAGATGGAGTTTTCTGAGATGTATGGTGAAAGGACAAGAAGCAATGAGCAGAAGTAGCTGCAGTGGAGATCCATATGGGGTTGAGGGGAAAAGCCTACTCAAGCACAGGAACAGGGCCCAGAGAGGCTTTGGCCTCTCTAACTTCCAAGGGTTAAAAATCTTAATGGGTTAAGGCTCTGAGCAGCTTGGTCTAATTTTGAAGCAGGTGCAGCTTTGGGCAGAAGGTGGGTCTAGATGACTTGTGGATATCCTCTTCCAACCTGTATTGTTCTATGTTTGTGAGAATGATTATTTTTTTTCTTCTAAAAAGGCTAGCTGCAGTGTTATTTTCAGGGAACACAAGGTCTCTCCTGGAATATTTGCTGTGAATCCTTCTGGCCCTCAACCAGGAGCCGAATATGGCTTTTTGATCTCTTAATGCCAACTTGAGGATCACCTAGATTAGATCACACAGGAGTGTGTCATTAATGACAACTCACTGCCTTCTTCCCTTCAACCA
>VXBZ01003928.1:5550-33100 GCA_013399135.1 Heliornis fulica
ATGGAAGTGAGGCTGACTGGTCTGTAGTTACCCAGGTCCTCCTTCTTGCCCTTTTTAGAGACCAGAGTGACATTTGCCTTCCTCCATTCCATAGGCACCTCTCCTGTTTCCCAGGATTTCTGAAAGATGATGGACAATGTCCTAGCAATGACTCCTGCCAACTCCCTCAACACACTTGGGTGCATCCCTTTAGGACCCCTGGATTTATGGATGTCCCCACAGCTTTACTGATTCCTGACTCAGTTCTCGTCAACCAAGTCAGACTCCTCATTTATCCTGGCTTCCTCTGGGACTTCTGACATCTGTGGCTCCTGTAAACAGTCCCCAACAGTATAGACAGAGGCAATAAAGGCATTCAGTAACTCGGCTTTCTTACTGTCCTCAGTCACCAGGACACCCACCTGATTCATCAGTGGGCCTACAATGCCTCTAATGTTGGTTTTGCCTTTGTTTATATAGCATCCAAGATAGTAAGTGATGCAAAAGATCATCTTGTCCCAATTTTTGGGGAAAAACAGCCAAAGTAAGATCAACCAGCACCTATTTATTTCCTCCAACAGAGTTTCTTTCCTTCTAGAATTAAAATCATTCAATGACATGTCTGAGACAGATCAACAGATGCTCTGGAATAATTCTGTACGCCAGATATTTCATTATACATCTTAAGCACTAAGCACAAAACTTGAAAATGAAAGGCTACAGGGAGTCTAATATAGTCTACATTATCTCAACCATCACCAGGATACTCCTCACAAACTCTGATTTTATTATTTTCAAAGAGGACAGACTTTTGGTTTCAACAATAACAAAAATTCCCAAAACACATATCCAGGTATTTTGGGGGAAGAAGTTAGGTTATTAAATTTTAAATCACAATTTTCATGCCACATTATTGTATTAATTATTCCTTTAACTTCTCAGAGCTCTACAGAAATGTCATACCTTTCATTAAAGCTGCAGCTTAATTGCCCTTAAAATATTTAAGATGAATAAAAACATACTTGGCAATGAAAATGATGGAAAATGAAAAATATTTAAATAGTTTTGGATGTGAATACTGCTACATGGACTGACGAGGAGAAAAAGGGCTAAAAGAACATATGGCATTATTATGTCTTAAAAGTTTGTGTGTCAGTGCTTTAAAACATGGATTGTGTTAAGCTGCTTCTGCCACTTTGATCCAAATCAAAAAATTTTTGACACCAGGAATATGTATTCAATGACCTACATATGTTTTATAACAAGGGTTTTTAAGTTTCATTAGTTAATTAGTTTGTAATGAAAATGTGCATAAATATCACTGAAATTTTAATGAAGGCTTTAAATTGTGAATTTTTCATTTAGCAGTGAGAACACATCAGTAATGTGAAAAGGTTCAGATAGGTCCAGGCAAATAGGACATTTCTTGATTGTACCTCAATGTTTGGGGCCCAGGAGAATGTTCCTCCAGGATTTATGTTTCTGTGAGTCAGAAAGGTTGTAATACCTTTCTAGATGTACAGTTGCTGCTTTTAACATTTCAGTACTAGCCATGTGAAGAAATTACAAAACTAGTTGGAAAAAGCAATTACTTGGTTGTACCTAATGATGATACACAGGTACTGATGTCCCTGAACACACTCTATGCAAAACACCTGATGATATTTTGAAGGCATCTTGAAGACACAATGCAGGAAAATAATGACCATATTCCTATAAAAGTTTCAGCTGGACTTTTGAAACCTCGATTAGTCAAAAAAATCCTGTTGGCCACTGCCCACAGTTACACATCATGAGATGCAATAATCTCATCTGCTTTCAACTAAGAGTTAATTCTGTAGCCCAAGTTGTTCATGTTAAGGCCTTGTAACCTTGATGTTATAGGAATTATAGATCACACTGAGGAGCGATTTGTCCCACTGGGGAGTGATTTGTCTCATTGTGAGACAAATGCCTAACATGACAGGAGTTACTCACCCACTACAGGGGTTAATTTCTCTCTGTTGATTTCAGTGGCAGTTCCTAGTTTATAGTTACATCCTGTGCTTAATAATAGGTGTATTTGTTATCACACAAAAGCAAATGAACATTTAGCTATTTAGGAAGTATACCTAGAAGTAATTTCTATTTATATAGCACATTTCTCAAAGTAGAAAGGAGGGGTGTCTAATTTAAATAAGTGACTGCTACAGATTTTTCCAACTTACTTCTATGTTTTCAAAATTAAAAAAAAAAAACAAAACACCAAAATAAAGCCAAAGTAAAATAATCCCACCACATCGCTGAAGAGCATTATGGTTTTTGCCTTGTTACTAATTACTAATTACCTAAGGAAATGTGGTTTTTTGGTTTTGGTTTTGGTTTGGTTTGGGGTTTTTTTGTTTGTTTGTTTGTTTTTTTGTTGTTGTTTGTTTGTTTGTTTTTGTTTTGTTTTGGTTTTTTTTCTCCCCAGAAGTAAGGAATCTGACTTAAGGTTACAGGACAAATATTCCATCTTTAGTAGTTCAGAAAAAAAAATAATCTTTACTTTAAAAATATTTTCCTTTCCACCCACCCCTTCCCCCTTAAAAGGGGATGTATGGCTTCATGAGGATAAAGAAAAAAAATGAAGTGGTTTGTTTTTTTTAGTTTGGTGGGCCACTTAATGGAAAGGAACAGAATAAGAATAGATCTTTTATTTAAGGATTCCTCAGGATTTTATCCACTGACCATTTAATTGAAAATGCATAAACTTTCCTTGAAGCACATTATTTAGGAGTTTTCTGTTCTAACTTCTACATCAGGAAGGCACTATACACTTGCTGATTTCAGGCTTGAGTCTGTAGAGCAACCACTGGGTATATTCACAATTAAAGTTGGGAATAGCAGTTTATACACTACCTGCATTCTTTAACAGGCAGACAATGAATAAGCATCAGCTAAATTCACAGCCTGGGTATAGCAGTGCTGTCATTGGAGATGGAGGAAAAAGCTCAGTGACTGAGTCCCCAAACAGAGTAATTCCCTTCCCAAGAAGATGTGTCCTGAGAATATATCAGATATTAAATTGCTCATTTGATTCTATCCAGGTTTCAACTTTGTTTGTTTCATGGTATTTTCAGGCTAACCTTTGCTGAACTGTTTACCCTTCTCAAGGTAAATCACCCTTGAACAACAGTCTGTCCCTGCTGAGGGGAAATGAAGATTTTTATTTTCCTCATGTAAGACAAACAGTAGCAACATCTCTGGCCTGTCCTCCTCATCCTGAGAAACCAAGCAATCATTTTTGCTATTACTCTTGCTATCAGCATAGCACAACTCTGCCAGTTTCCCGTTTTCACCTCTCCCAGCTTTCTGGTTTCTTGTCTGAATGCACTTCATCATTTTCAAATTTTCCTTTTGGTGGATTCAATGCTCAAAAAACTATTACTTTGCAATGCACACGCAGTAACCCCAATTTTCCATTCACTGGATTTTCTTCATTTTCTGAGGAAAAAATAGCACTTCATTACATATCTATTCATCTGTGTGCTTGGTGATATGCAACATTGTTCTGAGCAGAATCTGAGCTTCTTATGTATTTATGTATTGGAGAGAAAAAGAGATGGACATGTTAGAAAGAATTAAAGCACAGTGTTTTTGGAAGGAGGTCTTAATAAGTCATTATTAGTATTCCTTAAGTGGTCACCTTATAAGTCCAATGCAAAATATATAGAAACATATTATCATAGAATGATTAGCTTATTTCCTTATAAACTCATGAGAATCAGCTAGGTATCCTAGGCATCCTTAAGTTTCCTCTAGGGATACTTCTTAATTAGGTAGAAAAACTACAGTAAATAGAATTTATCATACAGGTAAATAAATAAATAAAGAAGTGGGATTAGTGGTGAGTAGGGGTTGGGGTGTGGTGGTGACTGGTGGGGGAAGAGTCAATATATAACTATCTTCAAGTCTGTGAAAGCTTCCTATTGTAACTTCAGCTGTCTTTGGTTTGGGGAATTATTATTGTTTCTTATCTTCAAGTCAGGTTTAAAATACACAGCACCAAAGAAGAATCCATTGGTAAAAAAACGAGTAAGGAAGTAAAATTATATCATTAAAGTACTTAAAGCGTCATGATAGAATGTTGCAATTTTGCAAAAAATATTTTCAAAGATGAAGGGAAATTTCAAAGGTTTCTGATGAAAGGAGATTTTAATACTGTTTCTTTGCATAGGGCATTTTAAGTTCACTTTCATACTCAGACTAAATACACAGACTAAAATACTTAAATACACAGACTAAAATACTAATCTAAAATTCTTATTTTTACTTTCATACTAGATTTATATTATAAATATAGCTACTTCATGAAATGTAAGAGTTTTAAATGCACAACCCAACTCACAAAACCAAAAATTATTCCTCCTCAAAACCCACAACCTCATACTAACTGAAAACATATTTCTGGATGTGAAATAAAATCAGATCTTACACTATAGAACAGAAGCAATTATCCAAGATAGTTTTGTTAGCTTACACATTTCCATGACATGGATACATCCTTGTTTTGAAGTGAGATCAGAGCTGCCTGGCCATTTATGCATTAGAAGATTACAAATATGTCTACCAGTTTGGGAGGACAAGTAAGAGTCCTAACAAAAGGATCAAGAGTGAGATTCACACCTCTCCTTTAAAGATAGACACCTCATCTTCTCAGATTGATGTTGTCTTCCCTCCTCCTCTCTGCCCCCTAGGCACCAGGGAAATACAGTTTGCATTTATTTATAAGTCAGTATAAATAAATAATAATAATGCTGTAAAGGGTAGACAAAAATTATTTTCAATACATTAAGTCAGCTGCACTATGGTATCAATGCACAAACAGATAAGGAAAAACAAAAGAATAAAAAGGTATTCATGGGACAAGGAGATGGAAAGAACAGGAAATCTACAAACCTCTAATAGTTCCAAAAAATCTGTTGCTTACTGCATGAAATAATTGCAATCATAATTTTACATTGTAATACATTGGCTTTTATTTGTTGTTTAAAATGTAGTTGATGTAGTCATGCAATTAAATATTGTCTTTTCACAGTATTATTAGTGAAATGAATGCTAATATGACACAATGGAAAATTACTTCTAGAATAAAGTGTTCTTCATATTAACATGATTATCACATTTCTGAACATACTGAACATCACAAAATACAATAATCTTAAACACTTCTGACTGAATATGAGCCAGCAGTTTGCCCAGGTGGCCAAGAAGGCCAATGGCATCCTGGGTTTTATCAGAAACAGCATGTCCAGCAGGTCTAGGGAGGTGATTGTGTCCCTGCACTTGTCACTGGTGAGGCTGCATCTGGAGTACAGCATTCCATTCTGGGTCCCTCACTACAAGAAGGACATTGAGGACAAACGGAGCCCAGAGGAGAGGAACCGGGCTGGTGAGGGGTCTGGAGAACAAACCTTATGCAGAGCATCTGAGGGAGTTGGGATTAGTTAGTATGGAAAAGGGGAGGCTGAGGGGAGACCTTCTCATTAGCTACAATTACCTGAAAAGAGGGTGTATAGAGGTTGGCAATAGTCTGTTCTGTCAAGTGATAGGTGATAGGACAAGGGGAAATGGCCCTAAGCTGTACCAGGGCAGGTTCAGAGTAGATGTTAGGAAGAAATTCTTCACTGAAAGTTGTTGGGATGTGGAATAGCCCAGGGAGGCAGTTGAGTCATCATCCCTGGATGTATTTAAAAGATGGATAGATGAGGTGCTTAGGGATATGGTTTAAGAGAGGACAGGTACAGTTGGACTTGATGATCCTAATGGTCATTTTCAATGGTCATTCTCTAATCTGTGATTCTATGAACTATAGCCACTGACTTGTCTTTGTTAGGCACTGAATAATTTATTTCTCCACAAACATCAGAAATATTAAGCCAATGTTTTGTTTTGGGTTTTTTTTCCATAAAAGTATATCAACAAAATCCTCTTGCCCTGAACTTGTCCCAGATATGACATCTCTGCTGTGCAATGTTTTGTGGCTCAACTTTTCTCTGGGTTTTGCTCATATGTATTTTATTTCTGCAAGTTTGTGTTGGTGCATGCTAATCAATGGTTCCCCTTCATCAAAGTTAATTGAGTGAGATCTAGTAAATTAAATTTACTTAAAAAAATAATGTTATAATAGTTATCTGGGTGAGCTAATGAATGTTAGTATATATAGTAAGGATATGAAAGAGAAAGAAAATTAAGTTTGACACAGAAACTCAGTATCTCTAATGTAAAATGGTCTAAAAAGATTGCTTTTACTGTACTTTCATCAACTCTTTCAGGAGAGATTAGAGATTCAACAGAGACTTACAAAAGGTGTTACTTTATCTGATTGCATCAAAAAAAAAAAAAAATCCTGATAACCAACCCCGTTTCAGGTCATTTGTTTCCTTTGAAAATACTGTAACATTTCAGTCAGGTACACTGGGCTTTACTAAACATCTATTAAAACAGGCTGGCCTTGTACCTTTGTCAAATACTTTGCTATAATTTTTTAGGTTAAGGGACATAATTAATATTTCATCTGCCTCAAATTTATGGCAGCATCTGAAAGAATGCCAAACAGAAAAATTAATTAAAATTTCAAAGATGGGATTAACAGAAATATTATAAGATGAAGAAGGCATTAAAGAGAAAGGAAAATGGAAGCTACTGGGTTGGAAAGAACTTACTGGAATACCTCAAGGACCAGTCTGGTAATAAACTAATTTAATTGTAATCATGGAATGTCCTAAAGTAGTTTATTAGTCATATTCACTAACGGTGCGAAGGGGGAAGGTTTGAACCCTGATGATGTACTTCATCAGTACAGAGAAGGTGGCATATAGTGCAAAATGAGTTGAATTATAAAGCATGGAATAAAATAAATGCAGTGAAATTAAACAACATAAATAACATGGTTATGTTTTTGCATAAAAAAAAATAGGTAAAGAACACAAAAAAGAAAAAAAAAACCTGACATCCTGGGTATGTAGTGTTTTGTTTGCTCACATTTAGGGTTCAATTAATTCAAACCAGAATAAAGACAGAAAGAGATTACTAGGATAGATAATGTGAAAATGAACATTTATAAAACAGAACAGAGAGCGATAAAATAGAAGCTTCTGGGAGAACATGATCATTTGTTATATAAAAAACAACACTGTCAAGGGATTAAACACCTTTGATATAAAATAACTATTTCCATTAAAGGCCAAGAACAAGGACTGGCTCAGAAAGATGGACATAAACAGTCTCAATAAATTTAGAACAGAAATTATAAGAAAGTTTCAGTCTATCAAGGTAAAAAAAAAAACCCAAACAAACAGCTCTGGGAAAGCTTTCCAGTAGTACAAGATGACAAAACCAACCCAAATCAACCTTACAATGGATTTAAAAACACAGGCAATCAGTCTATGACTGCATGTTGTTATCACCAACATGATACAGAGCTGGACTCAAAGCCCTATTGCCTGCGTTAGTGATAGAAGGAGCTCTGTGTTTGTAGCAACTTCAGATTTATTATCATTCCATAGTTATTACTTAATCACTATAGTTATTAACAAAGAAGAGATAATTATCTGAATAGTTTCTTACAGAAAACATTCTATATACTCTTGTAAAGACCCATGTTAAAAATGACACATTATTTCACATAAGTAGTTTTAAAACTAGAAAACTAGTATAGTTCTAAAATTCAATATATAAAAGAGTGCAGATTCAAATTATCACAGAATCATAGGAAGTTTTGAGTTGGAAGGGTCCTTAAAGGTCTTGTAGTTTCTATCCTCTCCTGACATGGTCAAGGACATCTCCACTAGCTTAGGTTGCCCCGTCCAACCTGGCCTTGAACTCTGCCAGACATCCAGGGACAGCTGCAGTTTCTCTGGGCAAGCTGTGCCAGGGCCTCTGTACCCTCACAGAGAAAAATTTCTTCCTCATACCTTCATCAAATCTACTCTCTTTTTGTTTAAACCTATTAGCTTTTCTCCTTTAACTTTCATATAGCTCTGCTTCAGGTACTGGAAGGCTGCTCTAAGGTCTCCCTGGAGTTTTGTCTTAGCCAGGCTGAACAAACCTAACTATATCAGTCTGTCTTCATAGGACAGCTGCTCCAGCCTTCAGAGCACCTTTATGGCCTCCTCTGGACTCACTCCAGTATGTATCTTTCCCAAAGATGGACACAGTACTCCAGGTGGGGTGTCACCAGTGTAGAGTAGAGAGGCAGAATCATCTACCTTGACCTGCTGGTCACACTTTGCTTTTGATGCACCCCAGACAAAGTTGGCTTTTTCTGTCTTGCAAGCATGCACTCAGTCGAGTTAGTCAGTAGATAGTTACATATGAAAGACTGAAAAGGGTAGATGAACAAATATCTGAGTAAACTATTTTTCTTCCATAAGAATGGAGTGTCTTGTGGTTGAGTAGAGTTTCACTCCAGTAGGTTTCACTCCAGACATTCAAATCTAAGGATTTGAATGTCTGGAGTGAAACACTGAGACCCTTTCCACTGGGAGAAGATGAAGATGAGGCAGTGATCTATAAAACAGATCAGCAGAATTTAAGATCCAAAACGGAATTGAGACTAGAGTAATTGCAAATATCCAAAGAGAAGAAAAGGATAATTATGGACTTTCAACCAACCAAAAGATGATAAATGAAGAATACGGTGTGAAGTAACAGGGGACTTTGTCTTCTGTGTAATTGTGTTAAAGAGTATATAAGATCATAAACATAGCACCTGATTTGCCAGTCACCAAAGTGATGGCCCAACTCTGAGTTGTTGACAAAAGCAAGACTAGAGTAATTCAAATACTAGTGAAATTCTTGAAAAACTCTTTAAAAGAGAAATACATGGTAAAACTAAACTTCCATGACAGCTATAAGATGTCGTCAGACAGTTCTGATGTTGGGAAGGTGGTGAATTACACTTTCTTCTTGGCTCTGGTGGTCCTTTATACCCCTGTATTTGATTTTTTCTTCATGGAAGCACAAGCAATCAGATCAGTGTGTAGTAAAGCAGACTGTGGAACCAACCTGGACTACTACTAGCCATAACTGAGTGTGTTGAGTGTATGTTTCACTGGGATCTGTTCCCCAGAACACTATATCATTTAATTATTCAACTGTTTGCCAAGTTCTAACAATTGAAATTGTTTGTGGAGCTACTAAGCTAGATTGTATTTTCAGTTCTTTGTCCAATTTCTTTCAGAAGTGGTTAGTTTACCAAAAATAATTTCAGACTGATACAGATTGCTTTACACTGTATCTAACCAACCCTATTTTCACACAAAACCCTCTTGAAAAATGTCTGAAAATCTGAATGTCATTATATTTGTAAAGAAACCTGCCAACTACCTTAACTCAATGCTTTCAGTTCTGAGTCTCAAAAGCTTCCAGCATTTGAGGTTGAGATATGATGTCAGCTTGGTCATCAGTGAATAAATAAATGAAGAAAAATGGTATTTTAATGTGTATGGTGTGATGAGATGTACTGAGAGTGACCAGCCAGGACCTTGTTAAAGTTCTACTAAACTTAATCAATGAAATCCAATGCTTCATCAGCAAACTCTGCAATGTGGTTGGTGGGCGAGCCCAATTGGACGGACTGTATGTCAGCTGTTTTTCAAAATGACAGCAATAGTAATGGATCATCTGGAATGCTATTATTTAGTGCTAATGAATGACTGTTTGGTGATGGAAGAAAAATCAATTATGACAGCTATGAGAGATGCTTCCCCCATTCCATTATTCCAAAAATAAATAGCAAAGCTGCCCGCTAAGGTAGGAAATAAGTTAGCATTCCCAGTGAGAGGCAAAAGTTATAGTCAAAGAAGAAAATTTCTGTTTACTGCATGTAAACAATGGTAGGGCCCCAAGGTAGAAGCACAAGTCCTTGAAATGTTGAAACCCTACAACTATTTCTACTTATATTGCAAGAGATCAACATGTTTTTTTCTTTCTGCAGACATTTGGACAACTTTTTCTTGAACATCAAACTCTGTATTTTTGGAAACCTTCATGCCTGATCCAAGATGAACAGTGGCTGGAAGGAGATGATGGATGAGCAACCCTTATTTTTTTATTGAATTTAAGAATTTAAACAAGTGTTTAAAAAACAAGAATGATCATTTAAAATAATAAAAAAGCTTTCCATTAGAAACCTTTCAGAAAGGCACATGTTGGTCATCTTAGAGCCCAAACAGGATTGTTGTCACCCTGGAACTAGCTAAGGTTTTGCTTGGGGCAGGAGCTCTGTGTAACTAAATGAAGCTAAAAGCCAAATGAGAAATACATTTTCAGCAAAGACAGTACACAGCATGTTGCTCCCTTCTAAAAAGGCTGCCATTGATGCAAACTGAGACCAAGGCCCCCAGGCAATGTCCACTTATACATCACAGTCTGCAGTGATAAATTGCCATCTTCTGTATGTAATGATAGGTCTGCATGAACTTATTTGAAGCAGAACATATACATTCAGTCAGAACCTTGGCAAACTGATCTAGCACTCTCTGATTCAGCTGAAAGCTCCTTCTTAGTATCAATGACTTTGACCAGGGTCTGAACACATTGCACAGATATGTGAAATCAAATTGCAGCGGAAGTCTCATCTTTAGGATACCTAACCTGACAAGCATCCAACGATAAACAGAGAAGAAGAAATAGGACAGGGAACAGAGAACGTGCTAGAAATAATAAGTTTATACAATTTCATGAAACAAAGTAAGTTTAATTTGTAAATTCATTTCTTTAGTGACAAGCTGCTAAAACATCAGTTGTACAAATGTGTCACAAAACTAAACACAAATTGAAAGAGATTGAACTTTCAATTATCTGGAACTCCCTTGGTAATGGAATGTGATTATTAAAGACAGTTGCTAATATGACTTACTGTGAATTTATCCTGGAACTAATACCTTTGATTACCAATTGAAATTAACTTTTTAGCTCTTTTAGCTCAATTCTATGACAGCACAGCCAAAGCGAGATTTGCCACTGAAGTCAAGTGCAGGAGAAGTATTTAGGTTTATCTATGGAACCTTCTGAGGGACCTATTACAAACTTAGTGAGCATAATATATGAGTTAATGATTGGAGAAGAATTCTGGAAGGATACAAAAAGTCATGGTGCAGTTATCACAGCAATCTCTTCAGAAAAAGATGAAATACTGCCAGGCAACTTACTATTCAACATCTGCCAAATCTGGAACTACCTGTGTCTTCCTGGGTAACTAACATCAGCGAGTGACAGACTATTTGAGGGCAAACAGGTGTAATCTAGCCTTGTAATTATTAGGCACAGCAGGAGGTGATAATTAGCTCAGTATATGTAATTAAAGTTGTGGAAAAATAAGAAAGTTGGGCTTTTCTCTGCCATCACTCATGGAAATATTTAACCTTTATTTTTGTTTTTCACAGACACTTTCTGTGGTTTGAAGCAACATATTGCTGTTGCAAGGTGGAAAGAGAAAAGTTAGACCATTCTTTGTCGAGAGATCCATATGGATTCCGACATTTAAAGTAAACCAAATTATTTTTCTCATTGATTTTGAATCATTCTTGTGTCCTTAAGTTTAACACAGCCGCCCAAAAACAGTGTAGACAGGATAATTTGGAAAGGAATATGGGGAAATTTGCAATACTACTTTATAGCCAGGAGAAAAAAAAAAATATTTTATAGGCTTGCTGAGGATGCCATTGGACAATTCTGAGGATCTTCAGCTAATTATCAAGGACAACTGCAGATCTTTTGCAACCTTCAGTTCCAGACAGGTTGAAAGATCAATCTCCTCAGTATAATTTTGTTGCTGCTTTCTTTGAAGTCATTTGTCATGCTGTGAAAAGCTATAGATAACTTTCTGAGGACTCTCGATTCTCTCAGATAAATAATTGGGGTAAGTATAATCTAGGTTTTCTTATAGCACAGGAAAGTTAATTGTCTTCTGGCTTGAATATTTCTTAAAATTTGATCCCCTAATTGAACCAATGATAATTAAAATTAATCTACTTGACACTAAATTAATTGTATTTTCCAATTTCAGTTAAATAAAAAATTTTACTCAACAGAATGCAGCCTGCCTTACTTTTTGGTGTTTTAATGTTTCCATTAACATTATCTATTTAGCTAGAATTGGAAAAGATTTCAGCTAGAACAATCTAAAATGTTGCAAATATTGAACTACTGTTTACTATTGTAAAGTTCAAAAGCCTTCCCTCTTGTTCCACTGTTCATTTGAATTAGTGCCGTTGCAAATGCTTCAGTGAATTTCTTAAGTGAATAAAATAAGCAGACAACAATACTGAGGTTTATATAAGTTTTGTAAGCACTATCCACATCTATGATACAGTTCATCAGTGGCCTGGCCAGAAACAGATCCAACATTACTGCATTTCCTATTTCACCATCTAGGATGAGCTTTTTGAACTGGATTAATCCCATCTAACTTCAGATATCTGACTGATTTATTATCATAGGATATATTAATCTCATCTGCATAATGCAACAGAAGGACACCAGAATATCCTGAAGACTGTATCCCAAGCAGACAATTTGGGCACCAAAAAAGGAAATGCATGTAGAACACAGGATTTAAAACACAAGCCAAAGATTTTGGCAGAAAAAAAGAAAACATTTAGGAGAAGAGAAAGACAACGAACTAAAAACCGTGCCATCAATTTTCACTTTTAATTTGTGGTCATTATTTGAAGCACTTTAATACCTGCAGATTCTGGAAGGCTTTTGAGAGAATTCTTCTCATCACAGTCAAAATAAATAAATAAATGAACCTAAGCAAAAACTGAAATTACTCTGGTCCAACTGATGCAGGAGAAAAAAAAAAAAAAGAGTAAATATTGATCTTAAAAGCTTAATAACCAGAAGGATATTACAGAATCAGTTGTCTACATTTATAAGCAACAACAGTAATAAACTGTTACAAATTCAGGAATCGAACAATGAAATATGGCAAAGAATATGCAAAATTTGAGGCAACATTAGAAACAATGGTTTAAAGGAAATTTCAGTGACAAGCTGAAATGCCCTAAATTAGCTATTGGTAAAGGTGGATTCATGGAATACCTTTTTTGGGTCTGCTCCTCCAAACAACACATGGAATTTGTGATAAATAATGTACAAGTTGTTGCATGTGTGCATAATTAACATAAACAAGTTGTAAAGCTTCAGCACTCTTTTTGCTAAAGTCAGGCAAGCATTACTTGCAAAAAGCAAAACCTTGAGCAATTTCTTATGCTCAAAATCCCTTGGGTTGGCAGAAACAAGTTGTTAGGAAAACAATTTTAAAACATACATATTCATTTATGGATATGTATAAAGAATATATTAAAGTCTTGTATTCAACTGGCTGAGCATTACATTTATGTCACATCAACATTATCTGGGGTTTGAGGGTCACCAAAGTATCATTATTAGAGCTTGGCCTTGCAAGTTATCTGAAAATGTTTTGGGTCATCACAGCTTGATTTCATAGCTACCTTATAAGAATAGTTGATGCTAAAAAATCCTTATTATGCACTCTATGCACATTTTTAATCTAACAAATCAACATAAAGGGCTTATTGCCTTATTACCCATTTACAAAATCATGGTCCCCCTATGTTAAAGGTAAACCCTGACATGATATCTTACATATAATTATGGTATATAAATGATAAAACTCTTAATCAGCTAGGTCTCTCAAGAGCCTGATTGCTGATGCCTGCTTAACGAGAAGCTTTAATATAGGCAACAGAGTAGCATGTCTAAATATACACCTTTAGGGAAGAATATTTTTCCATACATTTTTAGTACTGAGAACCAAGGGTTTGATCACCATTAAACTCTGACAAATTTTCAGTGGCCACAGACAGGATGGAGAAAGGTGGGGTTGTTTCAGGAGTTAATTGGAAACTTGGACATTTGGTATCTTTCTGGTTTTAATCCAAGGTGAAAACAGAGGTTTGGAGTAACCCCTGCCTGTTTGGCTGCTCAGTCTCTTGCACAGAGAGCAGAGTTTATACAAACCTGCACAATGCACTAGTGCAAACTGGCATTGCTCACTGGGAATCTGCAGAGACAAAACTCAGAGGGTTTCATCTGCAATAGATTTTCTTCTGTAATTTAGCACTTAAATCACCTGTATGATTGAGCTGTGTTAATACATTTTTGGGTTTTCTGTCTTGCCTCTGTCTAGAAATAGGTATGATTCACTCAATCAATCTCTCTAATTGAAGACCAAGTCGTGTTAGTTAAAGGAAAGGACAAGTCTTTGAAAACAGTTCTGGGAAGCTCCTTCTGTTGCCATCTGTGTTCCTACTCACTTCTTTGTTATCTGGGATGTTTAAATGCAGATATATTGTTTGTTTCCATGTCTGAGTTCTGACCTTACTTGGTACTCTTTTGCTGATACACTGTGAAAATCCAGATCTTTCAAATCTGTTTTAAGCACATTAGGATAAGGAGCCAGAGAAAGGGAGAAAGAACAAGAAAGAAAGAAAAATTAATCAGGTCACAATCTGCATCAAGAACTCTTTATTTTTTCCCTGAAAAAGAGCAGAAGGATCAAATGTCACAAGCTTCCCAGAATAATCTCATGATTGATAGGGGTATAAACTGATGGTTGTCAATCTTGATGAGGAGATAGCAAGATTACTGTGTTTCTTAGCCAAGGTTTCTGCCCCTGTAGGAAATCAACACCATCCTAAGGGTGCTTTCAAGTGCATGGATGAGAAAATTAAAAAAAAAAAAAAACAAACTGTGAAAGTGTGTTTCTTTCAGGGTTAATATTAGAAACCTCAATGCCATTCCTGTGCCACTGCAACACTGAAAAAGATTGCAGATTAAACCTTATTTTCTCTCTCTACCGTCTGCAGCCAGGGAGCTCCAGGCATTTTAAAATAGAGAGGCTATGGCTATGCCTACAGTCTTTTCATGGTGTTTTATGGAGGCACAGGGACACACCAGCAAAGTCTCACCCATGTTTTCTGCTAGATTAACCTCATTGTGGTTTAACCTGTCAGCAGTACAAACCTACAGACACATCATTTCAGAAGTGCCACTTCCCATTCTTGCTTATTACCAATATATTTCACCATATTAGTCACCCCATTCTCAGTGAGGGATTGTTTAAAATGTTATTCATTCTACTTTAAAATATTTTGAAACAATAAGGATTCCCTGGAAGGAAGATTTAACAGGTTAATAATTTTCCCGGTGTGCACAACTCACCAGGTATTTCAATTGAATTTTCTTCTTCTCAGTTCCACATCTCTTAAACAATATTTAATAGCCAGTGCTGCTCTGATGTACAATAATTCCAATCATGGGATCGTGAAGAGTTGAAGCAAACATTAACTAGTTTGTAAGACCTCAACCAAGATGAATTTAAATATATTAATTGAGTGACATGAATGAATAAACAAGCTCTATTGGAGGTTAGGAAGTAAATACTTCTGGAAAAAATTATCGCAAACTATGAACAAACATACATATTATTTTATTTTAAAGGTTTCTGAGGTATGGGTTTCAAGGAAAACATCCACAGTGTTGGCAAAAAGTGGCTGACTGGAGTTGTCATGAGACTGCTTCCATATAGAACAAAAATAGATTCAATGCAATTTTTATACAAAATTTTAGTATGAAAAAAAAAAATTAAAAAAAAAAAAGTTGCAGTGATCCTGAGGTTGGTTGCCTTCCCTAACAGAGAAAGAGCATGTGTGCACTCTGGAGACTAGGATACCAAAGCTGAATCTATGTCCACTAATCTTAGAAAGGAAGAGTATGAGACACACAAGCCAATTATCTTAATGATGGGTAAATGCATGATTCAGAGCACCTTCCACACAGGGTTATGTACACTGAATGGATGTATTGAATAAGAGCAACACTAACTCAGGGAGGGGTCTCTGCTCTGCACTCACCACTATAGTGTTGGGATATCCAGAAGAACTTGATAACACAATTTATAGTAAGTCTTGAAAGGATTGAAAGTATCCTCATTTTACTTAACACTGGGTTAAGATCTTCCACAGAAAAACAGTAGAAGGTGTGAGAAAGGAAAGAAATATCAATGGTGGTAGCCTGGATATTTCAGCAATAGATAGTAATGTGTTGAAAGACTGATAAATATCCTGTTCTCCTTATGGAATGGTCTCACCAGTATGCATACCTCCAGGAGATAATATCCCAAGCACTCTGCAGACTCAGAAAGACTGGGATGAAATTTCTCGAATTTCCATCTTAAATTTGCACAGAAGCTTTGTTGTCTTGATAACATAAAAGCTGAAGTTTGGAGGTCACCCCTCTGCTATAGAAGTGGAGACCCCTTGTACAGAGTTTAGCTCTGAGCACAGCTCCTTTGCAGAAGACCTTTTATACAACAGCTGATTGCTCCCAAACCCTGCAAGCAAAAGCTCAGTTCCTTACCTCTCTAAAACCTAGGATTACCTGTTTAGACATAAAAATGTTAGCACTACCACAGACCATAAATGTCATTAGCTTTAATTAAAAAAAAGACAAAAATGAAGAAAAAGATAGAGATCTCATTAATGAACTGTAGTGATTCAGTTAATAAAATAGATATCTTTCTCTGCACTGCAGCTTCCATGAAATAATTTCATTCCTATTTAAACCATAGACTGTAGATTAGAAAAGAAGATAAGGAAGCTATTTATCTTGTATAGATAAGATGGTTCAGATGTCACCCATCTTTTCTCATTTGCTTCTTCTAGATTTCTGAAGAGAGAATATGGCAGAGTATTCATCACTAGATATCATTACATTGCAAGTAATTTCTCTCACATAGAATTACACTTCACAGTAATATGTGGATATTAAAATTCCATATAATTAAATTAATTTCTACAGTTCTAGTGCTCTGCACTTTATTTCTATGTCTTCACCTGCTGCTACACCTTAAGCTTGTACTTATCATCCCACAGATCTTCTAAAGCCCCTTATGCCATATATTTATTTTTTCTGAAATCCGAGAGAGTTTCCAATTGATTCTGTGAACTACAGATCATATTCAGTGATCGAATTCTAGTCTTCTAGTCATATTAATCTGAATGACACTAAAACAGTAGATAAAGTATAAATCAGATGTTCATTTATTCTTCATTCATCAGATGTTCAAACTTTCATACACATTCCAGAGTGAGTAATAAAAAAAAAAAAAATCTAAGGAAAAAAACATGTCTGTCAACAAGATTTTTAAATGCAGCCTTATAGATGAGCAGGGGGTGTGCTTTTTATTGAAAAAGAAATATTTCTGCTCCATTAGTTGTCAGGGTAGCTATTAAACAGAAGCTACTAAATATTTTTAAATTAAACAATCCAAAAAATCTCAGTTCTACAATCATAAATTTATGACAAACAGAACTCTCTGAACCTGTCCTGCTGATTTTTAACAGGTAGTGGAACAATACTGAAAGATCTGAGAGGACCAGAAATAGACTATTATTGTGGCAGTATCTAAGAAAAGATAAATAAGGATTAATTAGGCCATTAAGTTCCAATTCAATCTCAAGTACCATCATATAAAACAATGTGGGATGCCAACCACAAGAGCTCATATTGATAATGAAATCAAAGCCACACAAATGGTTTTATGGATGTTACATTCTGTCACGCAATATTATTGGTTTTTTATGAGATCAAAAGTTTGCTTTATACAGAATTGCTATGTAGAATCCCAAATGATGTTCAAATAAAACTTCATATAAAACAAAATAATATAAATGACAAAATATAAAGCAAGTGGAACACATCATTAGATTTCAGAATGTCACCTAAAATGGGGAATCATCAGACAGTGAGAATGCTTTAAGTGGGATATCTCAGTGGTTTCGTATCAGTTTAGTCTTATTCATCAAATATAGAAATTATTTGTAACAAAATATAAAATAAAAATGTTAGCAACGTTTCTTGATGAACAAGTAATCAAAGCTTGACAAGTGTGGCTCATTTCAGCATAGTGCATTCCTGAGGCATATGAAAGAAAGGATCATTTATGAATATATTCTCCACAGCAAGCAAGATCTCGGCATCGTCATATCCAATGACTTCTGAAGGTCAGTATACTTTAAATAAAACACGTTGACCCTGGTATATATTTCATTAAATTATGATGTATAAAATGAAAGAAAAATATAAACATTCGAAAACAACTGAGGGAAAAAGAGAAAAACAGGAAGCAAAACACATGCCACCACCTCCCAAGGAGACACCTTACAATGAGTGACTAAATATTATCTCCTTATTTAATAGCCAAACTCCATCTGTCTAGTAGTCTGTGGTCTGCTAACAAATACATGTGCAGCAAAGAGGTTTCTAATAAATTATTATTCTTTAATTCACAAGGAAAAAAAATTCAGTAAAAATCAGATGGAAATTGACGTTAAATGCATACGAGAGAAACTGTTCACCATTTTTAACAAGAGTAAATAGCACCTAGGCTCCCTGCTTCGTAATGTCAATGCCTGGGTATCTTTAAAAAAGTTCTCATCGATTAAGTGTACAGACTTACTTCAGGAGAGCTTGGATGAGACATTTAGACAAAGTAATGAAATTATATTTGTGAGGGTCCTTCCCAGCCTTAGTTTTATTATATAACCAGAGTGGTTTAACTGATTTCTTGAGTGCTCCCAAATTCACCCCAAAGTTTAATCAGAAGGAAAAGACAAATGTGATGAAAAGACTCACAACAAAGATTTCAGGAAGAAACTATTAACTGAAGCAAAATATGATGGCTCTCAATATCAGTTCTCAAACTTTACTCAATGGGAACATCATCCCAGAAAAAAAAAAAAAATTATTGTCTATTGTTTTAGCCTCCATGAAGCATCGAGATGCTGACACAGTAGTTATGCTTGCTCATTGTTTTTAAGGTTCTCTCTTTCTCAGTGCAGAAAAATTCTTTAAAGGAACTTCAGTTCCTGGAGTATAATTTTGTGATGAGAAGTAGAATCTACACAGCCTTGATCATGGTATCTGTTCATAAAAGTAATTCAAGATTTGAAATGGCAGGGTTTCAAAATGCACAAAGAATCATTACTCTCAGGGACAGCTTCTATCTTCTGAAAGAAGTGTTTATTTATGAGGGGGGCTTTTTGTTTCATGAGTGATGCATCCATGAGTTCATTTCTCGTTCTTCTAGTCTCTCAAGAAGGTGATATTTACACAGACTAATTGGCAAAGCCACAGAAGTAAAATTATGTCAGTCTAACGTTCTAATGCAGTTTCATAGTTGGCCTTTCTATTATGACAAGTTGCCATGCTTAAGGATAATGAGAGAATTCATTTCAAGTGGCATATCAAGCACTTGGAAAAGCTACATTTTCGGTAACTTAACATTTACGGATCACACACAGCTTTCTGGCTTTATCATTGTGAACTCACAAAGTTGTATAAAGTAATATAGTTGTGAAATACAGATTTTTTTTCTGAGGTTTCCCTAAGGAGTCTATGTGGTCTGTGTGGATCAGGTAAAAAATAACAACTCATAGAAGCACACACAAAACCAAGAAACAAATCCGTAAGAATTACTCCAGACAACTGAATGATTTGAACTTGATCCAAATTGAGGACCTTCTAATATTTAACTGAAGTATTCAGCCAGTAACACCACACTAAACTTGCTTAATGGACAGTGATAAACCTTAACTTTGTATTTCCATCAGACTATTCAGAATAACCATCAAATCATAGAGAAATTAAAATGGGTTTTGTGCATACAAAAATAATCTGAAGATATGACATATACATCCAAACAAATTGTAGTCTCTTTGCACAGAGCCTAATAATTTGCTGGACTAGCAATTATGCAAACACCATTATGGACAGAGAAAATGTCTAAACATACACAAAAAATGACACACTAAGCATCAAATAATATACATTTTCACTCAGCCACAGCAAAATTATTTGAAAGGGAAGAAGCTTCATGTTTGACAATTATTTTTTAATGCATTAAATTATAATTTATACCATAAAATTGTATACAGATTGGGTTCCAGTTTGTAATTGGATTTTGAATTTAGATTTAAAATATGAATAAGAATACTGGGGTAGTAATGTACCTATATGTGTACTATCGCTGGAAGTGTTTCTGTTTGCGCAGCATTTATATACGGGCTTTGTTGTTGTAACACCTTCAGTAATTAATTTACTATTTTGATTCTTTATTTTTTTAAATAAATTTATTATTGTGGTTCTTCATCTGGTGTCAAAATCACATCAGAATGTATAATTCAGCCTACGAGTTTCTGCCAATTTATTTTATTTTCTGCAGACATATTAAGGGAAATAGTGTACTGGCAATTAGAAGTAGGAAGTGTTTTCATTAAGTGGAGTTTATCATTAAGTTGGAGTTTTATCATGCACTAATCAGGCATTATGCAAAAGAATAATAATTCTGTTTCTTTGTAATTAAATTGTACAAGCACTTGTTAATACAAATTGTTAAGGTCTAGTTCTAATTTTCAGGCTCTTAGGTCCCCTTCTGTTCTGTATCTCCTGGCACACCATTGTAGGATGGAGATAAAATACAACTGTAAAATAGAGGAGTAATTTAGGTTGGAAAGGAACTTTGGAAGTCACTTGGTCCAATGTCTTCACTGTACTGAAAATCCACAAAAATGGACATACTCTGTGAACTCTGATGAACAGTAGATAACAGCCATTTTCCCTGCCTTGCTGATTATGCTTTTACTGATGACACACAGTCTTCACTGCTGTGAGGGCACACTGATGGCTGGTGGCTTCTCCACTGCAACTGTTTGGTTCTTTGCTATAAAGCTATGTTTTCTTCAACCAGTTTCTAACTTTTATGGATGTATGACATTTATTCAGTCTCAGTTACATGACTCTGTAGTTGTCTTTGCTGAATTCCATGAGGTTTCAGCCTGACAATTGAGGTTCTTCCAGATGGAAGTACTCCAGCATACCAGTTGACCCCTCTCACATATTGTAGGCATTTTCATCATTTAAGTGTTAAGAAAGGAATATGTTTACAAACAGAAACTTCATGGTAGTCTCAAAATCATCTTTTGGACAACCTAAGTTCCAGCTGCCTTTTGGAAGGCCACAAGTTCATATCTACACAACAGAGTCACATTTCACAGCCAAGACACTTGAGGCTTGCCTACACTCTCCAGAGACAGCTCTGTAACATTAACAGCATATTCAACTGCTCATCACACAGTGTAGCACACAACTAATACAAGTTCTTATAGGAAAAATGGTTAAGAAGAAGGAACTGAAAGAGAGAAAAGAAGAAACATACCTCACATTCATAATGTCTGTGGACATTGCTTTTGTGAAAGATCAACACTTGTTTTTGAAAGGGCAACTCTCAAGTGTTTCATTAAGAAATAAAGAGATGGAAGAATGACTCTGAAGTCTTTGGGAGGGTCTTTGGAAGTAACACCTCAAAAGCCAGTAAAGCACAAGGTTCCTAAATGACAGCAGGGTCAAGAAAGAAAGAAAAAAATCCTGACACCACACACAAAACCAGAGGCCATAAACCAAAGGGGACACCCATAAAAATAAAAGGATGAAAATCATTAGGGAAAATGATAGAAAGAAGATATTATGGATGTGATTTTGAACATTACTGAGAAGTCCTGGTGTCATGGCAGTATCGTTTTAGAGGACAGAAATTTGTCACACATGCTTGAAATATTCTTTTGGGTTAGAAGTCTAAAAGCTAGGAGACTCATTTTGGCTTTCTCCTAAAATCAGGAAGAGCAGAAAAATCCTTCATATAATTTAAAAATTAGTCCCTGGAGACAAGTTGAAGGAGACTATACTCCCAACATGAGTATGTCAATCAAATTAAGCCTGGGATCATGTAACCTGAACACCTTTTCACAATTATTCAGCTATTTCCACTCATGATCTCCTATGCAGGTTCATGCCTTAAAGTTGAAGCACACTTTCCCTGTAACTGTTTTAAAAGAACTGAATTTTAACTCACTCCATGTAGCAGCCACACATATAACAAATATACAGTTTCAACCAACCTAAATGATATAGGAACTAATATCCCCATACTTCTGAAATCCTGCTATGAAAATTAAGTTTATGTATTTTTTAATAGGAATTTCTACTTTATTTAAAAATAAGTACCAATGGGATTTCTAAGATTAGGCAATCAAGGTTTTAAGTGGTGTTTATATATTATTATTATTTCTTAGCTTGGATGCCATCTTTCAAATTAAATTTTTAATAACCTTTCGGAGTTATAGCCTTAGGGAAATAATTTCTTTAACAGTAGTTCAAAGGTTTAATGTCACAGTAAAGTCTTTGAAATATGATGTGATTGCTTTCATTCTAGAAAATTAGATTTTTTTTTAAAAAAATAAAATTATCAAAGAAAAAATACTAATGAGCAGAAGAGATGGACTCTAGCACTAAAAGGAGTGTGGGGAAACAAA
This sequence comes from Heliornis fulica, assembly GCA_013399135.1. Lineage (NCBI taxonomy): Eukaryota > Metazoa > Chordata > Aves > Gruiformes > Heliornithidae > Heliornis > Heliornis fulica. The sequence goes on from VXBZ01003928.1 coordinate 27,954, forward strand.
CTCAGCTATGCCAAAGCTTTTGTGAGATTTTGTCCTGTGTTTTCTAAAGTGTAACAGTTCCAATCTCTTCACAATCAGATTGCAAAATAAATGCTAATTTAAAAATGTTAGGGGAACCGTGCCTTGACCTTCATCTCTGAGTGAAGGCTAGAGTTAATTTGACCTTGAGAGCTTTCTCCCTCCCCTCCATTCCACAGACAATGTCCAGCCCAGGTATCATAGAATCACAGAACCATAGAATCTCCTGACGTAGGAGGCACCCATAAGGATCACCAAGTCCAACTCCCGGCTCCACACAGGACCAGCCAAGTCAGAGCATGGGACTGAGGGCATCATCTAGATGCTTCTTGACCTCAGTCAAGCTTAGTGCCCTTCCAGTGCCCTACTATTGTCTCAGAAAAAATGTCTTCCTAACATCCAACCTAAACCTTCCCTGTCTCAACTTCCGACCGTTCCCTTGGGTTCTATCCCTGGTAACCAAAGAGATGAGATTGGTGCCAGTCCCTTCACTACCCCTCATCAGGGAGCCATAGACTGCCATGAGGTCTCTCCTCAGCCTTGTCTTCTTGAGGCTGAACAGAGCAAGGGAATTCGGCCTCTCCTTGTAAGACTTCCCCTCCAGACCCTTCCCCATCCTGGTTGCCCTCCTCTGCACCCTCTCCAATAGTTTTGTATCCCCCTTGCATTATGGATCCCAAGACTGCACCCAGTGCTCAATGTGAGGCCTCACCAGCTCATTGTGTATTGTATTGTGAAAGAAATCTATCAGTGAATATGGATATAAACTCACTGATGAGATACAGTAGGGCTTTTGGGAGGTTATATCCCATTCAAAGTAATACAGTTGGTCTGACATTACACCTCTGCCTAACACTATGGCTCCACAGTTTTTTTCAGTAGTTTCCTGTTTAATTAAATTTCTGCAGATACTCAGTTACTAATGATAGCTCTGGATTTCACAGGCTGCCTTTATTTTTCATTAAGCTTATTGTTATATGCAAACGTAGAAGAATTATTTTGTGCTTCAAACATCTTTCCATGGCATTACTGAATGACTTGGATTGAAAATGTCTGTAGCACTATACATGCTCTGTCATTTGTTTGTGCCATGTCTTTGTTTTGGGTTTGTTTTTTTTCTGAAGCAGAAAATTTTTCCAACTAATTAAAGTTTGTTCATATTGTAAATAAATTGAAACAGACTTTAAAATATTTGTTTAGCAACTTCTTTAATAGCTTTCAGCTGACCTACAAACACTTAGACAATCCATTCCAGAACTCATCTGCATTCCTGAATAGATTTCTCTTATCATTATATTGCTTATTTATTTTGAAGAAGGTTGCATAACCATATATTGACCAAACTAATAACAATGGCATAAAAATAATATGAGAAAAGTCAGAAATCTGCTTCAAGTAGAGTCGAATCCTGAACTGTGTTTTCAGGCAGAAAAATAGCAAGCAGGGATCATCCTCCATATTTTATATATAGACTGTGCACAATTTTAAGTAATAATTCTATCACAAACTGTTAGGCTGATGGAGATGTCACAGCTTTCACGCCAGAGGTAGTGGGTATATACCTAAAGCTGGCACATTGCTAGTTAATTTAAATGTTCATGTATGGGCTTTTTTTTATTTTTCCCTTAACTTTCAACATTGCAAATAAATGATCCTTTAACATAGATTATCCACAAATCTGTTATCACAAGAACAGCAGGAATGGCTGAAAAACAAGTGTAAATTCTGGAGGGACTGCCACCTGTCTTCTTTATTTGAACTGGTAGGAAAAGCTATGTAAATAATGCTAAATAAATGGAAGACTTCAGTGTTTATCCAGAGCTAAAATCAGTAGAAAAACAGATAGTTAAATACAGAAAGAGTGGTTCAAAGAAAAAAATTATGTTTTTCAGTAGAATTCATATTGTTTCTGTGAAAGGACTGCAAAACCAAAGATCTACAGAAATAAAAATGTATATTAATACCAGGCTAACGCATTGCTTAATATCTAAAAGATTATTTTAGTTTCTGGCTTAATGTCTAAATTTTTGCACATTAAATAGAAGTAATTATTTTCAGTGGAGTTGGGCAACTTCATCTACCAAGGTATGAAAAGGACTTGGCATCTGTGTCAGATGGCAGGAATACAGGTGTAAAGCTACAAACAAATGATCAAGATTCTGCTTCTTCAGCATATTTAATGTTGTCAGGAATAAGACACAAGGAAGAGGAAAAATAAGTATAGCTTTATTTTCTGAATTAGAATTTTCCTCAAAACAGGTTTGGTTTGTTTTGGTTTCCCTAGATATTAAATAACCAAGCAGACAAAGGGACATAGAAGAAGAAAGAGGGATGAGAAAGATATCACAAGATAGGTAGAAACAGACCCATTCCATCTCTTTTGGAATTGAAAGACTTCTTGTCTAATATGATATTTTACTTCTGTGGACAAAATTTTTTTCCATAGAAAAGCAATGTTAGCAAATTTTTATTTTATTTTTTTTCTACGCAACAAGTTTCCTGTTCTTTTGAAGCAAGTAATTAGACCTGCTAGGAGCCAATGCAATACTTAAACTTCTCCTTTATTTTTGAGCATGTTTATTCCCATTGCAAAAATGCAAAGCAACTACAAAATCAAAGCAAGAATAGATTTTTCAATGCAAACTTCTCTTGGTGGAAAACAATCAGCATTTTTTTCCACTTTCTATTAACAGGCCTTTTCATCTTTTTTACCCCCCTGTGTCTCTTCCATATGGAAACAATTTGAATAATCAATAAATGAAACTGCTCAGCATGGTTGACAGATTTAAATATTAAAATCCTGGCCCTGAGAGGGAAATCATCCATGCACATGTAAATGTGGGTTAGAACTAGATGAGCTTTGAGGTATCTTCCAACCCAAAGCACGCTATGATTCTAATAAGGAAGTCCAGTGTCTTTGACTCATTGCCCAGGATATCTAGTTCTTTATGCCCAAAACCCGCCCAGGACAAATGACATTGGATCAAGTGTATACTTGTGATTTATCTTCTTGTTTGCTATAGCCACTTCTGTGGTCAACATCAAACTATATAAATTTACTTTCTGTGACTGCAACCACTTGGCAAAAAAATTTTGGGGGAAAGAAGTTATGTAGGAAAAGCATAGCTAGTAGAGGGTCCGGCTGTATAGAGAGGGATAGACCACATCGCATTAAGAGTTTTGGTAGTCCTACCATGCAGTTCTCTGTTAGGAAGCATGATCTGGTATGGGTGCCATAAGCACCTGATTAAGAGCTTGATTTGTCATACCAATCTTCCACTCAAAATATCTATTTTATGCTGAAGGAGAAAATTCAATGTATTCTGTGTAAAACAATGCAATTAATTACATTAATTTTGGAGTAGGAAAAAACCCAAAAACTGAAGACAAGCCAAATTATGTTCTCAGAAGTCTCTATGTAAAGCTTAATGTCTTCTCTGGAATTACTTCAAGTGTATGTGAGTATCACATAGATCAGAATTTTCTATTAGATCTGACATTTTTCAATACAAAATCAACCATGAAGAAAAAGAAATTATTTATTTTGATCATCCCACACACAAATAAAAACTGTACAATCTCATTTCAGCTTCATCCTCTTTTGCAAGGACTTAGGGGAGGATGTGTTGCATAATTTGCTCCAGCATCAAAGAGTTTGAGTGTGCAAAGCAAAATGGTTATACGCGCCTCTTCCTAGAGCTATCCCATGCTATTTCACATGACTATGTTTAAAGAATGAAGAAAATAAACAGCAAAAGATGTGTTTCTGGCTCACTGATTTTAACCAAATTCAATTATTCTGCCTGTAATACTTTGGAGAATACAATTAAAAAAAAAAAAAGGACAGTAAAACTGACAAACCTTACCAGGGCTATGACATACAGTCACTCAGACTCCTAGTATTAGTCATTCTAACTACAAGTAATCTACCAGCACAGATTGCAATGACAAGGTAATTTTTTGCTATTTTCCCCAGTACAGAAGTTCATGCTTCTTTTATCTTCTTACAAAAGGGCAAGATTGTCTGCAGAGAAGGTCAAGTCTGTCTCCTTTTCAAGCACAGGTAGTGAAATGCTTTGACCATTCAGCACAAAATGTAAATTAAGTCACCAGATTTAAAGACAAGCATGTGTCTTTACTCCTCCATCACTGAATGCATAATGGCTTTCATTGTACTCAGGATCACAGCATGGTCACCATTTAACCTCATTACTTGCTAAAACATTTTGAGAGATGCTCTGAGCTCATAGTAGTGCTACATAAAGCTGTCTCCCCACTCCAAGGGTAGCTGGCAATTTAAGCATATTGAATGACTCTTGTATGTTACAAGGAAAGTTAAATTAGTCATTAGAAGGAGAAGCCAGCAGAGGGGATTGTACAGTCTCTTCTCAGATTTCCTTCTGTCTTGGTGGATGTGAGAAATGAATTTGTTTATGGAGATGATAGGAAAAAATAGTTGTGGTTTCAACAGTGAAACACTTCAAAATATGCCTCTGCACTTTGGCTTCCATAACCTAAAGTGTTCATTTGATTACTTTTTATGAATCGTCAGAGCAAAGTAGAGAAATGCAGTTCTTCCTACCACTGAACCTACCACCTGGTAGATGTTGCTCCTGTTCTTCACTGTGCCATGGTACATCATCTTCCCCTCACTCTTCAGCACCTAAAGTTCAGTTATTCTGCACTGTCCCTGGTGGTTCACCTTGAAGATCACCATAAAGTAATCAACTGATTTCCATTCTTATTTCCTTGGGTCCATGACATCTCTCTGAAGTAAAAGCTAAATCTGAATCCATTTTTCATTGCTCTTCATTCACCAGCTGCTCACACCTTGTGAATTTTAAGAACATGTGTCACATTTCTTCAGTAATGTTTTAGACATCATGAATACAGTGAAGTCTGCAAAGAAGGGAGGGGTGGGTGTGTATTTGGGTTTTTTTAAGAGCTGTTTTGTACTTCTCATTATCTGACTCTGGTTTCTGTGTGTTTCTGTAGTGCAGTGTAATAAATTAGAGAGTTTTCTTGCCTTTCTTCTGTGTTGAGTCTGTTTTTCCCACGATGTTAATTGCAGAATGATCTCTCCCTGTCCTTATCTCAACTTCAAAGCCTCTCAACATGTATTTTCTCCC